>CM052548.1:56891117-56938058 GCA_028533065.1 Trachops cirrhosus | reverse complement strand
CTCCTCATCTTTTTCTGGCTTGCTTATTAATAGCATTAATTCAATATAGTCTTTTCTGACAGCCAGAGGCATTTTAGGTGGCTGATTTAAGCTTGAATTTTCCTTTTCTATAACCCAGACCCAGTTACCAGTGCTAATGTACAACTTCCAACCTAGATTTTACCAGATTTAAGCACCATGGAGGCCCAACCCAGGCCTACTTGCTTATAGCTATGTATTCAGTGCCTTTCTCAGAGCCTCACAAGAGTCATTGTGTAAGACTTGTTGAATTTTCATCATGCATATTAGGCTGTGAGAATGCATAGATTTATCTTAGAGATAATACTGAAAAGAAATGGGTCAATGTCTAAATATTCGGTATCTTCAAAAGAAGAATCATTGAGATGATCTGCTAGTTTCTCCAACTTTCAGTTTTATCAAAACCTTTGCTCTCTAATCTCTAAAAACAGCTGGTCTCACAAAAATCAGCTTGGTAAGTTAAAGGCCTTCAGGGATATCTGCTGACCACAGAATAAAGGCTAAGTTTCTTAGTTTTTCATTGACTGCACCCCCATAATTTGGTCTGTCTAGCGTTGTTTCCAGCTGACCTTTGCCACCCCCTGTGTCCTGCATACCCAATACTGCTTTATTCTTGCAGACCATTGACCACACTGACCAGTTCACAGTTCTGGGTCCAGTTCATACTGCTCCCATGCCCCTATAAACTTCTCACCCCTAATCTTTAAATCCCAACTTTAGCTGTGGGAAGATCTTTTTCTATCAAGGTTCATATCAAATGTCCTATCTATACAAACCTCTGTAGTTCCACAGCTTTAACACCAGGTGAACCAGTATCTCCTTGTAGGCCCTCTATCAGTTACCTAGGGCTTCTTACCAAAGTAGCACAATTTGGGGTGGCTTAAAACAACAGAAAGAGTATTTCCTCATCATTCTGGAGGCCAGAAATTTATAATCAAGGTTTTGGCAGAGTTAGCTTCTTTTGGAGGACTCAGAGAGTCTGTTCCATGCTTCTCCCAGCTTCTGCTGTCAGTTCTTAATCTGTCTGTAGACGATTACTCCAGTTTCTGCTTCCTTCTTCACATGAGGTTCTTCCTGTGTCTCTGTCTTCTCTTCTTATAAGGACCCTATTCATGGGATGAGGACCCACCGTAATCCATTTTCAGGTGGTGAGTAACATGAATTTTGGGAGGACTCTATTCAATCCAACACAGGCCCCACTCAAACATGGGGCGTCCATTACACCAGAATGTTGTTCTGCCCAGGTTCCAAATACCAATTATTAGACCTGTGTTGTTACATCAAGAAATACTCACTAATTCAATGCAAAATGGAAAAATGATAACCATCATAAACCTTTAGAGCAACAGAACAATAGAATGACTAGTAGGTCAACATAGCTTCTCTAACTATCCTCTCTTACCAAGGACTGACCTTTATTCTGAAATTATGCCCTTCCCATTTCTTTTTCACATTAGAAAGTATTTTTTTAAATGAAATGATGGTAGTATTTGGTAGGAAGGGGTAAAGGGAATTGTTCTCATTTAAACAATTGTCTTTAACTGGCAATTCTAAATCTACCTCTCATTTTCCATTTTTTTCTTTATTGTCCATGTCCACCTCTAACCCCATTTTAATCCACTGATCTGTGAAACATAAATCTTGGAACCACAGCTTTATGGCAATTATTTATTTGTACATCTGTCACCTCTACTTGATGAGCACTCCTTGAAAGTAGAAATGGAATGTTATTTACTTTTATTTCTTCGCTGTTCAGCCTTTGTCTAGCCCATTATGTTCACTGAAAAAAGAAATAGACAATGTGTGGGCACAGGCAGTTGTGAGGATCTTGAGACTCTGGGCACATGGCTACTTTTAAGAGTATGGACTACTTAGGGTGTCTAACATGTGGCTTGCAGGCTGCATGTGGCCCAGGATGGCTATGAATGTGGCTCAACAGAAAATCATAAATTTACTTAAAACATTATGAGATTTTTTTTTGTGGTTACATGTCACAGTGTATTTAATGTGTGGCCTAAGACCATTGTTCTTCCATTGTGGCCCAGAGATACCAAAAGGTTGGACACCTCTGTTAGAGCAAGACCTGAGGATAAGGCCAGCAGAGTTCTGGTTGTTGAACAAGAGAGAGTGCAACATGTTGATTTTATCAAATTTCTCCATAACTTGCAGCATGAGTCTGGTAAGTCATGCTGGGATTTCTAGAGGGACCATTCATTTAGTAAAAAGAAATCAGGTAACTAGGGTAAAAAGCACCCAAGCATTGCCTGTTTATTCCTCCTCCTAAGAAGGATCATGACAGGGTACCTACCAAGAGCAAAACCACAATGATTATGTTGGTCATTTGTGCAAAAAGTATTTTTACTAAACAAGTTGAGTTAGAATTTTGTTTTAAATAGGTACCTTTTTCTTTGAATAACTCATTGGTTATGCAATAACTTTTTATGTGATCCTGGTAGCTTTCATTATTTTTTAATTGTATTTTATTGTTTATGTTATTACAGTTGTCCCTGCTTTTTTCTCTTTGCTCACTTTTACCCAGCTCCCTTCCCCTCCTTCAGGCAATCCCCTCATCATTGTTCATGTCCATGGGTCTCGCATACATGTTCTTTGGCTAGTTCCTTTGCCTTCTTTCATCCAGTGACTCTGGTAGCTTTTAGAATAAATGTTTCCATCTTTCCTAATGCTGAAAAGGAAGAAAGAAAGGTGAATGGGTGAAGGGCTGGATTAACCTGCCTGAAGGGGTAGGTGTAGCAGGGAAGCCAGAGGGTCCAATTGTAAGTAGCCTGTTCAGGAGAGTGCAGGTCTGGGGTGTCTACCTGGAGGAGAGGAAATCCATTTATGTCAGCACTTGCTTCCTGAGAAATCCTTTCAGAAGAGAAAGATTTTCCTGTTTTTAACTTCTTTAATTTTTGCAACTTGCACCTGTTTTCAGGGCTCACCAGATCTCAAGCTACTGTCCCCAGAGCAAGCTGCCTCTTGCTCAGTGTCCATCCTGAAGGCATGTTGCTGTATTTTCTTAAACTCAAGACCTTCTTCTTATGAAAAAAGTCACTTACATTCTGTACAGATGAAGCACAAAATATAGATAACCGAAAAGGATGGGGAAAACGCATAATTCCCCCGCATATTCTCAGTTATTATTATTATTGGTGATTAGTATTCCAGAAATCTTCTATACATTTTCCTTATTTTTACAATAAGACAAGCATGCTACCTTGTAACCTGATTTCTTCTCTTCACTTAACACTATTTGAGAAATATCTTTTTCCTCTGCAAATAACTATGTCCAACACTGTTTTGTTATTCCAGCAATATTCAATTGTGGGATATGTCCTCATTTACTAAATAATTCTCTATGATTATATGACTGTTTTAATTAGCTTTGTAAAACCCCTCTTTTAAATCTTTGGTAAATTCTTAACATTCGTATTTGTGATATATAATTTAATTTGTGATATATAATTTATTTGTGATAAATTTGTGATAAATTCTTAACATTCGTATTTGTGATATATAATTTTATTTGTGATATATAATTTAATTAAAATTAAATTCACTAATTAAAAATTGTAGTTTACACCTGCATGGAGAACCAATACCATAAAATACTGCTGGTTACAGGTATGTAGAAACCATGGAATGCAAACAACATTGCATACACTTCCTATATTGGTAAGAACTTAGTTCCATACTGAAATGAATGACTTCTGGGGCAACTGCTATACTATACAAATTATAGCTCTGACCAGTAGGCTCAAAACTACAGTGCTTATTTTGGAAGAAATAAAGTTGTTGTTTAATAGCTAAAATGAACTGATAGCCTGAAAAAAAGTTACATTTATGAGATTTCCCTCTATTTTCTATGGCATTTGATTCTTTAAATATGCCCTTATGGAAAAGGTTAAACACTGAGTATGCTTTGAGGGTTGATCTCCTGAGGAGGTAAATGATGCTTCTGACCTGTGACCATCATTGTTTTAAAGCAGTGATGAGAAATTACATGATCTCATCATCAAAAGAGGATATGTTTATCTGTACCAGCATTCATCAAGGACAAATACAAGATCCTCTTTAATTTTTTTCCATGGTTGGCAAGGCATTACCAAAATAAAAATTGAGCTGGTGTGAGTTTGGAGTGTGTGTGTGTATATGTATGTATATGTATATGTATGTACACACACACACATATTTGTTTTAAAGTGATGTTCTAAAATTATAGCTGAAGTGTATGGGCTTTGGTCCCAGAGCAACGCATTCTCTTCCATGACAGCACTGCTAGAGAGAAATGTGTTTACTCCACTAAGATTTGCTTTTAGGATTTCTGAATTTGTAGCTTGCAAGAGCCCATCTGGAAAGATGAACAGTTTTTAATCCAGTCTATCCCAGTAAGCAAAGATATATCATTACGTGTGAGGCATATTAGTATCGCCAACTTAGACACATGCACATAAATATAAAAAGAAAAGCTTTTGGTTATGTTCTTTGATACAGGGTTTAAGATAAGAGAGAATTTTTTAAAATGTGCCAAGTTGTGCCCACTTCCTTCTGAATCTCCCAAAACTTTCCTCTGTCAAATTAAATATTTTTAACTTTAATATAAATGCTTTCATAGGGCTAAATTCTTTTAACAATACAAACCAAAGCTTCATGTTGTAAATCTGAGATTTAAGACCCCTGCAAAAGGCAGTGTTTGGATTCCATCTGTATGGCAGCCTCAAGCATGGGCCATAGTCCTGTGGCTCATTCAACTCTTGGATGATTGACTCCATGGTCATCTGCTGACACAGTAAGTGACAAATGCTGTGCTTGTTCATTCTGGTTTTCACCAGCAAAAATGGACAGTCATTTTCTCTTGTATGCATTTCTTACAAAAATGGGAGGGTAGAAAGAAGAGAGTTGAGGCAGAGTAAGAAATGTATCAAGTAGGAGATTCATAGGGGTAAGAAAACTAAGTGATTTGGTCAGGTGAAAGCATAACATTGAAGTGGGGGGTTTGCAAGATAAGAGGCAGCTTAATTTGCACAAAAACATTCACCGATATTCTGGGTTTCCTCAAAACTGTAGGTTATACTTGGGGAAGGTTTTTCAGATCAAAACTTGCCAAGACAGTATCCATTAGCAAAGGGAGTTTTACCACTTTCAACATCATCATAGACCAACTTCTTCTTCCTGCCATCTGGGTTACTAGAATTCTCTTTAGATATGTTTTAGTCCCTATAGTTTAAAAGAAAATGCAGAAGAGAAATTTTCAACATGTGGGAAGCAGTCATCTCATGTTTCTCTTCTTTGGAATTTTGGAGAAGTCCAGTGTACTCTGGGTTACTGTGGAGGCATCCGTGGTAACCTACCACTTCTTACTTCCTGCTTTTGCTCCTCTTCCTGCTCCCTTCCACAGAGCATACTTCTCCTCTGGCATCCAGTTGGCTCTCCTTACCACAAAGGACTTGCAAGGCCTCTAGCTGATCACACTTCCTAGCCACTTCTTTTGAGAGGTTCAGATGAAATGCATGTCTGTATAAAGCCACTTGTTAATATTCACAGGTGCTAGCTCCTGCCATGGGCATTTCATTTAATTTATTATACTATCCTCCCAAAGGCTGCTCTATTTATCTCTCATTTAGAAAAGAGGAAAAGCCCTAAAGGGGTAAAAATTTACCCAGCTCTTATATAGGGAGCCGAGATGCAAAGCAAGATGTTTAACTTCAGAGTTTTCTGTCTTAATCAAGAGAGCAGCCTTGAATGTTTCCTGTGAGTAGTTCTTCTGACTTACTGTGAGGGGCTCCCATGAACCAATCCTGATCTCCCCAGAACACCACTCGCATAACCCTAAGGGGCCAAGAATGACAGCTGGCCATTTGTGATATCTTTGATTCTTATGCTCTCTCTGAATACCCTGGAGTGACTAGGGATCCAGGGGGCTTCTAACCTGTAGCCAGGAAGGAATTCTGCAAGTTGGCCCTTAAAGAGGGTTCCTGGAAGACCCATATAGCTAAACATTGTGATGTCTCAGATTAATCTTGTTTCAGCTCTGCACAGATGCTTTGTGACTTGTTCCCACCCATTCTACTCATGATATGTTTTCTCTTGTTATCCATCAGCTTTGGGAGAATCCATTGAGAAATCCCTTACGTGTCATTTAACTGCATGTTATTTTTAAATTCAAAAGGAGGAGAAAGAAAAAAAGGGAAATGAAGACATCCTGGGTTTAGAATTTAACTCTTCCCCTGAAATTGGAAACAAGCATGTCATTTATGTTGAAACTTCAGCCTGGCTTAGATCACAAAACACAATCTATCAAAATTCCTAGCTTACAGAGTCACTCTGCCAGACTCAATTATGGAGTTAATTCTGCCCTAACTGGAAACAGAGGTTTGGTTCATTTCCTCTTCAAAATCTCTGGGGATGCCTTTGATAAAATTGTAGTGTGTCCAAGTTCAAGCCATTTCAGTTTGAATCAATGGGCACTTTCTGGCTCATCTTCTGTGAATATAGAACACACACCCAGACACACTCATACCTACTGACATATACTGCACAATCACAATTACATACTTACACACATGTACTCACACATGTGTATGCATACTACACACACACAGACACACACAGCCCAAGAGTTCCTTCTAGCATTTGGTCAGCATATTTTTAAGAAGGTACATTTTTCTTCTTCTTCAATATTTGTAAGCCATGTATGTTTATTTCTTTTGTTTCCTTTGTGTTTTTCCCCCCACAAATTGTTTTGTTTTTAGGTTGCTGCTTTCATTCTCTTCCTCATTGCAAAAGTACATTTAGATGAACAGGAACTGACAAGAACTGAACACTGTGTCTCAAGTGAATTCACCACAGACTGTATTACAACATCGCTATCATCAGATCGCTTCCTTAGGTTAAAAGAATTCCTGCCAGTTCTGATATGCAACCAAATTGTGGTTTTAACTCCTTGTGCTAAAAGTATTGTGGGCAATCTGATATAGCATACGTTATTATATGTATACCCATTCATATCAGCGTAGGAAAATATATTTGCATAATATATAACATATAACTCCAATACTCCAATATTTCTCACTCATTAGCTTCAAGATATTTTCAGTTTTTTGAATTTTTTTGTTCCACCAGACATATTAGGTAAACTGTACAAGATTATCACTTTTCTAGCTGAAAATGATCGAATATCATAAGTGTTATGTCTTATTAAAGTTAAGCTTATATGGTTATAAGCTTATAAGGTTGAAAATTTCAGATATGAGAAGTGTCTGACTTTTGATATTATTGTATGACCTGTGATGACTAGCTCAAGATAAAGCATAAAACTTTAAAATGTATTAATCAATGAATTAAACTATGATAATTTTTAAAAATAAAAGTATATAAATAGTAGAACTTTCTAAACAAGGACATGTGTTTAATGGCAAGCTGTGGTAATGGCACAAGTAAGCATGTACTTCAGGAGTGAAATACAAAAGTGTAAGATATGCTCTGAGCAGGTATTCACATTAGTGAAATGGCAGTATGTTTATTTTTGTCGGTTATCAAGATATTAACAAAAAATCACAATATGGTCATACAAGACAAAATGTACTCCTGAATAGGAAAAGCACTTTTGTAAATTATATACAGTGTTACCATCACAGACCCAGGAAGATAGATTAAATAAAAATGGTAGAAAGAGCATATGCATACAACTATAATTTAATGGGAAAACAGTAGTTTTGTCTTCCTTATATGAAGATGAACCATTTTGATTTTAAATGTTGCTCTATTACCAAATCTCACATGAATTTTCCGTATAACTGGGAAGTTTTATAACATGTTTTAATGCTAGTTTTTGAATAACCAGTTACTCATGATGTCAAGCCATCTGAAGAAACACCCAGTGCTCAGAATTGGTTCTCCTGACACGGGTCAGTTGACACAGTCCTAGGACTGTGGTGAATAACCCTTAGATCTACCTTAGTCCAAATCTCATTTCTTAAAAGAAAAGTTGTCTTTTAGCTTGGCATGTCCCTTTCTGACACTAATTCTGGATATTCAAATCCCATGACTTTGGGAGGCAGGTGGGGCATTAGTGGTCAAGAATGTGGACGCTGGTGTCCAACCTCTTGAGTTTGAGGTCCTTTTTATTGTGTGACCTTTGGAGAGTCATTTAACCTGAAAGTCCATTTCCTCCTGTGTAAAGCTGGGGTAACAACAATCTCTGCTTTATAGAATCTCTGCCTTATGTAGTTAAATTAGAAAATTCATGACACAGTTTTTAGCACTGTGCCTGTCACATGCTGAATATGAGGCTAGTGTTTTCTGATGTACTTTTGGTGCTGGGACTTTTAACCCTGTATCTAAGACCTTTGGTAATAAGGAAACACTTCATTTCCAGGTTGGGAGAGAAAACTGTGACTCCAACTTTAAGGTAGGAAATACAATCCAAATAATACCTTTTTTTTTTTTGGTCCAGACTTACAATTTCCTCCTCGAGAACTCCACAGTTGCCTTTGCTGAATCTCAGTTGGCTATTACAATAAGTGGTTTCCAAAAACTAGATTCATAAGAGATTTCTGTGCATTTTAGGATATGGAATATATATATTTTGAATGTCTGAATTATCTTTCCCAAATGATCTGAGTGGGAGCTTTAACTCTCCACTCTGTCACTCTTTCTACAAAGGAGAAATTCCTAATGGGATCAAAAGAAGCATTTGGATGCCAGAACTTAATGGTCATGCTATAGTGTCATAAATCTCAGAATTGAAGGGAATGTTCAATATTATTATTCTAATCCCTTCAATTTGTAGGTGATAAAACAGACTGAGGAAGGAGAGGATAAATGTGTGTGGTTATTTCCTTGTAAATTTGCACATTACAGTCTGAATATTTAAATATTAGAGTCTAAATTTTAAGGAAACAGGACATGGCAATAAGCTTTTTTTAATGGTTGTTCATTATAACTCTTATCTCCTTGCCCTGTGAGCAGCAGACCTGACTATTGACCTGACAGGTCCCACCATGAGCGTAGATGTTCATTAGGGATAAAAGGGTAAGGGAATCTTTCTTCTTTGTGCAATTGATAAAAAATAAAATCCTAAACCTTTGCAGAATTTCCGTATGCAATCACAGCTTGCCATTTTGTTCATTTCCCCTTGACCTTTGTCTGACTGGTGAGAGGGTTGGTTGGAGCTCAACTGTTCAGTTAGTTTCCTGTGCATATTTTCATTCCCACTTTTGCCTTTTGAAGTGTCTGATTTCCATTCATCTAGAACACTGTCTGAATGTAGCATGATCTTTTTGTCAGGGGTATAAACAATTTCTCTCTGATCTGGTGTCACAAAACTTAAACCCAGACTGGTCGCTGAGCCTCTGTAATTTGGATTTACTCTAGGTTAATGCTTTCATGGTGCTCAGATCTGGAAGCCATCCAAGAAAGGAGACATACAATCCTTGCAAAGAGCAGACATGCAAAATTTTTTTCTTTTACTTTTTTCTCTCATAAATACTTTAGTGAAATACTCATTTCATACCTCTCTCTCTTTTTTAAAACCTTCCTCTGGGAAGGTTAAAGTGAAGGACCTAACTATTGCTCAGCCTATGAATCAGTTGATACCTGCACATTTAGATCTCCATCTTCCTGTTTATAACGCACTTGTTACTTTCCATTTTTCTTCATTTATTTTTATATCTTTATAAAGATATAATATTTCTGTGTCAGAAATATTACTAAAATTAGAGAGCAATATGATGTTTATTCATATTCTGTATTCTAAATTGATTTATAGAGAGACAGTAAATATTTTGGACTTTGTGTCCATATGTTTTTGTTGTAGTTGCCATTGCTACACAAAGGCAACCACAAATAGTAAGTAAACAATTGGCCTAGGCAGTATTTCAGTAAAACTTTATTTGTAAAAAGCATGTGGTGGGCCATAGTTAAGCCTTAGGTGATAGTTTGCAAACAAATAAATTTATTAGTTTACAAACTTATGACTTCATTAAGCTATGATTCAACATTAAACCTGGTGTAATTATTGCTAAAATCTACCTTCTCTCATTGTTGCCCAAACACTTAGGGTCTTTAGGTGCTCTGGAGTCAACAGGTTCTGTGCTAAAGGCCCCCTCTTCTGTTGTCTAGACTGGAGGTGGCAAAATTATCTTGACTGGAAATTTCTTTGTCTACTTTTATCTATACCCAAGATTCTTCACCCATAGTACTAATAGAATAATCTTAGAAGAAATTTAAATTGCCAATTTATCATTATTATTATGATTATGATTATGCAGTAAGGGTGTGAGTTAATACCTGCTATGGAGGACACTTTTAAAGAATCTGTCTGGTAAATCTAGCTAATCAATTTCACTTAACTGAAATTTGTTTCTATAAGGTTTATTCACCTTTTATGTAGTTACATTCAGAGATTACTTCTTTGAGAAGTGTGCTGTTCATTCTGTGATGTTAATTTTTTAAATGTAGATTTTATTTTTTAGAGCAGTTTTACATTAACAAAAAGGTTGCACAGAAGGTATAGAGAGTTCCTTTATAAGCCCCTGTCCCCAAAAGTGCACAAACTCACACAATGTAACGTCAACTTGACTGGGCCACGGAGTGCCCAGATATTATTCTGGGCTTTCTGTGAGGGTGTTTTTCTATCCTATTAACAATTAAAACTGTAAACTGAGTAAAGCAGGTTGCCCTCCACGTGGGTGAGACTCATCCAATCAGTTGAAGGCTTGAACAGAACAAATGCTGACCCTCCCCTGAGTAATTCCTTCAGCTTGATTGCTCCAGCTTTTGCTGGGCCTCAAGTCTGCTAGCTTTGGACTGGAACTTATGTCATCTGCACTACTGGGTCTCTGATATGCTAAATAAGATCTTAGGATTTATCAGCTTCCATAATCATAAAAATCATTTCCTTAAAATAAATCTCTTTATATATGTACATACTGATCTTGTTTCCCTGGAGACCCTTGATTAATACATCTATCATTAACTTCCCCACCAGAATGGTACATGTGTTACACTGGATGAATCTACATTGACATATCATAATAACCCAAAATCCATACTTTACATGAGGGTTGACTTTTGGTGTTGTACATTCTATGGGTTTGGACAAATGTATAATAATCTATATCCATCATTACAATATCAAAGAAAATAGTTTCACTGCCCTTAAAATTCTTTGCATTCTATCTATTCATCCCTTCTTCTCCCTCCCCTCTAATCCCTACTGACCAATGATCTTTTTATACTCTGCCTAGTTTGACTTTTCTCAAGAATGTTGAAATTAAGATCATCTAGTATGTCATTTTTCAGATTTCTTTCACTTAGTGATATGCATTTAAGGTTCCTTAATATCTTTTTGTTATCTTAATAGTGAAATTGTTTTTTAAAGCTGAATAATATTCCTTTGTCTAGATGTACCACAGTTTATCCACTCACCCAGTGAAGGACATTTTGGTTGCTTCCATGTTTTGACAATTATGAATAAATCTTCTATAAACATCTGTGTGCAGGTTTTTGTATGGGCATAAATTTTCAACTCATTTGAGTAAATAACAAGTAGTGTGATTGCTGGATCATATGGTAAAATTATGTTTAGTTTTATAAGAACCTGCCAAACTGTCTTCCAAAGTAGCTGTACAATTTTTCATTTCCCCTAGCAATGAATAGATGTTACTGTTACTTCACATCCTCACCAACATTTGGTGTTTTCAGTGTTCTGGATTTTGACCATTCTAACAGGTCTATAGAGGTATTGCGTTGTCATTTTATTTTGCAGTTTCCTAATGACATTTGATGTTGAATATCTTTTCATATGCTTATTCACCATCTGTAATCTGCTTTGGTAAGGTTTTTGTTCAGATCTTTTGTTCATTTTACATGGGGTTGTTTGTTCACTTTCTTATTGTTGAGTTTTAAGAGTTCTCTGTATATTTTGATTAATAGTCCTTTGTCAGATATGTCATTTGCAGGTATTTTCTCAAATGTGCTGTGGTTTGTCTTCTCATTTTCTTGACAGTATTTTTTGTAGAGAAATTTTTAATTTCATAAAGTTTAGCCTACCTCTTATTTCCTTCATGGATCATGCTTTTAAAGTTGTTATCTAAAAAGTCATCACCAAATCCAAAATTATCTAGATTTGCTTCTATGTTATCTTCTATAAATTTTATAGCTTTTCATTTTACATTTAGTTCTAGGATCTAATTTTTTGTGAAAGGTGTAAGGTCTGGGTCTAGATTTATTTTTTTGCATGTAGATGTCTATTTGTTCTAGCATCATTTGTTTTAAAAGGCTAGCTTGTTTTCATTGATTTTTCTTTTCCTTTTGTCAACTATCATTTGGTTTTATTTATGTGGGTCTATTTCTGAGTTACCTATTCTGTTACATTGGTCTATTTTGTATTTTTGCCAATAACGCATTGTCTTAATTACTGTAGCTCCATTTTACATCTTCAAATCAGGTAGTATCAGCCTTCCAACAATTTTTTCTTCAATATTTTGTTGGCTATTCTGGGTTTGGTAATCTTTTTAAATTTCATAAGATTTTGAGAAATAGATTCTTCAATCCTATCTCTTTTTCTGTGACAAATCAAAATACATATGGTCTTTAATTAAGTGGTGTGTGTGTATATAAAAATCTTTGTTTATGTTATATTCCCCCAGTCTTCCTCTATTCTGCATCTTCTTGACAGTCCTGTAGTCCTTGATTTTGTTTTATTTTTCCTGTTGAGGCAATCATGTGCACAACATTGGTTTCTGTTTCATTAAAAATTTTCTATAAGCTTCTAATGCCCCAGTTACCATCTGTAGAAAGCCACAGTTTGGAGTTTCAAGACACCTTCACATAGCTGAGAAAAATGAATTTCCCAGGGATACAAGTGTGGTTTTTGGCATGTACAGTAAAAAACAAACAATAGTAAAAAGGAATTTCTAAGAACATTCCTCTACCTGTGAGTAATCTTGTTTTATTTCCTGCTTGACCTGTCTGAAAGAAATTGATCCTCCTGGGAATACCCGCTGGTTTCATGAGACCCTGAGGGAATTGTACTTTATGGGCAGAACTAAAAAGGTTTGTTGAGCATTGCTATTATGCAAGAAGGAATTCACAACTTTGCTTTGTGACTAAAGACTGCTTTCTTTCCCCTCCTCCTGTCTCATCTCTGAGGCTCTTTGGGTCTAGAAATGTGATGGGGGAAATCAAGTAGACTAAAAAAGTGTCCTTACTAGGGGGTTTAGTACATGGTTGTCTGGATTAGAGATTGATGTAGCAACTGGTATAATTGTTATTAGAAAGGAAATTGAGAATTGTCCATTTTGAAATTGATGTTTACTTTTACACTAGTGGTTTTTAGTCTTTTTATTAAACATTTTGAGACTTTCTCGGCAGTTATGGATTGGGCCCCTAGAAAAATAGTTATGCAAATTTTGCTTATAATTTTAAGGGTTCAGAGACCCTCTGTGCCTCAAAATGAGAATTTGTGTTTTAAAATTATATTTTAGAACTTACATTTTAAGGTTGTATTTCATATATACTATATAAAATCTTCTAAGTCATACTTTATGGATGAAAACTCTGTTTACCATGATAGTTTTGTTTCAATGAAATAAACCAAGAGTAAGCAGACTGAGGCCCATGGATCTGATATGGCTAGTTACCTGTTTTTGTAAATAAAGTTTTATTGGAACATGGCCATAACCATTTGTTTATCTGATATGTACATCTGCTTTCATACTACAGAAGCAAAGTGAATAGTTGAGAGACTGTAGGGTTTGCAAAACTAAAAATATATAGTACTAGACTTTTTAGAAAAAGTTGGCTGGCTCTGGCTATGAAGAGTAAAATTTGGGAAGATGAAATGTATGGCTATATATTTAACATATATCAGTTCTCTGAATCATATGGCCTGGCCTTGACATTCATGTAGCAGGATACTCAATGGGAATTTCCCTGTTATCTCACAATTCATAATTTTTTCCAGGCCTGCAAACTGAAGACAATGATTGCTCACCATCCCTGCCCTCCCCAGGCCAGGTTAAAAACAAGGCCCTCCTCAGCCCTTACCCACCCCCAGCTTCATCCCTGCTACAATGTAGACCTACAGTTGCTGTACCCAACTTGCTTGTCTGATTCATCCCTATATTCCTTGCTCTTGAGCACACTGTTAAATAAGTGAATGGGTAAAACTCTAAAGGTCACCACCACTCATTTTATATTAATGGAGCGTAATGTAAGCTTACCTTCCTCTCATGACTATGAGAATCCAGTAAGAGTATTAGATACTTAGCCCTATTATTAACACTTAGCCCTCACTCTTAGCCAGTGTTCTTACATCTAATTCTTATAAAAAAAGGTACAAACAGTCAGTCCTGAACCTACTTGGGGATACCCTCATGTGGTTTTGAGAGTTTTATTCATTCATTTCTTCTGCAAACATTTATTGTGCAGCTTCCACATGCACAGCTCTGCACAATGTTGGACATAGAGAGCCAAAGCACACATTGCTGAAGGTTGTGCAGCTGGTGGAAGAGCTCACACTCCACTTCCTGCTTGTGAGCTGTCATTCCAGGGTTTTATCTTCTTTCTTTTGGTCGCACATCAGGAAAGGAGCTGCCCCATAAGCTTGGTTTACTCCAGTCAGTGACTGCAGGAAAGTCTAATCTTACAAATAAATATCTTGTATATTGAGATCTGTTCATCTTTGTCAGAAGCAATTCACAACAGTGTAAGTACATCCAAATAAGTGGTCCAAAATAGAAGCAAATCTGCCTTGTTCATGGTGGGAGAGGATCTGAAAGCAAAAGCTGTGGAGGTGAGATGGTATTATGACAGGCCAGCCCAGATGGGTACTGGCTGCTGTGCATCTGTGAGAACCACTGGTATCCCAGCTGGAAAGTACCTGAGGGAGGGTCTGCCATGCAAGGCCTAAGAGTCTGACCCTTTGGGGAACAGTGCTGGTTGCCAAAATCTGGGGAACCCCATCTGCAGCTGGCAGGCATCTACTGGGAAGAGTGGTCTGAGGGAGGTGCCATTGAGAGCTACTTCTTCCAGCTGGCTTTGCAGGAACCACAAATGCACAGATGAAGAGATGTTTTGCTCTCCTCCTCACAGTGCTAAGCCAGCACTGAAAGCGAGTTGAGATGGCACATTCTCTCACCCCTCACAGGAGGATGAGCTGCAAGAGCCACATCTGCAACCTATAAGAGATGGCCAGTTTTGATTAATGCTCAAAGGCAGTGCACATACCTGTTACTGGACATATGCTTATGGTTATGGCCATCTGCTGGACTGGCATGTGGCCCACTTTCAAATGTTGATGCCAAACATAGACTGTGGAGGATCAACCAAAGGTAGGCTGTGTATCAGTAGGGAAAAACACACTATGCTTGGGGCTGATTTCTTCATAGAAACAAACCAGTGGGGACTACTTCCTTCTGCAAAAGGTTAGAAAGGTTTTTCATATTGAAGAAATTATTGAGACAATGCAGATCTCTTGTTTGTGTTAAAAATTAATATGCATTTTATTCACTACTTTGACACTCAAGATGTTTAAATATTTTCTATCAATCTATTAAATAGTGAATTTCCTTTCCTACCCATGATATAAAATGCCTGACAGTACTTGTCACTTGGCACCCATTCAACATCACATTTCCTGTCCTCTCATCTGCCTCACTCAATCCCAACCAACATCAAAGGGAAGATGTGATCAGCCAGAATCATGTTTCAAAACCTTTCAGTCATCCTTGGGAAGAGGTTGACATTTCTATACACAGAGAAATACGCACTAATCTCACAGTGTTTTAAGATAAGGAAGATCATTTATTGAGAACCACTCATTTGGAAATAGGAAAAAAAAGTTCAGAAGCTGTAGTTGATTTCCACATACTTTTTTAAAAATATGGGATAGGGAAATCATTGACTATGTAGGGCACACATTCTCAACAAGGCAGTATTATCCCCCAGGGGTACAAATTGATTTTTGGTGGACAAAAATCTTTAGATATCCCAACAGTTTGTGGGCCTTCAAATGAACATAATACACACAGATATACAGTATATCTGTGACATTAAAATTTCATGGGCAGTGGTTAGGAAAGAAATATAAAAAAAAAGATTCTCAAGGAGAGATAATGAAAAAGTTTCAGGGACAGTCATGTAAAGAAATAGCACACAGGGATGACTGATGCACAAATATACATCTATATTGAAGTCAGGGTGCAAACTTTGCAGCATTTCCTTTGTTTGTTTCAGGAATGAGTTGACCAGAAGGCCAAGATATTTAGTAGTTTCCATGTCCGTCCTGGGAAATGCTCACCCAATGGCACTGAGCCCAGCTGGGGAAATGAGACAAATAGGAGTTTACTTCCAAGGAAATTGTATCCCAGTTGGGAAAAGGAAAAAAATTACAAGTCAAATATCAATTTTAAAAAATATAAGGACCTACTTAAATGTGGCTGGAAAATCTTCTCCAAAGAAGTACTATTTAAGTTGAAACCTGAGTGATGAAAAGAAGCCTGCCATGAGGGATCTTCAGACCTATCCAGAGGAAGCATGGGCACAGAAGGAAATGAGAGTGGCCCAGGGTGCAAGGACAACAACAAGGAAAGTTCAGATGTGACTCTGAGATTAGGGAGTTGAACCAGTTGGAACAGCACCCCAGAAATTCATCTACCCAGAACCCGTGAATGTGTCTTTATCTGGAAATAGTCTTTGCTGATGTAATCAAATTAAGGTGCAATGAATTAAGGTGAGCCCTATTCCAAGGACTGGCATCCTTGTATGAAGAGGAGAATTTGGACACAGATGCACAACAGAAGACCATGTGAAAATGGAGGCAGAGACTGGAATGATATTGACACAGCCAAGGAACTCCAAGGATTGCCAGCAACCATCAGAAGCTGGAAGAGGCAAGGGAAGTTGATTCTTCCCTACAGGTTTCTGAGGGAGTGTGGGCCTGCCAACACCTTGACTTTCAAATTCTAGCCTCCAGGACTGTGAAAGAATACGTTTCTGTCTTCTCAACTACCTTGTTTGTGGTACTTTGTATGGCAGCTCTAAGAAACTAATATAATGGCTGAGCAGCATAGTCAGGGCCATGGGGAAGAACTTTAAGTAGTGTGGTCATATGACCTGATTATCACTTTATAAAGGTATTTCACTGCCAGGTGATCAGAAGACAAGGTAGCAGATTATTGTGAAGTCCAGGTGACAGGGAGCAGAGTCTCTGTCTGGGTGGTAGTAGTGGGACAGATGTTCCATAGAGCTGACAGATAGGTCCAAGTGTACTTTCTATTGGCCAACACATTGTCAGTGGCCAAGCACAAAGTCAAGTGGCAGGAAAGAGGCTGTTGGAGTTATTTGGGGAGATGGGGGACAGCGGTCATGATAGGAATGGAGAGAAGAGGCAGGTGGTGATGGGCTGGGAGAGGTGAGTAGAGGGTGGGCAATTCCTGGATTTCTGTGTAGAGGGAGGTGCCATTGACTGAGATGGGAAAGACTGGGGTAAATCCAGGTTGCGGGAAGAAGATAAAGTGTTCTGCTCTGGAATTGTCAATTTTCAGATGTCTGCACAAGTCTGAGTGGAGATGTTATCATTTCTACCCCACTCACCTCTCCATTTTCAAATGCACTAATTATTTTTCAAGGTTGGGGAACATCTTTCTCTTATTCTCAAGCCCTGGGATGATAAACACTTGATGATATTCACAGTGACATAATGTGAGATGCAGAATGTCTAAGTTTGGGAGAGATGGAACCTCTCTATTCAGAAGTTCCTTTTGGAGTAAGTTGACCAGTCATGCACTGAAATGGCTCATCTATAGAAGGTAGTGTTGATCCTGGGCCCTGGGTGCAGGTGGTCCTGCATCCTCCTGGTAATGGGAGAATGGGAGAGCATCTTCCTTCCATCCCTGCCAGGGATGGGCCCCATGGCTTCTACAGTCCATGACCACCATCAGGGTCTTTTTCCACCAGCATCCTAATGCCTTAGTGTCTTTCCAAAAAGGGTTTACTAGCATATTCCTTTCTCAACTGTGCCTTTTTAATGTAACATGTAGTTAATAATTTAATTTAATTTAATTTAATTTCTTAGTTTCTTATAGTTATGTTTCAAAGAACTTTGGAAAAATTTACCTGAGGCTTTTTTGGGGGGTATTTATATGGTGCCACTTGCTGTGCTCCAAAACCTGTTTCGGCAAAACATCAGCCCAGCCATAGTATAAGCCCTTGCCTGGGGATGCTCCCCTGCTCCAGCAGGGTGAGCCTTCAGAGGATGTGAATAAACTGTGTTGCCTTCTATTTTAAAAGTCTTAACTTCAGCTGATAGACTGGGCATAAAATATCTGTTTTCCATTTTGTTCTTATATACCACTGTGTCAGTGGGCAGTCTAACACCTGGCAACTCTTCTTGTCAAGCCAGGATTTCAGTGGAGGATCTAATCAACAGGAACACTTCTAATGCCTGCAAGTACATTTCAAGCCTCTTGTCATGATCAATATTTTTCTATGTAGAGGCAAGAAGGAAAATTTACAGGTTTTAATAAATTGATTTTCTCCAGAAATTTATTACATGAAATTAAGTTGAACAAAATACACTACATTTTACAAGTAGTTTAATGTCTTTGTGGAATTTTCCCTTAAAAATGGGAACATTTTAGGGCTAAAGCATTCTGCAGGTTGTCAGACACCAGTTCACATTTTAGTGTGACATAACGCAGAAGTTAGATGGGGCAATTGTCCTCCTGAGGCAATCATTTTCCCTGTAGAGTAAAATGTCTGGAAATGTCAGATAGTTGGGGGCTTCTCATTTTCTGACTTAGATGGGCTTATCCAGACTCATTTATGTAAACTTGAGCTGGATCAGCTAACCTGTAGAGTAAGCAAAGCATTCAGATGTGTTTAGCCTATTGGCAATTACATGATCTAAATCAATGAATCAAAACAAACAAATAAAGATAATGTGTTTGGTATTTGTGGGAACCTATTGCACAATTTTAATCCATTGTGATGACCATGTAATTAGTTACGAAGGTCCCTGACTTAGAGATACTTGGGTGGGGTGGAGGGAGCATGAATACACCAACAAAAAAAATTCTTATTTTTACATGGCCTGATCTCTCCTAAAGAGTTCATTTGCACAAATAATGTCCCCAGTATACAAAACCTAAGAGTTTTCAAAAACAGTGAACCTAACAAAAATGAAATGATTGGTGGGGAAAGAGAAAATCCAAATCAATTCAACAACATAAAGAGGTAAGAAAAACTAGGTGGTTGTTGGCATGAGGAATAATGACATGGAAGGAAAATGTGAGACTGCAGCCCTCTCTCCTCAACTAGGGTCAGACTATGCATCTTTTTTTAATGTGACATGAGCCCTGGAAATATGAAAATGAAATTTGATAAATTGGCACCTTGTGTTTTTGTCTGCCTTTGAACAGCACACACTTTTTGCTTATGATAGAAATCAGTATATGAAAAGTAATCAATCTGTCAATATTTTCTTGTTTTTCTCCACCAAATAAGCTGAGCTTATTTTGAAAAGCCAACAGGAACACGAGCTGTCACTTATAATTAAGTCCCCAGGAAGCTTAGCCTTTGAAAGGAACACTTTCTTCAGGGACAGTCAGAGGTATTTAGCTTGTCTGACCTTGCAATAGTGGAGAAAGAAAGACTGTTTTGATGAGATGCACTTCCTTGGGTGTCTTGGAAGCTATACTCCTGCCCACTGTGGAGGGTGGGTCAGGCAGGGGAATCCACAGGAGCTCACATGGTTGAGAGAAATGTAAACTTCTGCACAATAAGAAATCTTGGGGATGCAGGCCAACAGGGGTCAGGACATGTTTTTAACTCTCTTTTGAGGAGCTCTGTGATTGACACCTGGCTTAGCTAGACAAGTATACTATTCCACAATTACCAAGTCCCCCTAGAGTTTGGGGAGCAGAAACCAAGACAGGGCACTCTAATTCCCATGAAGTAGTTTATTAAGAAAAAAAATGAAGCCTTAATTTGCCTTCTGTCAACAATTGCCTCTCCCTCTGAGCCTCATTTCACCTTAACCTTCTCATTTTGGAAGAAGGGAAAGAATTTATATCAAGCCATAGGGTATTCTTGCCAGATCTAGTAGATTCAATTGTTCAAAGCTCCTGGATTTGTATAAAGAAGTGAACATGAAGAGCAAAACCCTAAAACCCTGAGCACTTGAAATACACAGTAAATGAGTGACAATATTTATCTTTCAGAAAAGATCTTTAAGTAAAGACTCAGAGGAAAAACAAAAGAAAAATAATCATTTGGTATATTTCCCCAACATACTGGCTTTTTAATTGTCAGTGTATGCATTTTAGCTTTCACCAAGAAATCTGCATCCTGCTTATTACTAAAGATTGAGCAGCACCAGGAGTGTCTGTTACTATGGCAAATGCTTTTATCAGAAGAGGAATGTAAATGAGAGTAACTTTGATAAAACATACAGCTAAAACATGAACACAGGAAAAAATTAATCTTTCTTGGTCTTTAGCATTGTAAAGGAGATTATGACAATTAAATCAGAACTAAAAATATTTAGTAATTACTTATTAGGTAAACAACCCTGTTAAGGACTGTGAGAGATACAAAAGCAAAAAACGAGACCTGTTTCCTGTTCTTAAGGACCTTCCAATCTGATTAGAGAATGCAGACAAAATCACATGAGGAAAACAATGGTCAGATGATGACCTTAATGTAAAACATTTATGATTAACTGAGAACTAAATTATTTAGACAATAGCTGCTTTGGGAGTTTAGTTGAGAGATACAATAGGTAATGTTTGATCAAGAAAGGCCTCACTGGAGAAGGGGTGGGATCATTGATTTTTAAATGGTGGATAGTGTTGGGATAGGTCAGGGAGAGAGTAAGGATATGGAAAAGTTAAAATGTATATTTGAGGGTTAAAGGATTGAATAAAATAAGGCTTCTGTGAAGAAAAAAGGTGGAATTCTAGATTAAAAAGATAAGTCTACATACTGGGGGCATTGGGGGGAGGCATTCCTATAGAAATGCTAGGGGATTTGGATACTAACCTATAGGAAAAGAATAGATGCAATGTTGTTGTTGATGTCGTTGTTGCTGTTGTTGGTTTCCCACTTCTTTCTAAACAATGACAACTGTCTAATGATGACAGTTGAGTCAGACTTGCCCAGCATGGTCTCAGACAGTGGGAATGGAGGTAATCCTTATTCAGTAGTTCATTTGTTCACCATCCAATCTTGCTCTACTTCTTGTTTTGACATTGGCAAACGCATCCCTGAAGTGCATTGTACTTTGTGTTTCCAGACTACCTCTCATATAGCTACCCAGAGATTAGGCTTTCTGCCAAGTTCCAATCTGTCCATAAATCAGCTTTTGGTGTATGCTATGGTATCTTCCTAACGTTTACTGCCCACCCACTTGAACCTGTTGGTTTCCAAGGATACAGATGCAGCCAGTCCCTGCTTCTGCCATGCTGACTCTTACGGATTGTTCTGAGCTTTTCTGCTTTTCTGTGAATGGCATGCACACTCCACACACACTTATCCTACCTTCATACAGTCTTCTGATTGCCACTTAACTCTCCAGACTCACATTTCCAAATGACTATTGCTGGAAAAGTCAGTTCTTGATCACACTGTTACAGCTAGATGCTTAGATCTAAGGAAATTTCTGTCTCTACCTTGAATCTTGGCTCAGCTTTTTCCCACCCAATCCATCTCACAGTTAACTATCAAGGGCAAGGGATATGATACATGGTAATGCATTAAGAGTACTTAATATGTTATTGTATAAAATATATTAGAAGAATAAAAATGGTAGCAAGGAAACCAGTTAAGAGGCTATAAATGTACCTTGAAACCATGTGGTAAAAAGACCTGGGCTATGGTGGTGATACTAGAATTGAAAAAAAAATGTGATGGTTTCTTCATATCTGTATCTATCTATACCATTTATATCTATACCTATACCTATATCTCTATCATCAGTCAATCTGTATCTATTTATATCTATATCTCTCTGTATCTATTTATAATTATATATCTATCTCTATATCTATCTATCTGTCTATCTAGAAAGAGAGGAAGAGAGAGAGATTGGATTGAGTCTGGACAAGGGTTGGTGACTTCTTGGCTCTAAAGAACAAAAAGAAGGGATTTGAAGCTTCTAGTGTGGGATATAGGGAGAATGAGGGTACCATTAATAGAAGGAAGAAGCAGTAGGAATATTTAATTAGAGACTGATAGGTTGAATTTAATTTCATAATAAAGTAAAAGTAGAAGTTTTTCTTAATGTTTTAGAGAGAGATATGTTGCTAGTGCGTGATTTTGCTAGTGAAGAAAATATAAGAAGAAACAAGTCAGAGATAAAAGAATTAATGTGGGGACATGTTAATATTTATGAACAAGTTAAAGGGAGGAAGAGAAGAAAAGTTAATAGAAACATAGAGAAGTAAGAGTCAAAGAGGTTAAATTGAATCAAGGTAATTTAGGATCAAAGAGCTTAATAAATAGTTCAGAAAATGAATATTTCAGTCATATCAAATGCTATTGAGAGGTCACTGTGATACAGGATAAACACAATTTTGGACTGAGAAATTCACTGGTGTTTATTGGTACAAAATCCCTTTACTAGGTGGAGACAGAAGACAGGCTAAGCTATCCAGGAAGTCCATAATTATAAATAATTCTAGAAGTTTGCTCCCAGTTATGGGTAAGTATAAGCATGAATAAGTAGTAATCATTGAGAAATCTGGCAGAGAAAGAATGAGGATTTCTGCTTTGTGTGTGTAGGCAAAGAGAAACAAGTCCTTGCAGTAATAAAGACTGGAGAGACACAAGATAAAGAAAGCTTATTAATGAGACAAGCAAGCAAAATAGAACCATAGACATGGAAATAAAGAACAAATTGACAGTGACCAGAGGAGAGAGGGGAGGGGAGTAATGGGGGAAAGAAGGGTAATGGTATAAAGGACCCATGGACAAGGACAAAGGGAGGGGGAGGATTGAATGTGGGGAGTTGGGCAAGGCAGGGGATAGCAATGGGGAAAAATGGGGAAAACTGTAATTGAACAATAAAAAAAGAAAGGAAGAAGAAGAAGATGATGGAGTGCAGTTCTCATGTCTTTTGCCCTGTTTTATAAACAAATTTAAAGTAAAATAATTTATTTAGAAGGGATATGGAGAACTGGAAACTTGAAGTAAAAATATGGTGGAGATGGTTGTTACACATTATGTGTTAAGAGAAAAACAGAAGGCATAAAACATTAAGGAGATCATAGTGGCGCGATAGTAAGGGCCAATTAAAGGTACATACAATTATAGTAGCTTCAAGCAGCTTTGTATGAACAAGGTTGTGTGGATCCCAACAGCTGGATTTAAAGTAAAGAATGAAGGTGACCCAAAAGTAGACCCTGTCCCAGTAGACATGGCTGAAGTTCAGAGGGTGAAGGAAGTCTGTGTTAGTAACAGTTGAAGCAGCTGGCCACTCAGTCCAGTCTAGACAATGTTTGAAGTTCAAAATTATCAACAGGGAATTAGAAATGATAGAAGGTTGCCAAGAAGGCATAGCAGTACGGATCTGCTGGGGGAGGAAGGCAAGGAGCAAGAAATAAGTAGAAGAGGAGTTAGCTCACAGGGAGGATTCACTGTTTTTTTGGCTGGTGTGGAGCATTCATGATTCCTGTGGAATTATGAAGCATAGAAATAGGTAGGTTGAGACACTCGATAATCCCATTGAATCCCATTTTATATATGGACCTTCTAGAGAGTATTTCTCAACCTTGGCATTGTGACATTCTGGGCTGGATCATTCTCTGCTGTTCTGTGCATTGTAGGATGCTTAACAACATTCCTGGTCTCTACCCACTAGATGTAGTAGTGCCCTCAGTCATGACAACACAAATGCCTTCAGACACTGCTTTTTGTGGAGGATGCAGAGTGTGCAAAATCACCTCAGAGTTGAGAATGCCTGGGATGGACAATAACGGATTTCCAGGAACAAGAATAAAAGGAACCTAGTAAAGAAGTTATCAAAGTAAGAGAAAGGAATTAACAAATATAAGTGATTTGCAGAAAGGGTAAAAAATGTGGTATGTGCACACAATCAAATATAATTCAGCTTTAAAAAAAGGAGGAAATCCTGATACACGTCACAACATGGATGAAACTTGAACACATGCTAAATGAAAAAAGCCAACTACTGTGTAATTCCATTTATATGAGACACCTAGAGTAGTCAAATTCATAGAGACAAAGTAGAATGGTGGTTACCATGGGCTTTGGGAAAGGGAGAATGGTAAACTATTATTTAATGAGAACTGAGTTTCAGTTTAGGATGTTGAAAAATTTTGGAGGTGGATGGTGGTGGTGGTTGCACAATGTTAATGCACTTAGTGCCATGGGATTGTACACTTTACATTGTTAAAGGAGAAAATGTCATGTTAGGTATATTTTACCACAATAAAAATGTATTTTTATGTATTGGTCAGGCATGATTGCTACACTTGTGTTCTTTGATTTAATGATTACAGAAGAGCAATTAACAACCATAGTGATTTGAACAGAGTGAAACAGAGTGGTCACATATTGGCCTGAGCAGTAAGTGGAAAGTTAGCTTCTGTATTAGTCAGCCTGGGATGCCTGACAAAATACCACAGACTGGATGGCTTAAACTTAAACAACAGAAGTTGATGTTCTTGGAGTTTTGGAGGCAGAAAGCTGTCAGCATAGCTGGTTTCCAATGAGGGACTTTCCCTGGCTTACGGAATGTTACCTTTTTGTTGGTCCTCACTTGGCCTTTTCATTGTGCACATACACTCCTGGTGTTTCTCTCTCTTCTTATAAGGATAGCAGTCCTATCAGATTAAGGTCTCACACTTACAACCTCATTAATCCTGATTACCTCCTTAAACCCTGTCTCCAAATATAGTCCCATAGATTGTTAAGGCTTCAACATATGAGTTTTGGGAAACAAAATTCAGTTCACATTAGCTTTCTTTTCTTACCAGATTGGGCAAGGGGCTGAGGCTAACTTGAGAGGGAATTGATAGTAGTTGCTTCGGTAAACCCCTGAATGAAGTACAGGTTTTTCTGTAGATAAGGAGGTGACAGAAAGTGGTGATGTAGAGGGTGGACACAGCCAAAAAAATCAACAGTCATTCAAGGGAACAGAAACAGCAGATTAGATTAGGCATGATAATGAGAACTAAATGGCACTGGTAAAATGCATGCATGATTTATAACCTCAGGAATAACTAACTGACAACCAAGGCATTTGTTTACATAGCATAGAACAGCTGAAAAACCATGGGTTTTTACAATACTCTAAATATATACTTCCTTCAATGGGTGCAAAATAACCACTGTTTTCCAACACTATTAAATATTAACAACTAGGAGATGGCCTTCTCTTTAAAAGTGCTTGTGGGGATTTCTGCATTAAGGATGAGACTTGAGTTAATCCCTGAGCAGTGAGACTGAGAGCATTTAAATAACAATCTTTACTGGACTGATATTTTTTCCTATTTATTCTGAGGTCCTAATCTTTCTATGCTTATATTCTCATGCAGCTGTGTTGAAGTAAGTGGCATTTAGCTGTTCAATAAGATGAAATGCTAAGTATGGTTTATGCCAGATCTAATTGCCTCTGAAAATGACATCAAGACTCTGTCCCTTGGCATAAAATTATACTGCAGCTTGGCTGATCCTATTATTTTGGCCATTTCTCTAACTGATGCAGATCACTTCAAGATTGACTTGACTAGTATTGATTATAAAAGAGAGGTCAAGTGAACAGTTGGGTTGGACCAAAGTCTAGTTCAGATGTTCAATTGAGATACAACCATAACCTAAATACACATTTAAAAATAGAA
Source organism: Trachops cirrhosus (assembly GCA_028533065.1). Taxonomy (NCBI): domain Eukaryota; kingdom Metazoa; phylum Chordata; class Mammalia; order Chiroptera; family Phyllostomidae; genus Trachops; species Trachops cirrhosus. Next base: position 56,912,175 of record CM052548.1, on the reverse strand, counting down.
ATTAAATCGCTGACCAGTGTGGCTCAATTTATTGGGCATCATTTTGCAAAGTGAAAGGTTGCCGGTTGGGTTCCCAGTCAGGGTACATACTTGGGTTATGGGTTTAGTCCCTCCCTGGTCTGCGTGCATATGGGAGGCAGACAACCAATGTTTGTCTCTTGCATAGGTGTTTCTCTCCCTCTCTTCCCCTGCTTCTAAAAATAAATGAATAAAATATTTAAAATAAAGAAATTAAAGAGAGAGGAAATGTAAAGGTGGATCAATAAATGCTTGTTCCATGAGTGAAGGAAGGAAGGAGTGAGAATTCCCAGTCATTTTGTATTGGGAAATTGACTGGAGAAGATAGGGGTGAATTTCGGCAGGCCAGGCAGGAAGTAGCTGCAGTGCCTCAGATGGTGCATAATGATGGTTGGGTCCAACATGGGACAGTGGTGCTGACTACAGAAATGTGGCAGACTTGTGTCTCATTGCCATGTGTCCTGTTGTGTTTGTAACCATGAATATCCAGTGGTAAGGATATATCCGGTTGTGTGATACTCTCTGACAATATTCAGTATTTTCAGTATAGGTTCAGAGGAGATGGAAATTGTGATTTATTCTCTTTCTAATTTTCTACACAGATTTGGTGATGGGAAACTGAGGCAAGGACTTTAGGCTATTGTGAAGAGAGTGACTGAAATTATTGACAAGAGACTGTAAGCTAGAAAAATGGGAAGTGAAGAGGGAGAGAGATAATTGTGAAGGCAGAAGTATAGGAGTGACTGGACTGGAAGGATTAATGAGGTTGAAGTAAGTTGTGTTCAAATGTTTAATTTTAGTGGTAGCACAATTTCAGGTGGTGAAATGTAGAAATGGAAATCATTAGAGGTGAGTAAAGAAATTGAGTGGTCAAAATACTGATGGTTTGTCTACACAGACACTGAATGCTATCAGTTGCTGCAAGATTTGTGGTGAGGAAGACTCTGACCCAGTTAGCAAAACCTGCAGTAAAACCCTTCAGGAGGTTAAGAGAATGGCAGGAAGCAAGCCCCATGGCATGGAAATGTTACCATGGCAACTACATGCAAAGTTGTATTCCAGAAGCATTGCATAAACTCAAAACAAGACATTGTCCTTTGTTCATGGAGCTTCCATTCTTGTGGGGAAACATGGACAATACTCATCATGCAAATAAAGGACAATGAGAGACAACCATTTGGTTGAACAATATGAAATAACTCACTCAATACATCTACTTATATCTCATTTGCCAGAACTTAGTCATATGACCACACTTACAAAATGTAATCTTACTAATCAGCAGCCACTATCCCAGATAAAATTAGGAATTCTGTTTCCATTAAAGACATAAAATGAAAAAATCCTGACAGTTCTAGGAACCTTACTTAAAAGATAACTTGTGTATGCCTTTTGTTATTTTTTCATAGTTCTTCCTTTATCCTGCTGCCTGGAATGCACTTATGATTTCTGGAGTTTTAACAACTCATTTGGAAAATGAGGATAAAAAAAGGATACACAAAGGATACACCCTAGAGATGATAGAGTGGTTAGCTAGAAGTGGTGTGAGTCCCTAAGGTCTTTGGTGGCAATTCTGCCATGTCAGCCTTGGACAGGTAGATGGTTTCTATTTTATTAAGCCAGTGTTTGCAGTGAAACCTAATCCTAACTGATACATAATAAATTTGAATTATTTATTTATATGCTTGCTTTCTCACTAGACTGTGAGTTCCTTGAGGACAGGAATTATATTTCTATTTTATTTTGTTTAAAAATTATTGTCTTATTTTATTTTTAAACTTTATTTTTAATTATAGATGACATATAATATTAGTTTCAGATGTACAACATAGTAATTTAATGTGTATATACCTTACAAACTGATCACCACAATAAGTCATCATGGACAGTCATTACAATTATTGACTATATTCCCTATGCTGTACATTACATCCCCATGAATTATTTTAAAATTGGAAGTTTGCATTTTTTACTCTCTTTCCTGTTTCAAACCCATCCCCTACCCCATCCCCTCTGGCAACCATTAGAAATAAACTCATAGATCGAGAGAGGTTGTGTTTTTAAATATCTGTGCCCTCAAGCATTCCATAGCAAGCACTGGACATGGCATATACTCAGTAATCTTTGTACAGTGAAATATTTTGCTTTGGACACAGTGATTTGATAATTAATAGGTTATGTGAATGAAAGACTACATTTATATATTATCAAAGTTAAAGATAAACAGACTTTCAAAAATACCAATACATGAATAAAAAATTGATAAAATTGTAATCCATAAACATTCACAAGACAATGTCAATATATATCAAAGCATGACAATACATATTTGATTTTGGTGAAAAAAATTCACCTGTGTCTCTTCACTCTGAGAGTCAAAGGATTGAGGCCAATGAATAGTAAACAAAAGAAATGGTCAATAGATGCTTTTAGAGAAAGATGGAAGGAAACAAAAATAGTTAGGAGTAAAAATAACTGACTTTAATGGGGCTTAAACCTAAGCAAACCTGCAGACCTAGTCTCAAAGGGAATCCATGATGTCTGAGTTCAGGCAATGCTAGCGACCATCCTTTCCAAACTGAAAAGGTTAGAAACTCTAAATCCTCCCTCTGTAAGTTATGGTTTTGTGTTTAACAGCCAGGAAAAATATGATCTCTGCACACAGCAGACTATGAAATTATTATAAATTAGAAATCAAGCACACAGCTTCTCAATAACCATATGTGATTGGATATTGTAGGCTGTACCCAATTCAATTCAGTCTAACAGTTATGGACTTCATAATGAGATTATAGCAGCCCTATTTTCATTTGATGTGAAAAGTTTAGCAGTACAACTAAAACTATCAAAATAATCAATTTATAAATCTAAAGAAACCATTAGAATGAAGGAGCCCTAGTAGATATTAGGGTCAATGTCTAAATCAATAATATTGTATAACTCTAGTGACAAGTCAGATATACAGTAGAGGATCCGTTTTGCTGCTGCAAATGAAATCACTAGCAATCAAATTTAATTTAGTATCACAAAAGACATGTGGTAAGCATAATAGATCTAATTCCCTTTCTCTGATCAAGGAAGAAGCAGGTCAATTATTGTTTCCCTCTCTAGAAAACAACTTGCTAAAGAGAACATGTTTTCACTGTGCCAAGAGACAGATGTGCAAAGGTGACAGTAGCAGTGTAGCATTACCAAAATGGAAATGAATAAAAAGAAGATTACCCATGATTTTAATTTAGTCCTTTCTTCTTCCTAGCTGGCTGAACTTGGGTAAGCTGTTTGGTTTCTCCTGGGTTCAGCATCTTATGTAAAATCAGAAAATAGTGGTTTCATAGGAAGAAGAGTTCAATGAACTGTGAAATGTTTTGGGAGGTGATACAAACTCACCTGGCCAATTTGGAATCATGGAGAGGGAAGAGATACAGCACAAGCAAGTCTGGGAGACAAAAATAGGCATATGCTTTTAGAGAATAAACAGTGAACCAAACTGACTTAGTTACAGTTTTGGCCAGTGCATCAGACCCCTCCTGGGCACCTTTGGGAATTTCCTGTCTTTTTTCTTACTCCATCAGCAACTTTCTCTACACAGTCTTCAGGCAGCAAACTTATAATTCCTTATTTGGGGACCACACCATACCTATCAGTTTCCTATGTCTGCTGTAACAAATTACTACAACTTGGGCAGCTTAAAACAACAGAAATTTATTGTCTCACACTTTTGGAGGTGGAGGTCCAAAAGCAAGGTCTCAGCAGGGCCATGTCTCTCTGAAGGCATTATTGGAGGATGGGATCCTTTGCTGCCTCACCCTAACTTTTGGTGTCACCTGGAGATCCTTGGTGGTCCATACTTATAGAGGTACCAGTCCAGTATCTGCCTCTACCTTCAGGTCATCTTTCCTGTGTGTCTCTCTGTGCCCTTTCCTTTTCTAATTAGGATACTTGGATTTAGGGTCCACCCTACTCCAATATTGCCTCGTCTTGATTTACCTAATTCCATTGGCAAAGACCCTATCTCCAAATAAGGTCAAATTCTGAGGTTGTAGATGACATGAATTTCAGGAGAATGCTATTTAAACCACAACACCAGGTATTTCTGATACAACCAGGGGTTTTCCTGAAATCACATGGGATGTCCCCCAGAAACCCAGGTAGTCAGTCACCTGTGCATAAATCACAAGTGACCTGTGAAATGTTAAACATTGGAGTTTCTAATATCTGCTTGTTTCTTTGGTGCTAGCAGAGCTGACAGGTTGAAAAAACTACCAGTATGAAGCAGTGGGTAGAACCAATGCACTTCCTTCTTCCTGGAATTCAGACTCTCAGGTTCTGGCTGCCTTTGTTGTTCCTGAATGCCTTTACATTGATTTTAATTGCTTTGTTTTGTTTTTGGTGCTTTATTTGGCTTTTATAATTTTTTTGGAAGGGTTTGGCCTTATTGTTGTAGCTGAGAGCAGAAGTCTGCCGTCTTCCTTATTTTTGCAATCTATCCTGCCTTACTTTTAATAGGAGATAAAAAGTAGTCCACTAAATTTACATAAACTTCACTCCTCTCCACTACCATAATCTTAGGACTGTTTCTAGTCTATTAAATTTGATAAAGTGGCACTGGTAACTTAAAAAGTTCTTTCATATACACCATTCTCACAACTAACTCTACAAAGTCATTAATGTAGATACTATATCTCAATTTTAATATCAATAAATTATAATGCAGTGAGTTAAATGATTATCTCAGGCCCTATAACTAATAAATGAAAGAACAAATTTATACATCCATGTTTCTTAGCTCCAAACTGTGCTGTGGGGAGAGATTATTAAATGACATTATCAGGTGGCAAAATAAGTACTAGACATAATAGAAAGCTTTTGATGCCAGTATGTTTCCATTTTGTTTAGAAAGAATATAAGTAATTAAAAAATATTAGTCCATTTGGTTAATTTTCAGAGGTTGGAACTTTTATTGGGAATAATAATTTATTCCTCTCTATAATTAAATTGGCTTTTGAGCACTTTCCTCATTTATGGTCTAGGTAACCCCATGTTTTCTGGGCTAATGGTTCCATCTTGGACCTAGATTTCATGTGATATTTGTGAATGTAACTCATGGTAAATTGCAAGTTAGTTACTTAACCTTTCTGCCTCTGTTATTCAATTTACAAAATTGTGATAATTTAGTCCATTATTAGAAAAGAAGAAAGAAAGAAGAAAGAAAGAAAGAAAGAAAGAAAGAAAGAAAGAAAGAAAGAAAGAGAGGAAGGAGAGGAAATAAACTGAATATTCAGTTTTAATAAGCTATGAGAAAACTGGCATGTTAAATGTATTAAACACTGTTTATATGTGTAATCTTACTATGTGAAAATATTTATATGAACTAACATTACATTAAAGTTGTATGTACTCTCTATACAACTGGATTTTAAAAATAGGAAAATAGCTCTTTAATATCTAATGACAATTTTACTGTTGTGATCCAAAAAGAATAGTGATATTCAAAACTGTATAGATGGCCCTCACAGTTTATGAATACTGTGCATATGTATCATCTCAATCATTCTTCCACATGCAAAGAACACTGAAAAGGAGAACTGTGAAGAGGAAATGGAAGTTTAATGGTAGCAAACATCAATTTGTCCCTTTTGATGATTACTTTGGCCATCCTCCAGTGATTGGTAGAAACTATCCTTTGCAGTATTTCCCAAAATGTGACATTCAATCTGTGATTTGCCAGATGATTTGAGGTGCTTTTGGGTTACTGATTATGTTTTTATTTATACAGCTGCCTTCTACTGATGGCAGGCAATAATGCCATATGACAATATGGCAATGAATATGGAGACTCAGTTTAAATCAACATTAAATAAAAAATGAAAACACCTTATTTATTCAACCTCAGACTCTTAGAGAGACCCCAATCATTCTCCAGGGTATACAGGTTAGGTGGTCCAAACATACAGAATAAATAGAATTACTAAAGTACATAATCAGATAACTTAAGAGAAGAAAAGCCAAATCATCATCCATTTTGGTTGTGATATTCTTCTGCAGGGTGGACTGAGCTCTTAATTATTTATATCTTAATTATTCACCTACTTTATAAACAACATCATCATCTTTCCTCTCTAAATTCTTCTTTAGGTCCATGCCTTTGTTGGTCAAATCTTCTTACCAGTAGACTACTCTTTGTCTGTTACTACCTTTCTCCCAGGCTCCCTATAACCCAAATAAAAAGTTGATTATTTTGTTAACATTTTGTTTTGTTAACATTTTGATTTTTGAAAATGTATCTGGTTAATTTTGCAGAAGGTGTACCTGAGTAAACCAGGACTCATGCACATGGCACCTTGTTGCATGACCTAACAATTAGTGTTGAGGGAAACAGGTTTTTATTTACAAGATTCCAACCTTGAGGATGCTCAGGGCTCTGTTCTCCCATGTGAACCAGCACTTCCCTTCTTCCCCCAAAAGACTATAAGCCAAAACCAAGTTCAATAGTTCCCCATATCCTTATCTGTTCTTAAGTTGGCTGCTCAAATAGTTCTCCATCTTCTCTGGAAGGTACACTTGTGTGTCTCAAATTTGCCATCCTCTTGCAGCAGCTCTCTTCTTCAGGATCTGGGGTATGTCCTCAGTCTCCATGTAATAGTTCAGGAAAACATGTGCCATGTTGCACTGGATCATTGTGAAGTCCAGGAAGGCACATGTCCCAAGAGAGTGGCCTCTCTGTATGTCCCTCAGGGAAGCATAAGTCCATAGTCTCTGGTCACAGTTCAGCATTCCAGGCATCTCCCACTAATCCATACTTGGTTAGGCAGGTTCCTAAGCAACCCCATCAGCTCTCTCCTTACACCCTTTTCTCCTGCACAGCTTCTACTTTACCACAGACCACATGTCGGCTTCCTTACTATACCAGGCCACATGGCTAAATCCTCAGAGGAGCAGACATATCTCCTCCCTCACTACAGGTAGTGTGGCAGAATCTCTCCTGGCTCATGGTTCCTTCCTCCTGGCTACCTCTTCCTCTCTCTCATGGAGACCTTCATGGCTGCCTCCTGCTATAGTCACATGTCTCCTATCTCACTACAGATCTCATGGCAGAACAAATCCCCTTCTCTTTCTGACTGCCCTTATTTTAAATGCTGACCTGGAACTTCCTATGTGACTTCATATCTGACCCCTCCTACAATAGGCTATTTTTGTCAGTTTCCCCATATTTTTACCTTCATTCAGCTGCCATCTTTAGTCAGGGCAAGAGTGACTCAGTGATGCAAGGGCCTTCATCTCCCCTGGCTTTTGCCACAAGTCAGGATACATTCTGAAACTCATGTACACCCTTTTCCTGGGACTGTAGCACAGCTATTATCTTGTCTTTTTTTATGCAAAGTATCTTAAATGCTCTATCATCGCCTTCCCCCATCCTCCAACCATGGGCTGTGGGGACTTTGGGAATGCTGTGTTGTATACCATTGCCAAGGTACACATAATTTTTTGGTGTGTTTCTCTGTTAAATTTTATTTTTGCTGTTGTCTTGCTGAGGTAGAGAGCCAAATAATGTGTTGGCATTCTTTTGTATTTTTTCTTAAGAGTGCTGTTTTCTCACTAATACCTAATGAGCTAGGATTACCACCTGTTTTATTGATTTTGTATATTGAATTATGGAATGTGCTAGTAACTGAGATATAACATAAATGAAAAACCTCAAAACATGAAAACAATAAAAAAGTTTGTGCTTTTGATAAGCAAACTGGTTTTGGTTAATTGTGCAAATAGTAAAGAAGAAAAATTACAAATTATTATTTAATTTTATATCAAATTGTGTGGTAAGATTTCAAGGTTGTAGAGATTGAGGAAAAAGTAAGATCTCTGTGTTTTATTAGATACTAATGTTTTCGAGAGGGGCTGGAATGAAACTGGTATTTAAATAAAAGCATTTGATTTCATAGATAGTGTAAAGGATGGAAATAAGAATATAGGTGAAAGAATTTGAGCAAAACATGACTTTGAGAAGGATCATGATGTCTGGGTGTGACAATATTTATTTTCAAGTTTCTTTTATTTTAACTATTAGAAGAAACCTTTTAGAAAAGAGATATATATAATCAGGCAAGGTCTCTGCAGGCCAGAGTGAGGTTAATTTGCCTGGTTAACAATAGAGAGTGAAACTCTATTATTATATCAATATTTTCTGATAAGTAATATCTAATTTTATTGAAGAGAATTTGGACAACACATGAAAACATTATGAAGAAAACTGAAATCACTTGTAATTTTACCACCAGAAGAAAGTACTATAATCATTTTAGTGTTTATTTGTCCTGGCCTTTCTTTGTTTTAAAAGAGTTTGGTTTTTTAAATTTATTTTTAGAGAGAGGATAAGGGAAAGAGAGAGAGGGAGAGAAACATCAATGTGTGGTTGCCTCTCCTATGCCCCCAACTGAGGGCCTGGCCTGCAACCCAGGCATGTGCCCTGACTGGGAATCCAACCAGTGACCCTTTGGTTCACAGTCTGACACTTAATCCACTGAGCCACATTGGCCAGGGCCTGACCTTTCTTTTGAGCTGTCTATAGGTACATATTTTCTTGTATAAAAATGGAATTCTTCTCTAATACTGCTAACATCCTTATTTTTAAAATTAATATTATCCTATAGTTATTTTCAAGTCATTATTCTTTCAAACATGTTGGATGATACTAATATGTTCCCTAATACTAAATTATTCTAGTATTTTTGGACTAAATTTTGCTTGATGATGATGTATTATTCATGAAATATGCTGCTGGATTAAATTTGCTAATTAAAAAAATTCTCTATTCATAAAGAAAATTGGCTGGTGGTTCCTCCTTATTTGTGAGTAGAATAAAAAAAGAATATATTCAGGCTTATATAAGTGTTGCTGAATTAATTGGGAAGGTTTTCATATTTTACCATGCTCTGGAAAAATTTAAATACCAGTTAGACAAACACTGCCGGTATTGGGACTTCTAGTGCCAGCAATGTGTTTGGCAGAATTAACATAGAACACTCTTATTACAATTACCTGGACATGCTAAATAAAAATATAAGCAGAACAAAAATTAAAGAGATAGCCAAGTACCCAAGAGAGAAAGAAAACCCTGAAGTTTCCAGAACTAATGGCAGTGTTACACTGAAAAGCTGCAGCAGGAAGTAACCCTGGTGCCACAGAGTTAATTAACATAGAGAGGGGCAGTTCCAGACAAGAGGTGAGCCTTGGTCTTAATGTCAATACAGGGATTTGAGATTAGAGGAAGTGTCCCCATAGTTGGGAACTGAAATTGTTTGTCTTGCTTAGTGCTGGGCCTGGCAGTACCAGTGTCCTTGTGAAAAAGGCAGCATATGAATAACATCCCTTGGATTTCAGGTTCAATTTATATATCCAAAGGAATGATAGAATAACTTGTTATATCAACAGTAATAGTATCAGGAGAAGGACAATAGAATATCTTCAATATTCTGGCCAAAAAAAACTGCTGCCTACTTATATTTCTGATCTAGCAAAATATCTTAAGATAATAAAGACAAATTTATTTTTTGAAAACAAGTGCTAGAAGAGTTTGACTTCAGAGGACATTCTAATTAAGGGAAATTCTAAAATACATACATTAAGCAGAAAGAAAGGGATTCTAAATGGGACAGCTGAGATACCAGATAAAGAAAGTACAGAAAGTGGTAAAAGTGTATGTTAATCTAAAGGAATATTCAGTGAAACAATAATTATGTTTTTAAGCGATTAAACACATAGAAATTAATTGCATAGTCAAAAATTACATTCCCATTATGATAAAGAGTAATAGGCTTTAACTCTTTGGAAGTCTGTATATAATCTAAGATAGTAAATGTTTTGGTTAAGTTTACATTTAAATAAATGAATATTGCATAATGTAATTTCTGTCACCAAAAATAAAGAGAGTGCATAACTTCCAATGAGCAGAGAAACAAAATAGAAAATTATCAATTTTTGAAAAGAGAAAGAAGAAATGTACAAACTTGGAAAGTAGAAAACATAAAATTAAATAACAAATATAAGTCAAAATCAATTTCATTAGCTATAAAGAGATTAAGTACCCCGGTTAAGCTATGATTTCATATAGAATGAAAAAATAAATCTAACATATAACAGATAAGCATTTTGAAAGATGGAAAATGATACTTTGTGAAATTGGGCCAAAGGAAGAAAATGTAGCAATATTAATATGAGATAAAATAAATTTCAAACAAAAAGTGCTAATAATACAGAGGTTACATCATAGTGATAAGAGGTTTAATACACCAGCAAAAAGACAAAACCACCAAGAATTTGCATGTGCTAAAATCTATACAGCAAAAATTGACAGAAGAAATAATCAGTGACTTTTAACACAAGTCTGTCAATAACTGTGACAGAACAAGCAGACAAATAAAATTACATAGAAGTGTTAGACAACACAATGAGAAAAATAGACTCAGCAGTCATATATAGAACACTGTAATCCTAAGCTGCCGAATACATATGAGACATTGACAAAAAAATTGATCATATGATAGACGATTTAGCCAACTTTAATACAATTCAGGAGACGGAAATTACACAGGGTAAGTTCTCTGACCATAATGCTATTAAGTTGGAAACCAGTAAACAAACAGTAACTAGAAAATTCCCTCAAGTTTGGAGCGAACACATGCAGAAGACCATTGGCAGCAGAAAGAAAGGCCTGAAATGCAAAGGCACTATGGAAGAACCTCAGAAAGCTGCAGTTATTGAGGATAGGGTGACTGAAAGTGGGTTCAAACCCTGGAAATCATTTGCCTTTCCTCTGGGCTTGCACATTATGGGGATTAAGAACAAAGAGTGACTAAGCTTAATGTTCATACAGTGGAAACAGCAGCAGTGGAAGGAAAACTTGGCAGATAAGAAAAAAACTTGAAAAAGAGAGAGAGGCTCTTGGTGATAAGGCTCCATCAAAGCCTAGACCGAACCTATACCCACAGGCTGCATGGGGCCCAGGATGGCTATGAATACAGGCTAACACAAAATCATAAATTTACTTAAAACATTATGAGAATGTATTTAATGTGTGGCCCAAGACAACTCTCCTTCTTCCAGTGTGGCCCAGAGACTCCAAAAGGTTAGACACCCCTGTGCCAAGACCATTGACAACCAACAAGTGTATAATGAAGCTACCGTAGATCCTAATGATGAAGAGGTTACTTATGATGAAGCTACAGATGAATTTGCTTCTTACTTCAACAAACTTCTCCCAAGATTCTCATTATAACACCAGATAGACCTCATGGGAGACCTGGACTACTCTGCCCAGCTCTCCACAGTTATACCAAGCACATGTTTATTACAGAAGAGGACTGGCTCTGGAAAAAAAAGATTCCACAGTGCATCTCAAGAGATTTCACAGATCTGATTGCTACTAATGAAGATTGTAAAACACCAAATGGATTAATTCTGAGTCACTTGTCAAATGGACCAGATGCTCATTTTAAAATGAGCAGTGTTTTTCTGTGTAAAGAAATTAAGAGAAGAGGCAAGGACCCCATAGAACATAAACCTGAAAACTGAATAATTTTTCAACATGGCTGGGTTTCTCTATTTGGATGGATGTTTGCATCTCTTTTTCCCCATAATCCTCAGTTTATTGGAAGGCAGGTTGCCATATTCCACAATCAAAGGAATTATATTCTCTTCAGATTTCACAGATACATATTCAACAGTGAGAAGAAAGAGGGAATTCAGGTTCTTGGACCATATTTTACCTTAAAATTAAGATCTCTTATAAACATGGAGAATATGAATGGGTCCATAAGCCCTGGAAAATACAAGTAGAAGAAAATACCATTTACAAAGTACTGAAGGAATAGTATTGGATTTTGCTGAATGAGCTTATCTTGAATTTGTGACAGATGACTCTTACAAAAGGTATTTACTTTGGAAAGAAAGTTCATACACTTTCTTTGGTGTCTAGACAAATTACCAAGTGCCATAAATTACCACTCATTGTTTCTGTAAGAAATACAAATAAAAGTCATTTTGGTGAGAAAAAAAATTCAGGCAAGTTTGGAAATTATGAAATACATTAGCAAAGCCCCATGTGTAAAAGAAAATAGGATAATGGATAATAAAAAATACAGTACTCTGAACTTGATAAAAATACTACATAGCAAAACTTGTAGTATTAAAGTAAATAACAACTTAGTGGTAAATAAATGTACATTAGGGAAGAAATGATAAAAATTAAAGACCTAACATCATCTCAAAAGTTATATAAAGACTACTAAATAATTCCAATGAAATAAGATAAAAATATAAATATAAGGGAAAAATTAAAAATTAATGAAATATGAATATATAAAACATTTTTATCTAAATAGTTATAAAACTGACAAACCACTGGTGAAATAAATGAAAGAAAATAAAATAAAGGCACAGAAACCAGTATCAGGAATGCAATGAGTGATTAAAACCATAGCTGCACACATTAGAAAAATGATAAAACAAGAGAATACTGTGAGCAACTTTCTGACAATAAATCTGAGCATTTAGTTTAAAGGAAAAAATGTTAAAAATATATTACCTAATCTGACTAAAGAGGAAATAGAAAATTTGAATAGTCTTACAGCTATTAAAGAGATTGAAACAGTTATCAAAAAAAATTTCCAAACAGAAAATTGTAGCCTAAATGGCTAACTAGAACGTTAAGTGGGGAAGGGTTTTCAGGAACATCTATAAAGGACACATGGACAAAACCAAGTGGGGTAGGGATCAAGAGTGGGAAGTGGGGATGGCTGTTGTGGGAGAAGTGGTCGGGGGAAATGGAGACAACTATACTCAAAAAACAATAAAAAATAAAAGAAATTAAAAAAAACATTCAAATGACAGATGGTTCCAATCTTATACAAACTTCCAACTAGTAAACCAGGAAGATGTTCTCTTATGAAACTGTCCAGGGGAGTAGTCTAGGTTTTGTGGAACTTAAGCATAGAAAACTTTTGAGACATTTTAAAAAGAGAAAGTAATATAAAATTATGAATATAGCACTGGTCATTTGGCAGAGTTCTATGCAAGTGACAATCCCTAAAGCACAAATTCATTACCATCATGGTAGATCTGCCTCTGAGGCTAATAAAGCTTGAAATTGATATTAAAAAACTGACAAGGATAGTGTGATTAAAAAAAGTACCACCCAGTCTAATTCACAAACACAGAATAAAAATAAAAATTTAGCCAATCATATCCAACAATGTCTTAAGTGAGATAATATATCATGACAAAGTTCTACTTATTTCATGATTGCAAGAATTGATAAAATTAATATCATTTATATTATATAATAAAATAATTTACATTGCCAGATTAGGGGAAGATGCATGATTATCTCTATAGATGGAGAAAAATTTGGTAAAATGTTAATATTTATTTGTGTTAATGTTCATTTGTATTAATATTCATTCATATATTGTTAAAAACCAACTCCTAGCCAATTGGAAATATAATGGAACTTCTGTTACTTCAAGAGAGACATCAAAAATAGTCTTTAGCAAATATAATATTCAATGAAATAATTGAAATGACTGTTTATAGTGAGACGGATGAATTCCACAAATAGAACATTGGGTTGGGGGAAGTTCAGAAATTAATATGTTATAAACTGAATTATGCACCCCCCTCAATTCATATATTGAAGCCATACCCCCAATGTGACTGCATTTGGAGATGAAGGCTTTAAGGAGGTAATTAATGTTAAGTGAGGGCATAAGGGTAGGTTATTAATGAATGAAGAGCCAGGTAGTGCACTATAATTGCATTTCATTTTTTATATAACCTTTTAAATTAGAGATGTATCATTATTTTTTTTGATTTGCATTGAATCTTCTGGTCCTTGCCTTAAAATGCCATTCATCTTCCTTTGCACTTGATTTTAGAATTCTAAATTGAATATTATTTTTTCTAAAAGTCTTAAATGCATTGTTCCATTTTCTTTAGTACTCAACTTTGCTTTTGGGAAGACCTGTGTCTTCTGGTTTTTATTTCTTAGCATGTTATCTCTTTCGTTTAGTTTTATGTTTAGACTTCACTTGAATAAGCATGTTGTAACATGTTGTAGGGGAAAGAAGGATCACTGAAGATGCCTTTCATCCACTCCATACACACTTACTGAAACTTGAATCAGTTGATAACCAACTTACATTAAGGTTTTCTTCTTACATCCCTTGTCGACCCTGAAATTCTCTGTTGTTTCTTCCCATGTTCTATCTAGCATGCATTATATTTCACTGTGAGTCACTACTTAGTGAATGCTTCCACCATGCTAATTAGACTGTCCTCATTCAGAGCTCAAAAACACACGTTATGCTTTTTTTATATCACCAGAGCTTTGTACAAGAAACTATGGCTGGTAATCTATAGTCATAGCAATTTTTTTCCAAAATTTCTGAAATTCCAGATATTCAACAAAGCCAACATGTATGACAATCTTCTGACTTTTGAAACAGATTTTTCAACTCCAAATCTCAGGTCATTTTTGTTATTGTTGTTGTAGACAGGGTTAAGTATAGACTAAAGAGACAGTATTATCTGTTCTTATTCATTGGCAGTGTCTCCTTTACTCTGTTCTAGTGACAGTCCCAACATACACAAATACATTTTGCAAGTGTGATAATGTTCAAGACTGTATAAAATGTATTAAAATTGTCATTCCAGACATATTGCATCAACTCCATTGCTTTCATCTGTAAATCTTGTAATTCCATCAAAAAAGCAATCAAATTGTCTATGGAATGATTTGTTACCCAAAAACACCTGGTGATTATAGCTCTTGGTTCCATTATCCCATGGTTGCCTTCAGATTTCCACCTTTCCTACATCCATTATTTACTGGAGATTTGAGATGTGCACAGATAATTCAAATTTGCCATGTATCACTGATCATTTTAGAGTGCCATTAAATAGAAAATAGTACTGTATTTCACAAATGAAGAAGTTAAAACAAAGGTGTGTGTGAATTGAAGTGCAATGATCCAACCATAATTTTCCCTGCAACTGAAAGTTCAGCTTCGACAGAACCCAATTTGTTCAGCATTTTTTTGAGGTCTCACAAAACCTTCTGTTTTAGTGAAGTTGTAAGTAACCACCACACTATATCTGCCTACGTAAAACCAAAGCTGTATTAAGTATGGCTCTTCTCAATATACCTACTTAATTTGCAGAGCAGTTTTCACACTTTCTTCATTTGCACAATTTGGAAACACATCTAAATATTGTATATAATTCACATAATCACTATACCAGAATGTGTTAATGTGCACAGAAAGCATGTAGCCCTTAGACCAAACTACAAAGAGGATCACACTGCAGTACTGAAGATAGTTCTATGGTCCAGCTCTGCTGCCTTCTCCCTCCACTAATCTCTTTTACTGACAGATGGTTTGTTGTACTGGGACTAAGAAAAGAATAAGAGGAGAGAAGTGGTGGAAAGAAGTGGCTAAAATCTTTTCTGGCTTTGAATAGGAAGTGGTAAGCAGGACATGCACATAGCAGTTGCTGTTTTCATGACAGAAACTTGGAATGCTTGTTTTTTTGCCTAAGGACAGTAGAAATTGGCATGGATGGTTAGGAATAGAGGGTTAAGCTATATTAGTAAATGAGGTTTTGAAATAGCAAGCTCATATTTCAATCAGAACAATTCTAGAAAACTAGTGGCATAATCGCTTTACAATACTATATTTTATTGAAAGATTAAGGAGAGAGTGAGATGGCTATTTGGGGATCCTGCACAGATTCCTAAGATACTGGGGGACTAGGGATGCTACTTCTTTCCAGTGACAAAGGCAGCTTCATCTCATCAGACAATAGTATCTGAGCGAGGGAAGCCTGGGTAGCCTGCCTGATGGGCTCAGGTCTTACAAAGAGAACGGATCTTGTCAATGTCTGTAGAGAGGGCAGAGCATATTTAGGACACACTTCATTTGCAAGAAGAAATGAGTGAGGATGCTTGGTCGCATTGTTTTTACATTTGGTGATGGCATGTGGATGCAAATGAAACATACGAGGGAATAACAGAATAGGTTTATAACTAAAATGTATAGGTATGTATTTGATCTCAATTGCTTTTCTTCTTGTAGAATGATGTCATTTGATTTGTCTCATGTACATGCTAGTCACCAAATACACATGCAATTCATGAGTTAAAGACAGAAAAGTTGCAAAGCACTGTATTGAAGAGATACCATGAATAAATATTTTGTACATGGATATTATTGTGGTTGCATCAAAAACTCTCCCATTTGTGGGGTTTTATCAGCACCATAATGGCAACCAATGGGTTACATAAACACTTCATATATTTATAATAGAAATACTCTGGGCCAAATATGCAACATTTACTGTAACATCAAATATTTCCAGCTGTATTCACTCCACAGTCTGTACTTTGCACATAATTTAAGCCATGTGCTTTTCTATGTGTATAAAGTTTATTATTTATTCTCAAAAACAAGTAAGACTTGTTCCTATTTACCACAATTTAGCCAACTACAAGTTAAAGATTGTGCAACTGGGTGTTCCAGATTCACCCTTTCCCATCCATGAAAGCAGTAGACCTGTTGAGCTGTAAGCCATCTTCTGTGGGAGAAAGGCTGTAGGGTGAGTACATATGCTTCATCAGTGATATATATGAAGCAGTTAGCAAAGAATGGTCATCCTCAAAATTGTAGTAATTGTTTCTTCCTCTATTATAACTGGTAAATAAATGAGGAAGCATGTTAGATTTCCTGGATCTTTTTGCTTTGTTTTGGTCTTATCCTGAACAGCAAAGAAATGGAAATAGTTTTGCAAAACTAAATAAATTTGATTTCTTGTAAAACCACCAAGTCAAGAGGCTACTGATTAGCTCTGATGACAGATGACTTCTGACTACCAAACCAACATGCTCTGCCTGAAAGAGGTCATCTTTTACTCAAAATTTTAATTCTTTAGCCAAGGTCAGTTGTGAAAGGGAGAAATTTCATTAGTGGAAGGTGATAGGGAAACATATAAATAAATAAATACTTTAAAAAAGAAAAATAGAAGTTATTCCAAATAAATGTAGGATGACTAGAAATTTGAGATCACAGGAATACAGGTTATTTGGTCATTAATAGGGATCTAAAACCTTATTCTACATTTGTCTTTCATTTTTTTAGTGCTAAGGATGAGAATATCTTAAGCTGATAGATATTTACATTTCATCTAAGACTCAATTTGTAGATCTTGTTATGAGGTGTGTACTGCTAATACTGGGGTAGTTTTAGTCTATAGAAATGGGTATGAAAGGAACATAGTCTATAGAAATGGGTATGAATGTGATGTTTGCTCCAGTTCATGTGGGTTTATGGTTGGATATAGGGGGAGTCCCACAGCAACCAGCTTCAGGAAGCACAATCTGAATGCAGGGAAACAAGAAAGTGAGAAACAAGATAATTTTCTATATTCACACCCCTAAGTCTCCCCAGGCCTTCAAGTTTCTCATCTTCACTTATCAATGAGCATCTACTCAGCAACCTCTTCAGGCCATGTTTCCTTGCTTCTACCTGGTCTGACCAGAAACTGATGACCCTGGTGTCCAATTAATAGACAATTCTAATTATTCACAGTAGTTACTGTATGCTCTAGAAAGTCACCACAAAAGCTGAATTCATAAATACTAAATTTTGCTCTTAGGGGAAATAGAAGGTTATGTTCCTGTGAGCCTCTGGTTATGACATTTTCATCAACTGATAAATACATAACCTTGTTTTATGTGTGTTTCTGTTTAAACACACCTTATTTT
This sequence comes from Trachops cirrhosus, assembly GCA_028533065.1. NCBI lineage: Eukaryota > Metazoa > Chordata > Mammalia > Chiroptera > Phyllostomidae > Trachops > Trachops cirrhosus. The sequence continues at coordinate 56,894,345 of CM052548.1, read as the reverse complement.
ATATATAGAGAGTTAATTCATTAACATTGACCTCATGGCTATCAGAAGCTCATGTAACACCCATGTTTTCTCCGTGAGGCACTTGACAGCTTTCCTGAGCTTAGGAACACCAGACAGCACTCCAGCACGGTGTTTTGGGGTCAATTTAAACAGTGAAACCACCAACAAAAGTGCATAAAACATGGCACTAAGTGGACAGAAAAAGCACTTATTCTCAGTATGAGAGATGAAATAGGGAGTGTGGCTTTGTTGGAGTTCACAGGAATGCGTGGGTCAGGAGACAGAAAATTGTTGCTTTGCACAAGTCCATGAATGACTACAAAAACACTGCTAGTTCTATTTGGGGTTACACATACATTTTAGCAAGTAGGCAGATTTGCAAATATAGAATCTGTGAATAATGAAGTTGGACTGTCTATGACTCCGTAGTGTTCCTGGCCTCAGCCTCTGTATTTTGACATGTGGGAAAGGGAATCTGATTTGCTCTGCTGGTATCAAGCTTCACCCTTCCCTATCAACTGCTGGCTGAGAGAGGCCTACCAGCTGGCTGAGGTCCTGGCATGGCAGCAGAGTTCACAATGGAATTTTGTCCTTGCACTAATAGCTCCCCAGCCTGTAAGAATTCATAAGTGAGAAAAACAACATACTGATCTAGACAACCAACTCAGCAGGGTTCTGTAAGTTTTGTTTGTTTGAGTCAAATCCTGGTCTCACCAAAATCTCAGATAAGATGACAAAGCACATCAAAGAACTCAGTTCTGATAGCTGTTCAAAACCTAAATGGTGACACTAATTATTGTTCCACTGTTAGTGATGGAGACAGTTCTCTAATTCATATGAGGTTGCCCAAAGGATGTGCTTGATGTTTGCCTGTCCAAATGTTGAGCGATAGACCAAAATGTCATAAATGGCAAGAGGGCCTATTTCAGCTATTATAATTTCCTCACTCCAGGCTTAGGCAGCTCCATGGCCACACCACTGGGGACCTAGATTCCTTGTTCTCTCTGCCCCAGACAGTGGCCATCTTTCCCACTCTTGGGAAACTAGTCTGGCACCTATATTTTCCAGATATTTCTGCTTCACTCTCAGGTCATGCTCCTTAGGATCCAAATGGCATAGACTCTAAAATTTAAACTTTCCTTCCTGAATTATTATGTAACTGGAGTGAGAGGGTAAATTTATTTTTCTCTCAAAAAGCAAGCTCATCCTTGGGCTCAGAAAATCCCAGTGGGCATCTCTCTTAGCGTGAGTGAGGACAGTCAGCACAACTGGGTATATGACGGTATATGGCTTGATAAAGCACTGCTTTCCTCATTTCAGAAGTTCCTTGGGGTGGGGAGAAAGATAAATATGATTACCAATACCTATCACCTATTCTGAGAGAGGTGACATAGTTGGTTATCATTTGATTGAGATAACCTATTAAGGCCAACCCTGGATATACCTAGTTGAGAAGTTTAAAAAAGAAAGTGTAAGGGATGCTGATGAGGTTCAGAGAAACAACCACAAACTGTCTTACTATTTGAGACAAGTCACAACCCCCAAGCTGTTGCTGCTCTTGCTTCCATTGTCTCAGTCTATCCTCTCCTTCCCAAGTCCCAAGAAAAATCGTGATTCAGTAAATAAGAGGTTAACAGGGATTTGGCTGAGACTTGTACCCTTCTCATTGGTCTGCTTCTGTGGCTTACCAGTTAACTATTTTGAATATCACCTTAGTCTGCTGCACAATGTTGCTTTGCAAGGAAGAAGTATTTGTTTCATATTGTAGGAAGAGAATTGTTCATAGTCAAGTGAAGATAAAGCTGGAAACAGAGAGGTGATATTTGGGGACATCCATGGAGATAAGAGCATGACATTACTTTAATTGAGGTGCCATCTCAGCTCCCTCCCACCCTGATTGTCGGGACTGTTGCCTGACACTGACAGCTGACAATGACAGCCGAATGGAAACAGCACTGGAGTACCACAAGCACTTGGCAAGGAAGGATGGCACAGGGAGCAGGGTATGATTTATAAATCCTTCTTAGAGCAGAGAGCCATTTTCCTATGAGTTTTATAGCTGACTCCCCCAGCTCTCACAGACAGACCTGTGATATCTGCATTATTATAGCTTCCCTGCATTCATCCCTCGCAGTTTTGTAATGTAGGAAAGAGAGAGATTAATTGTATGGTGAAACTCTTCAGCAATTTGCTGAAGCTCTGCATTCCTGACATTAATCTTTCCCCAAGTGCCCTATCATTAACTTGAAAAATCAACCGGGCAAAACCTTAGAGTAGGTTCATGCAAATGGAAACACATAAATAGTGTGCAGGATGGAGATGGGGCAAAGCTGTCTGGCTGCCTGAGAATCTGTAGCAAGATGATACATTAAGCTTTTTTCCAGAATGCTTCATCCGTGGAGCATGTCGTTTATCTATAACCCTGTACTATTTAGTTAGAATAGTTTATTTTGGGTATGAGCCTGGTAAGAATGTGGAAAACATTTTCATTTTCAAGTTGTTTTTAAATTATGCAAATAAAAAATCACTTCTATCCCTGGTTTCTAAAAGAAAATCTCTTTTTCCTCTCCGTTTGTGGAATTCAGCAACCAGCTGCCTTTATCTAGAATGTCTTCAATGTGAAGAGAAAATAAGCAAAAGACATTTATTTGGAGATTTTTCCATATAATAAATGTTCTTATGATGCCAAATTTGATTAGCCTTATCATATGCAAAACTGACTAAACCTTCCATTGATGCATTAATTTTGGAAGTTTTGAATCTGTTTTTTCTGATAAGACTCCTCCACATGTGAATATGTTCCTATATAAATAGAACCCTCTGTGTGTGCTTGAAAAATCATGATGACAAGACAGATGGAAAAATAGAGTTTCTACTGAGGGAAAAAGGCCCTTGAGTAGGGTGTGTGTGTATGGAATTCTTTTACTTCAGAGATTGCTCCAGGATTGCCAATGTAGGCTCTATGTTCTTTCTTTCATCCACAAACAGTGATTTAAGTTTTTTCTTACAGAATTGGACATTGAATGTTGATAGTTCAAGAATGAAAAATAACAGACTTCCGGCCAAGATGGAGGCATAGATAGATGCACTGTGCCTCCTTGCACAACCAAGGTAGGGACAACAACAATATAGAAACAAAATAACAACCAGAACAAACAGAAAATTGAAGTGTATGGAAGTCAGACACCCAAGGATTTAAAAATAGACACTTTCATCCAGACTGGTAGG
>CM052548.1:56852807-56890617 GCA_028533065.1 Trachops cirrhosus | reverse complement strand
GAAGTATTCCAAGTCATGAAAGGCAAGGACCTACATCCCAGATTGCTCTATCCAGCAAAGCTTTCATTTAGAATGGAAGGGCAGATCAAGTGCTTCTCAGATACAGTAAAGTTCAAGGAGTTCATCATCACCAAGCCCTTATTGTATGAAATGTTAAAGGGACTTATCTAAGAAAAAGAAGATAAAAAACATGTACAGTAAAATGACAGCAAACGCAGAATTATTAACAACCACACCTGAAACAAAAACAAGAAGAAACTAAGCAAACAACTAGAACAGGAACGGAACCACAGAAATGGAGAACACATGGAGGGTTAGCAACAGGGGAGTGGGAGGAGGAGAGTTGGGGAAAGATACGAAGAATAAGTAGCAACGAAGGTAGATAGAAAACAGACAGGGGGAGGGCAAGAATAGTATGGGATATGTAGAAGCTAAAGAACTTATGACAGATGGACTGAAGTAAAGGGGGGGAATGTGGGTGGGAGAGGGTGTTCAGGTTGGAGGGGAATGAAGGGGGGATAATAGGATAACTGTAATAGCATAATCAATAAAATATATTTAAAAAAAAGATTGAAAAATAAGCATGCACGATAGGTTAACCAACGAGTTTTGAATTCCATCTTTTATGTGTGCACTGCGCTGAATCTGCCCCACATGTAGCAAACTCTTTCACATTCACCTTTACCAGTTACCTGAAGTAGGCAAAGAGCAGAATATATAATTTAAATAAAACTAACATATAATTAGAGATCCTTGAAAAGGGAAGTTTAGGCATATGCTCAGACTATTTTCTAGGTTTACTTCAAAGTTAAATTCATAAATCATATCAAACCTTTAATATTTATGATTGAAACAAAAATGAAAGTGGAATTTAAGATTAAAAAATGACTTACCACTGACTGTATATTTTTCTTGGTAAATGGTAAGTGATTATATGATCAAGACAGTTAAAGCTAAGTAAAAGCTTGGATTTGAGTAAAAAGGAATATAGGTTTATTTTCAATTATTCATTCAATTAATGTTTATTGAGATCCTCTAGGGTGAGCATATCAGTATTGAATGAGGCAAACAGTCAAGAAGCTTATAATGTAGGCACTGCAAGACAAATACTTGGATAGTAGATAACATAATGACATATAAACAGGTAGCATGCAGAGTTTCCCAGAGCAAATCCTCTTCTCTCTCCTTTGCTAGTGTGTATAGCTGGGAAGAACAAAAAATAGTAAGATGCTTCATGATCAGGGATTTGTTTGGAATTTGATTGCTAACTAAATTAATAATTTATTTTCATAAGCTACGTGTTCAGTTTAAATTAAAGTCATGAGTTTGTATGTGAAGTAAATATGTTCAAATTTTCACACTTTTTTAGGGGTATCATTATCAGGGAGCCATATTGGACTAAAATATGGTGGAAATATCAGTTACCTATACAGATCATTTTCTTTTTCATTTTTTAAAAACTTAAAAAAAATTCTGACCCATGGACATGCTTACTGATTTTAAAAGCAAGAAAGGGAGAGAGAGAAACAGGGAGATAAATACTGATGTGAGAGAGAAACATTAGTTGGTTCTCTCTTATATACACCCTGACTGGAGACTGAACCCATGACCTTCAGGTTTATGGGATGATACCCCAACTGAGCCATACTCACCAGGACAACATTTCATTTTCTTAAACTTAAAGTAATAATTCATACTTATATAGAACCGATGAAATGCCAGGCACTGTCCTAAAACACATAAATATACACACATACAACTCATTCATTTCTGTAAAGCAACCTTATGAAGGGGTCACTTTTTCACATTTGCTTCTCTTTGTTCAATCTAGTATATGGGCACTAAGATTTTGCCATTTCTCTGGATCTCCATTATTCCATAGGGCCTCCCATGTTCATGTAAAAATCTACATGTTTTCACCTGGTAATCTGTTTTATGTCAATTTAATTCTCAAGACCAACTGGATTCCCTAAGAGGGTAAAGACAAAGTTTTGCTTTCCCTATACTAATAAATGTGTGTAACTTAATGGAAGTGTTAACAGATATTCTTTCTTTTGCAAGAGAATTAGAGGATAATGGTGATCAGCAACCAAGTATTTATTAAATACCTACCATATGACAGACACTGGAGATACATAGATAGTCAAGACCTGAGTCTTGCCCCATGGCTAACCTTCTAGGGAGTGATGGACACGTGCAGATGAGGGCAGAGTGTGGTGGAGGCACTATCATGGAGGTCCATAAGAGTGGAGTGGGACATGCAATTCCCCCTAGTCTTCACAGAGCATTTGACACACTGAACTTTTGGATTGTCTTTTACTAGAATGTGGCCTGGTGAAGCTAAAGTCATGTGAAAAGATTCCCCAAGTTCTAACCCTGTACTTGAGGCAATAGGGTGGTTCTAGCTATAATCTTTTATCTAGGCTACAGTATCTTGAGCAATTAAGAAAAAACATTGCTAAGTTTGTAACATTTAATGTAAAGGTCTTGGTCAGCACCAGGAGGCAGAGAATGGAGACAATATCTTTCAGTTAAAAGTAGAAGAAACTATAAGTCTCTGGAAATATACTGAAACCTCTTTCCAATTGCCCAATTTTTGTTCATGAGATTACTCATCAGCCACAGTCACTGACATTGGCTCAATATCCAGAATAATAAGAGTATAAAAGGTCACAACAAATAGAGATGAATACCTTTGAGAATAGTATAATCTAATAATTTTAGCAACATTTAGAATTATTTTTTATTTATTGTTTTTTATCTTAATTGTTGTTCAAGTACAGTTTTCTACCCTTTACCCCTATCCCAGCCCACCCCCCAGCCCTCCCCACCTCCCTCCCCTCTCCACCCTCCCCCTTGTTATTGTCCATGTGTCCTTTATACTAGTTCCTTCAAACCCTTCCCCCTTTCTCCTAAAATTCCCTCCCCTCTCCCCTCTGGTCACTGTCAGCCTGTTCTCAATTTCAGTGTCTTTGGTTATATTTTGCTTGTTTGTTTGTTTTGTTGTTTAGATTCCTATAAAAAGTGAGATCATATGGTATTTGTCTTTCACCACCTGGCTTATTTCACTTAGCATAATGCTTTCCAGTTCCATCCATACTGTGGCAAAGGGTAGGAGCTCCTTCTTTTTTTTTTGCTGCATAGAATTCCATTGTGTAAATGTACCATAGTTTTTTGGTACATTTGAAAAAAATGTACCAAATATTTGAAAAAAACCTATGGAACATTTAGAATTATTTAGCATTTTTTAGGGACTAAAAATGCTGGGATCTGCAAAGCACTTTATGACAGTAGTGTATTGGGAGTAAGATTGTAAGGATGGTGTAGTCCACTAATGCGTGTATGTGCATGTGTGTGTGATTTAACAGTTTCAAATAATAATGTGTGATGTAAACATGCCAACATAATTTACCAAAGACCCTTTTCCTTATCTTGTTAAGTCAAACTCACTTTTGCATACACATTCATATCTAAAATCACGCATATTCTATGGTTGTTTACTTACGAAGTTCCATATTGAGTAAGATTGAACTCTTGCCCTGAGCACACTATAAATTTTCACATGATAGCATTTCAATAGAATTTCAAGCATTTGTAGGTTAGCAATCTGTGCTAACTTTTAAAAGGTGTGTAAATTGAGCATGTTATTCAAGTCATGAATTCTTGAAAACTCACTGGCTATCATCTTGGAGCATGCTGTGCATCTTAATTTTGCCTAAGGAATGTGCCTGAGGGAAATATTTGGCCATTAACACTATAAAAACTTTATCAGATTACTGGGCACTGGGTTCATAAAAGATACACAGTAGTCATGAAAAAAATCAAAGTTCCAATTTGAATGTATAAGTAACCTCTCTGAAATGGGAGGCAAAACATGAGTTCTTCAGCCTTACAGTCCTAAAGAACATACATCGCCTGATTTCTCTCAGCTTACACACTATATTCTTTGTCTGAGTTAGGGAGATCCATGGAAGGCCTCAAAGCCTTCCTCTCTCCTGCACCAGGGAGAGCTTGAGAGAATGACTGTGCCGCATGGAAAGTGTGAAATGGCTGTGGAGAATTCCCTTTCAGAAATCCTAGAATCCTGGCATGCAGGGTGGCACAGGGATTTGAGAAGCTATCAGCATGAAAAAAGGATGCCATCTCTTACCTCCCCTAAAAAAGATCATTATAGTGTGCTTTCATCATATTGTTTGAAATTAATTCTCAGAAATTAAGACACATTATCTACATGCAAGTACAAAATTCCAGTATTGGTGATGATGTGGAGAAATTAGAACTCTCATCCATTGCTGGTGGGAATGTAAAATGGTGCAGCCTCTTTGGAAAATACTTTGGCATTTCCTCAAAATATTAAGCCTAGAATTACCATATGGCCCAGAAATTTTACCCCAGGTATATGTTCAAGAGAAATGAAAACTTATGTCTATGCAAAACATGTCTGCACACAAATGTTCTTATCAGCATTTTTCATAATAGCCAAATTGGAAATAACCCAAATGTTCATCAACAGATGGATGGATAAACAAAATGTGGTATATTTACACAATGGAATATTCAATATTTTATAAAAATAATAAAGTTTGAATACATGCTACAACATGGATGAACCTTTAAAACATTATTATGCCAAATGAAAGAAGCAATAACAAGAGATCACCTATTGTGTGATTCCATTTATATGAAATTTCCAGAATAAGCAAATCCATAGATACAGAAAGTAGGTTAGTGATAATTATACAGTGGCAATGGTTTTAAAACTCTTTGAATACATTTTTTTAAAGAAAACTGAATTGTACACTTTAAGAGAGTGAATTTTATGATTTGTGAATTAGATTTCAAAAAAGCTTTTGGAGCTGCTTTAGATAGTCCAAGCTATATCCCTGTAAATTCCTATAAGTGATCAAGATTTAACTAGTTGCTCACCTCAGCCAGGTAGCTAAGCTATTGGTGCAGCTAAGTTGTTAGTGCATCATCTCAATATGCTAAGGTTGTGGGTTTGGTCCCCAGTGAGGGCACATACAAGAATCAACCAATGAATGTATCAATAAGTGGAATAACAAATTGATCTCTCTCTTTCTCAAATCAGTAAATGCAAAGTTTTTTTAAAGTAAAAAGATTAACTAATTATTTTGAAATGTATTATAGACTAAAGATGAAATTAAAAAAATTAAGATATGCAAAGACAACAAAGCAATAAGAAGTCATTCTTTCACATGTTAGAATTTCATGTTTTCAAACATCTGAAGGGAATCATCCATTAAGTGAATGAGGATGATAATAGATGTGTTTTTATAATATCTTCACAGATGGTCTTATTCAAACACATTCTGGGTGATGATCAATACAGAAGCTTATAGAGGACTGCTATGAGACTCTGGATTGGAGATGAGACCAAAGAGGAAGTTCTTTGAGGGAGCATTTCTTATTTGTCTTTGTATTTTCCAAGGTATGGAGTACGCTGTGTTAGTTGAAGAGAGGATTAAATGATTCATCATTTTATAGTTATCTCTTTCTGAGTGACATCTGCAACCAGCAAGAAAAATAAATATCCTTTTATCTCCAGATACCATAATTTCAAAGAATAACCCATTCTGGAATATGGTAGACATTCATAAATGTTTCATGAAAGAATGCAGGAAGTAATTAATATGTGAATGGATAAGTGTGGACTATGTACAAGTGGATATCAGAACAGAACTTCCTACCTTAGTGTCTTCCTTTGCCTCCTGGGTAAGCATTGGAATTTTGAAGCTTTTTTTCAGAAATGAAATGGAATTCCTATGACAATTTGGGCCACTTGCCTTTTTAAAAAAATGATTTTTAGAGAAAGTCAGTCTCATATTATGGTATTGGCATAGTTTATAGTCAGATTTTGATATTTGTTAATTTAAAGAATGTGAAGAACATCATTGGGTTTTTCTAAAAACAAACAAATAAACAAACAAAAACAAGTTGATTCACACTTGCCACAGACCCCATCAACATCTTTTTATGAGGTCAAAGCTCATAACCCAGAAGGGCAGAAATGACATGTCAAATTAATTGATTTTTAAACATTTTGAGAATTCCTTACAGATTTATGTATATGAATTTACAGCTTCTGAGATCAGGTAAGAAGTAGGTACATGGGATTTCTCATGGAGAAATTCTTAAATTTAAAAAGTGGTATGAAAATATTATAATATTTGTAAATATCATTGTATTTTACATTTACAAAAATATTACACAGTTTGCTCTCTTACTTCTAGAGCTTAAATAGTTATTCTAGTTTTGTCTGATAATGTGGCACCTTTTTCCCATCCTTTGACAGCTCATCAAAACTCACAATACAATAAGTTACCTACATTACCTCCATTTATACTCACATCTCAAACTAACCCTGTTCATGAACTCCCTGTCTAGACAAACTTTCTAAATTAATTCTTGGCCCTGTAACTTTACTGCTTCTACTTCCTTGTCTTAGCATCTTTTTCCCATCAAAATCTTACTTGCCATTCCTTAACACCAAATCTATACTGTAAAATGGTCTCTGAATAAAAGATTACAAGTATATAATTCTACTCTGAACTCTTAACAATTATCTGTATTAGATGTGTGGCATACACATTTACAACTTGGTTTTGAAGTTACATGTAGGCATATTCATGCCCAGAGTGAGATTATAAATGCCTGCAATTCATGGATCACCCTGATTGATTTTGGCAAGGTGCTTCACAAATGGCAACCTTGCTATGAATGTTTGTTGACTGTGTGAGTGAAAGAGAAGATATGAAAATTGAGGCAGTTACTTATCTAAGAGTTGTCTAAATGGTGATTGATTAATCAAATGCAGTAGCACATACTGTTCTTCCTTCTGACCTGTGCTGTTGTTTTGGAGATCAAGATTCTCTGGTCACTAAGTAATCATATGCATGGATATACTTCCTTGAGGTGTACTTGCAAAGGACTCTGATTGTCACACTCAAAGCAAAGACGAGGGCTAGTCTTGTTCCAGCCCTCTCTTGTTTTTTGCAGAGGCGTACTCCATGCAACACCCTTTGTCACAAAATGGTCATCCATTGTTCAAAACAGTGTTTAAAATTTCACTTCAGAATGCTTATGAGTAACTCAGGATGAATAGATGTATTTTGGGGTGACAATAAGTTTGATTTTTTAACTGAAATTCTAATTTTGGTCTCTCTTATATCACAGATTGTTATAGCAACAGCGCCGCAGGATTTTAGTAAGTACCCTGTGCACATTCAACCAGGTGGATTGTTTTCAAAGAGTTCCAACACAGACCACTCGGTACAAAGGGTCAAATGCAGTCCAAACAAATGCTTGACAATAACAGGTACAAAGGGCTGTGTCCTTGGTGAATGATTAATCATAAGCTATCATAAACAAAAGTGTTCTATACATTTGATAAACAGGTTTGTAAAGAGCACAGGAAATACAAAGGACAGTCATATCTTTCAAAATTAAATGTCAGTCATAAGACAGCTGGGTGACACTTGGGGCATCTATGTATTTGAAGGGATTTCGTTTAGCACTTTGAATCAGGCTATGGTGGCTATGTCTGAACCCTGACGTTGGTAACATACATGGCATCAATGATTAAAATGTGCCCTTTGTATTCTTATGTATTCATTTCATTCCATTCTCTGTTCAGTAGACTATGTTATGCACACTCACTCTCAGAAGCAAGTGTAATGGGACACCACTTTTCTTCTCCTATATTTTCTCACAGGAATTAAGGGAGCAATAGCCATGACAACCACAGAAAGGCTGATAAACCCATTTTGCAAAAATAAAAATGAAATGCTTTGTTGCATCCTCAGAGTAGTCCAAGAATAAAAGTGGGACTATAAAAAAAGGAAATAAGTTTTATTATTTTTCATGAATGTGCTGGAATGATACAGCCAAATGCATGTGACCATCTCAAGTGGCCTCCTTAGATAATTAAACATTTTTAATTTTTCCAATAATTTTGCTATAGTTCAGAATACTTCTAAAGCTTAACTTTAGAAATCATATTAAACAATAGTTTGTAAGTCACATAAAAAACAACTTTCTTCCTTAGTAATAGTCAACTGTGGCATGGGTAGGGTTATTAGTGTCCTTCTTGATACAAAATAGGTAAACTAAGTCCAATGTGTAGGCAAAGAAAATGATTGCATTAAAAATATCCATGGTTCAAACAGTAGCTAGGCAGACCTCAGTGACTTATGGAAATTATCATGAAATGCAAAGGAAATGGGGCCTGGTGATGACAGCATTTTCAAGGGGTCATGTGCCAGCTGAGAAGTTTTAGAAATGGGTTCTTAGTCTTGTAATGATGGGGGGCCTACAATACAAAACCTCCCACTTCTTCAGTACCAAAGTCCATCATTGTATTTCTATGGACAATAATGACAAATAACAATGAAACAACAAAATATATTAATTCCAGAACCACCTTTTGGTCATGAAGGGTGAGATATCTGGTTAGGGCATGTGGAAAAAAAGGAAATAGAGAAATGGGAAGCACAAAAAATATAGACCCATGTTTCCTCTAAAGGATATTCTTTCTTTTATGTGGATCTTAGTTTCTTTATTTCTTTTTATAATTCTAGAACCTATATTCTCTTCATTGTCCTCCTTTTAGGAACACAGGGTCTGAAGGATCCATAAATGGAGTGCCCCCCAGGAAACACTTTTTCTCTACTTTTTATTATGGCCCCACCTGTAGGAAAGAACCTCAGAGTTGATGTGCACCTAGAGGCATGGTCCTGTGAGACCTCTTTCCTGTACCAGCCTCCCAATGTGTCTCAGCCTCTCAGCTTCCAAATAGTCATGATGCTTACTTCCCTTCTGCCCAGCCTGTAATAGATTGTGAAGGCCAAAGCCCTTGGGTTTTGAATGATATTATAGATTCTGTGATTTTTTTTTTACCACTTTATGCTAGAATTCTCCTCTCTTTTGAGAGGTTCTGCAAAGGGACTCATTTCCGTAGAGAGAAATCTTAACATCACAGAAAGTGATATAAGCCATAAAGGAGAAAATGCAAGTAACTCATGTAATACAGGGCTGGGGCATAGTGGGAACTCATTTGATAAATTATTCTTCCTCCAGAAAGCTCAGACAAGCATCACTTGATTAGGGCCTTACTGATCTGAAATTTGTCCCTTATAACTTCATCAATTCTAGGTGTAATCATGAAACTTTACAAAGCCAGGACAACTTTTGAAGATTCTTCTGTGTCTACTTTTCTTCATGTCAACTGTTTTGTAGGATGTGACTATTTTCCTATCAGGTTCCAGTTTCTTCTTGCCTGCCACACAAATATTTAAATTACCATTTTGATATAAATTTTAATGTGTATATATATTATTATTAGGTTGTAAACCTTAAATGTATACAACTTTTAATTTTCAACTATTACATCAGTAAAGCTAGGAAAAATTTGTGTGTATATATATGTATCTGATAATATATGTATACATATGTAAACATATGTGTATATATAATATATGTATATATTATATATTAGTATCCATAAAATACTGCTATACTATTTTGTAGTTTATTTTTTAACTTATGCTTCCCTTTCTAAAATTCTCTCAAATCATGCTTAAAACTATTTGAATTAATAATGATGGTAAGGGTGACTATGTGCAATGCCAGGCAGGTGCTTGGAATGATAAGGGGAGCGCAGTGTAGGGTACATGATTGTCTGACCACTAAGATCTATGCCTGAAACTGGTACAAAATAGTCTTGAATGTAAACTGTAATTGAAAAATTCTTCTAAAAAATGATTGTAAGAGTAAATATATAATGAGCTCTTGTTATGGACCACATACTATACCAAATATATTTCATTCACGTCAGTCCTCTGAGGTAGGTATGCTTATTATCAACATTTTATAGATAAAAACCACAATCAAGCCACAATGTGTACAGGCTGGAAAGCTACCAAGCTCACCTGGAAAGACAAGGTCAAAGCCAAGATTTAAACCTAAATGTGACCAGTTCTGGAGCTCACACTCTTCTCTGCATTCTGTTATGCCTTTCTGGTTCTTCTTTATATTTTGAATATACTAAAATGACCTTTTTGTCTCTCATTAAAATTTTCTAACTTTAGGTCTTTAGAACTTTAGCCTAGTGACAGTATTTTCAGCAGTCTATCTTTCTGGTTGTGTGTTTGTCTTAAAATTATGTATATAAACTGCAAGAAATCTGAGCCTGTAGATTATCTATCTGATGGACACCAGTCCATGAACTTCATGCTTCCAGGTATGTTCCTTTTTTTCATTTGAATCAGAATTGCTTTTCAAGTTCCATTGCATGGGATCTACTTAGGTTTCCTTAGAAACTATTGAAGTACCTTGCAGATGCCATGGTTACGTGTGTGACTTTGGAAAGTTTTGTCTTTGCTTCCTAGGGTACTTGTTTCTTTCTTGTCAACCAGTAGTCAACCTTAATGTGTTTTCATTTTAGACTTGCAAGACAGATAGTCTCTGTCACAAATGGTCAAATCTGCTGTTGTGGTGCAAAAGCAGACAGAAGCAATATGTAAAGAATTGCAAGCTGTTTTCCAAATAAAACTTTATTCCTAAAAGCATTTGAAGAGCAGAATTTGCCTGTGGGGTGTATTTTTGCCTCCCCCTGCCATAGACTGTAAAATTTCCTGTGGAAAATCAAAGTTGTTATGCGATAGTGAACCATTGTGGATTAATGATTAAGTTCAACACAATGAAAACCAAACTCCTTTTTCCACTAAAATTAGCTCCTTCCTCACATTTTTCTATTTCTGTCAGTGATAGCAATGTTTTCCAACTCATACACATTTAAAAATGTAGAATGGAATATTTGATTCCTCCTTTCTGCTAACTGCCACCTATCTCACATCTGTGTGTTTCCATTTTCATAGCTGTCATTATTTTATCACTTCACATATGTACTTATATTCTTGACTTTGGGACTGGCTGATTTACCTTCAGGTTTTTTCCCCCAACTCATCCTTAGCTTGCCTTTTGGTTTATCAGTCCTAAAATGTTACTTTTATTAATTATTTACTCTCTAGTCTTTAAAATCTGCCAAATTCTGACCTGAATCTACCTTTCTCCTACACTCACCTGCTGCATAAGTCCACTAATGCTGTTTATTTTTTTATCCACTCTATTGAGGTACAACTGAGACATAAAAAGCTGCACATATTTAATGTATACAAGACATTGAATTTGGAATAAGCATCCACTCATGAAATTATCATCATGTTCAAGACCATAGACATATCTATCATCTCCCAAAATTTCCACCTGCCCCTTTATCACTACTGTTATTATTTGTTAAGAACACTTAATATACGACCTATCCTCCTAGCAAATTTTAAGTATATAATACAGTACTGTTAGCTATAGGCACTATGCTATATAGTGAATCATTAGAGCTTATTTACTCTGCAAAAATGAAACTTTGTACTCTTTGACCTTCACTTCTGCATTTCCTCTTTCCCCTGGTAATCACCATTATGCTCTTTATTCTTTGAGTTTAATTATCTTAGATATCACAAATAAATGACTTCATACAGTATTTGTCTTTAGTTTATTTAACTTAAATAATATCCTCTAGGACCACCCATGTTGTTGTATATGAAAGTGGTTGAGAATATATATATATATATATATATATATCTCTATATATATATATATCTATATATATCTCACATTTTCTTTAAGTTTTTTCCATATCTTGGCTATTGTGAATAATGCTGCAATAAACATAGAAATGCAGTATCTCTTTGATACACAGGTTTCACTACAAAATCAAAAGACAGTCTATGGAATTGGAGAAAATATTTGCAAACCATTTATCTGATAAGGGGTTAACTTCTAAATTATAAAAGGACTACCTACAATTCAGTAACAAAAGAACAAATGTTTTCCTCTGACAAGAAAATCTGCCTTGCTGTGTTCTACCTTTGTCCTTTTGCTCACATCATTTCCTCTGTTCAGAATACTATTTTACCTGCAAAACACCTATCTACATTATATCCACTGCAAAAGCAAAGCACAATTCTTATCTTCCCCATGAAACTTTCTTTCTCTAATCTATCCTATAATGATGTCTCCTGCTTGTGAACTCTTGTAGTAAGGCTTGTCTCTAAGACTCATTTGTTACCTAATCCTATAGCACTTGTATTATTTCCTAATGTTTCAGAAGTGTTTGCTTTATTTCCCTAATTAAAGCAACATTTGTCAAGCTCAACTTATATCTCACAATGACAGGTGGTGATGGGTTTTCATAGAAGTCACTCAACATTTTTGCTGTTAAATATGTGAAGGAAAGAATGGTGACATTCTATCTTCCCTCCACAAACTCCCATTCTATCTCTTTATCATCTATTGGATTTCAATGGCATATAAAAAATAGTTCAATAAATTATATTTATAGGCAACCCCCAATTTTCAAATTAGTTGTGGTTTAGATGTTCATTTGTAAATTAAATGCTGATATATATACTACTTTTCTCATGGAAATGCTATTAAAATTGAAGTTATAATAGGACCCCAAGTCTCTCCATCCAAACCTATTGTTTCAATAAGTGGTTTGAATATCCTGACAAACTAAATGTCCACACAAAAGAAAACAATGCCTTGCAAAGCCCATAATTAAAACAGAAGTGAATTAGAGTGTTTCCCTCTCTATTTTTGTGGGTGGGGAGGAAATTCTCTTACTTAAGATTAATCAAATTTTATTATAAGAAAATAAAATGATAGGCAATTTTGCAGATTTACTAAAGGGGATTTTTATGTATTTTTAAAGAAACTAGATGTTGATAAAAAGCGTTTTTTCTAAATGTTCAATTTTTCTTCAAAATTAATGACTTTCATTTTTCTTTAGACATAAGATTATCATTGCTTTTATATGTATCAGCTTTAATTGAGAAACTTTTGTTCTGGATCAAAAATGGAAAGAAAACGTTCATGAAATATAGACTGCCTAAATGAACCATCACCTGTTTCTTACAGCCTGCAAACTAAGAATGGCTTTTACATTTTTACTGTAAAATATTTTGAAAAAGTTAAAAGAAGAATATTTCATATCATGTGAAATAATATATAATCTAAATTTCAGCATCCATAAATAAAGTTTTATCAGCATACAACTCAGTCAGAAAGGAGTGTTTACATATTACGGTTGCTTTTTGTGGAACAATGCCAGAGCTGAGGAGTCAGGCAGAGATCTGTAAAGCCCAGAAAGAGAGAATATTTACTGCGTGGTCATTTACAGAAAATGTTTTCTGAGCCCTGCTATGCAGTTAGCAAACAAGAAGGGGAATTTTTACAAATATAATGCGGAGTGAAAAAAGCTAGACTTGAGAGTACATGCCATATAATACAAGAAGAATTGGTTTGTGATGAGGTAAGTCAGCAGGATGGTGACCTCCATGTGGGGTGAGTAGGTGTTCTGTGTGAGGGAGGTTTCTGGTGCTGGTAATGATCTACTTCTTGATCTAGGTTCTAGATACATGGATGTGCTCCCCAGAATTCACTGGGTGCTCAACATTTGTGCTCTTTTCTGCATTCATGTCACACTTTAGTCTAAAGTTTACTTTACAATAGAAAAGGAGGCTAGGAAGAATAAAAAAATGATTAGAAAGAGAAATAAAATAGAGAAAAGAAGATATATTCTGGTAAGAATCAGAAGACAGTGGAGCTATCTGTGGGTGCCTGGGCCCCAGGTGGAATGAACCAGGAAAGGGGCCAGGAGAGATCTTACAGGCCTGGTTAGGCCCTTTGTAGACACTAACTAGTTTAACATCAGTATCACCCTAGGAGGGCAAGGAATACCATCTTTGTTTGATAAAAATGGATACTAAAGCTGAGAAAGATCCAGCATCCTGTCTAATGATTCCCAATTTATGTGAAGAGAATATATTTTAATCCAAGAGGAATTTATGGCTTGTTTACCTTCTTCTGAAAGAGGAGACAGGTGATGTGGAAGAATTGACAAAGATTCCTTCAATGACTGCCAGGGATGGCCAAAATCCTAGAATGGGTTTGTCACTCCTTGAGGTGGGAGGCCTGGAGGTCCCAGGGGCATTTTGACAAGAGACCCTATCTGCATCCAAATGATTATATCACTATTGGGTGGTCTTGACTCAAGAGGCTCTGGCATATATACAGTTTTTCATTTCTTCCACATAAGGTGCAGATATTTTTCCATGCTCGAGGTAAGAAACTTTATCCGCATGTGATATCCATATGTAAACTATACAACCATTTTAATAGACTATAATGTGAAGATGAGTTTTCAGTAAAATAAAATATGCTGGAAATTGGTGGCTTGCACATATTTTTGAATTATTCTTGACTATCATGAAAAAGCAAGAAAACTTTTTCTCTCCTGAAATGGCATATAGTCTCCAAGATTTCTTTTCACAATCACACCTATGTGGGCCCGAATGAAATGTTAATTCAGATTTAGCTTAGAGGAAAATTCAAATGGTTGAGTTGAATTTTGTATAATAAAAACAAAATGAACAAATAAACATCAAACTACGTGATTTCAGTGTATGGGTGAGTGTAAAGTGAATATTTGTGTTTATTTCTTGTACTTTGCACATGTGTGGTCTTTTTGGGTGTGGAATTTAGGTGTGGGTTTGCTACAAACTCCTGGTCAGAATTGGTACATTAAGAAAGTTACCTTGTTCTCTGCCTTTTCTTGTCCTCTCTGTGGATACTGCCCAGCTCTCACCAGCCTCCAGCCTGCTCTGTACTGCGCATCAAGCGTTCAACTAAATTGCAGAGTTCTGATGGAGAGATATTTGAAGTTGAATTTGAAATTGCCAAACAATCTGTGACTATCAAAACCATGTTAGAAGATTTGGGAATGGATGGTGAAGGCGATGATCACCCAGTTCCTCTACCAAATGTTTATGCAGCAATATTAAAAAAGGTCATTCAGTGGTGCACCTACCACAAGGATGACTCCCCTCCTCCTGAGGATGATGAGAACAAAGGAAACGAACTGATGATATCCCTGTATGGGACCAAGAATTCCTGAAAGTTCACCAAGAAACATTTTTTTAACTTATTCTGGCTGCAAACTATTTAGACATCAAAGATTTGCTTGATGTTACATGCAAGACTGTTGCCAATATGATCAAGGAGAAGACTCCTGAAGAGATTCACAAGGCCTTCAACGTCAAAACCGACTTTACCAAAGAAGAGGAAGCCAGGTAGGCAAAGAGAACCAGTGGTGCGAAGAGAAGTGAAATGTTGCGTCTGACACTGTAACACTGTAAGGATTGTTCCAAATACTAGTTGCACTGCTCTGTTTATAATTGTTAATATTAGACTAACAGTAGACAAATGCTGCAGCAAATCAACTGTATTAGCGGAGTACTGTCCTCATTGCATGTGTAGTTTGGGTACAGACTCCAAACCTATGGTTGGGTTTCTTCCAGTACAATAAAAAAGTTTCTTTTCTATTTGCTCTCAATAAAACTGAATTGTCAGTTCTCTACGGTTAAAAAAAAAGTAAGTCCAGAAAGACAATTAGACAAGCTTTGGGCATTCAAGCACTTCTATAAATTATGCATACATTCTCACTGCAGAAACTGGCAACATGTGTGCCAGCCAGTTCCAGCCCAGTGGAGACCTGCTCAGATGCTGGCTTTAAGTTCCTTAACTTATTAAAAAACAACAATGACCTCCCCCCTCAAAAACCCCTTCTCCTCTTTCTTCTGTTTATTCCTTTCTAAGCAGTTGAAAATGGTGTCCTGTAACCACATGTTAAGATGCAGAGATATCACATGAGTTATATCTCCCAACAGTAGCCTAGTTACCTTTTTACCATTGACAAAGAAATGCTATGTTTACATTTATTTATTGCAATACCTTCATGAGTCTTCATTTACTTCTCTAAAAATGTGAAAGTGGAAGGAATAGAAATTAACTTATTTGGTTTAAATACAAAACTTTAACTGTTCATCAGTTTTCCTGTGTGATTGATAAAACAAAACCAAAGTGTTACTTCCCTCTTCTGGAAAAATTTACATAGTTATGTATTTATAGAAGGAGACATTTCCAGTCACCTTTCATGACAGATGCAAGAACCGAGCTAGGAAATGACATTAGGCTACTGGGACTGGCTTATCTGGAGACAGAGAATCTTGTCTGTGCCTCTGAGAGTATCGATGCTTGCCACCTCTTATGCAGGCCAGTTGGAAAGACTAGTAAAGGTGTGTATCTATTATTGTTGAAGGGAATCCACCTATTGAATATAAAAGGAAAGACCTTTTCTTTGATCGTAAGTAAGTCATTACAACAATCCAAACTCTGGTGACGAGTGAATGGCAAATTACTGTTTCTAGACATGATTATCCAGGAAGTGACCTCAGAAAGGAGCCAGGACCATCCAAAATCAATAAACTGATGCCAGAAATGCTACACATTTTTATTTATATTTCATATATCAATGATAAAAGTACTATGCTGGTAAGAGAGATCTGTAGATATCACACATTTAGGCATACATGCCAATTTATTCTAACATTGAAAGGTGACACTATGAACACCAATTAATTCATGGATACAGGTGGGGCTGTACCTGTCAGGTGAGACAGCCTTAATGGAGAGCAGGTGTGAAGTGAGTGTCCTTTGGGTAGTGGTTACAGCCACTATTTGCAGATCTTGGGTTGTCACAGTGACTCTGAATTTTATATTTTTGACAGCAAATTGACTTCCCCCACCTCATCCCACGCAAGTTGATTTGGTTATGGAGTGAGGTGTAGCATATTAATGACTGATATTATGTCAGGAGATTAAATTGAATGAAATGAAATCCAAATTGGCTATTCAGATGTAGACATAGGAATGTAAAAAAAGAGAGAGAGAGAAGCTACAGACTGTTAACCTGACAGCTCATCTCAATCAGCATTCCCTCTTCTATAGTAAGAGACTATTTGATTTATGATCTACCCAACCCCCATGCACAAGCCTTATCTCTATCTCTAGTGTGTTGACTGTCAGGTTCTGTTCTTCATTTTTTTCTCTCTACATGCTCTCCTTATGGCCTTACTCCATCTTTAAACAAGAATAGGTTTTCATAAATAAGAGATAATTTGTTCATCATATTGAAGACAACCTTTATTTGTTTAGAAGACTGTGTAATTATTTGGGTGCTCATTGGGATCTTTGCCATGGTGCCCAATCAGGGCTATCTGAAAGGATGTTCAGACCAAAAATAGGGGAATGAAAGAACATCTTCAAACCTGGGAGCACTGATTGTCTACACTACACATGGGCGATGAATGGGGCTAAGCCTGTCTCAAAACTGCTCTGGAACAGCTGATGCACAAGATATGTGTGCACAAATAGTCTTTGTGTATATAACTTTGATTCATTTTAAAGAATGGAATAAAAAAATCAGGGAAAGGTAATCTTTTTTTGGTATCTAACATTCCTTAAGACCCCTACTTTCTAATTATGGAATCCTGCTTTTTCTCATCTCTCATATAGCTGCTTCTTTGATAGGTGGCAGGATAGAACTGAGGACAGAATGTAGAAAGCTTATGGTGATGGACAAATGGTGGTGTGCAGTACTTAATAAGCAAGAAGTTATCTCATATAATCATCAAAATGATTCCATGGTTTAGCTTATTATTCTGATTTTATGGGTAAGGAAACAGACTTGGAAGTGTTATATAATTATGCAGACTGTACCTTCCTTCTTCCCTGTACCTCCTATATTAGTCAGTGTTCTCCAGAGAAACAGAACCAATTGGATGTTTTGTTTGTTTGTTTGTTTCTCCTGAGGAATTGGCTCATGTGACCACAGAGGCTTAGAGGACCTGAGAAGTCAGCAAGCTGAATACTCAAGAAAGCCTATGATACAGTTTGTCTGATTCCCAAGGCCTGAGAAGAACCAACAGAGCTGATTGTGTTAAGTTCCATTCCAAAGCCAGTAGGCTGGAGACCCAGCAAAAGTCTATGTTTCAGCCTGAGGCTGAAGCCAGAAAAGCCCAATGTGCTAGCTCAACAATCAGGCAGGAGTTTCCTCTTACAAGCCTTTTTGTTATGGTCAGGTCTTCAGCTGATTGCATGAGGCCCACTTACATTAGGGACAGCAGTCTGATCTACTCAGTCTACTGATTCAAATGTTAATCTCATGCAAAAACACCCTTATAGATACACCCAAAATAATGTTTGACCAAATGCCTAGACATCCTGTGGTCCAGTCAAGTTGACACATAAAATTAACCATCACACCTCCCAACTAAAATTCCTAGCTTCTTTAAAGATATTTTAATAGTTGAAAAAGAAGCTTACATCTTCCTTTCATGCCCCTCTGGCAGTGTATGAGGTAATTAGAAAATAGATAACTACCAGTAGTCTAGATTGTGAACTGTGGGTAATATAGGGTGTGTGTGTATGTGTGAGATTAATGAAATATGTGAAATATGTGATATATGTGATATTATAAACATCAAGTTTACAATAGGTTTTTGTAGTGTTTTGCACACTAAACTGCATGTATATCAAATATAATTTGTCTTTCCAAATAAACCGACACCCATAGGTCTCCATGACACCTGACTGCACAGATTTCTCTCTGAAGCAGCCTTGGGCACATTCTAAAATCTCAGTGAGCCAAGTGTTGTTGAAATTATTCTTTATACTATTTTTCCATCGAAGGAGTAAATATCAGAAGGGGAGACAATTTGCATGCTGCTTAAATGTCTGCCCAGTTTCAAAGGATAAAGCCTCAATGTTCCAAAAGAAGGATGGATTTAGTATTGGAAAGGTATTCTTCAAGTTTCCTTCTGCTGAAAGTCATTGGTGTGCATGTAAGAATGATTTTCATGGAGAAACACACATACACATTACATACACAAACATGCACATATACACACGCAGACACATAGAACAATGGAAAATGAGAAGGGAAGGGAAAAATATGAGTTGAGAAGCAATGCACTTCCAGGACTCCAGGACTTCTACTTCTCTTAGGCAATTTTCATGCCAATGGGAAAATAGAAAATGTGAATAAGATCTTGTTTTTTCACACCTGAGGGAAGATTCTATCTTTACCCCCAAATTCCAGTGTATTCTGTGAGAGCTGTCAATTAGGCAGGCTTTTTAACTGAGATGCTTAGCTCAACCATTCCTTTAGATGGAGAATGGCTTACTGTCACATGTATAAAAGAATCTCTCCTCCTCCCGCTATGTCTTAAATCTTTTAGAACTCTTTAGCTTTATTATTTTAAAGTTAGAACTGTTACCAAAAACTCAAACTATGTTTCTTTAGATAAAGTAACTCTTTAGTTCCATTTTGACAATTTCCTTTCTCATCATTGTAGCTGATTAGAAGTACCCCAAGGGATTGTACTAATTTAATTCTTTTGTACAGAGATGATATTGGCAGGATTCTTCCTTTCTGTTATTTTAATAGTTTCTAAATTTTACTTCTTTCCTCCATTGGAAGAAAGTCATATTGGAAGCCTCCTTTGGCCACCAGCCAGATTTAAGGCCAAGACTTCTCACCTATTTCCACACTGTTTAGACAGCCACCTCAGGCCCTTGCCTATGTCTCTTAAGATACCTTCATTAAATTGCTTTCATGTAATGGATGTGTGCATTTCATTTTATGATTTGTAATTAGTAGTTTAGTACTTTTAAGGGGTCTGTTTCTATGCATGCCTTTGTTGCTTATTCCTGAAAGGTCTCTGTTAGGTGGGAGGTTCCAGGGGTTGATCTTGACTATTCATTTTGTACAATGGTTTTCTGGGCTCCCTCCAATATTTCAACCACTTTATCAAGTATAAGAAAACAAAATTCTAAAAGAAAGCCTCCATTTAGTAGACATTGGCCAGACTTAAAAACAAATATTTTAATATCATATTCAACCACAAGATCATTTATAACTTGAATTAATTAGTATCATGATTTATTGACATGATTCCCCTCAGTGTCAGGCAATAGCTTCAAGGGCATTACAATGTGTCTATTGCTTTTTGCTCACTGTAGCAGATGTGCTCTTGCAATATTTCTACATGGCTGCATTGTCCCACTGGGTCCAGGTGTATGGAGCTGGGGTACTCTGCAAAAAATACTTCTGGTCTCCATTTCTTCCTCACTGAGGTCTCAGTAACCTTAGGATTTAACCACTAAGTCTGAGTAAGAAATGACTCTACTTGGTAATAATTTGTTTCCCTATTTTTCTTTGCAATACCATACAGATTATGTGTACACTATAATCTTGGTGGTTGGGGGGACAGAGGGAGATATTTCATTGTTACCTATTGGAAAAAGAATCAAATTTGTCATTAAATAAAATGTATGACAACTACAGTACAGACTAATAAAGCTAAATTGTTAACCCCATTAAAAGAGTTACTTTGGGAAGCTTCAAAATTCTCTCTGAGAAGGCTGCTATTGCTAAAACATATCTCTATTAACAGACATTTTTTCAGTCATTTCCAAGGCAAGTCCCTTTATTTAAAATTAGACTTCCTTTAACCCTATTAACAATATTATTTAGCTTCAGAAATGATTATATTTATTTAACTAGTATCAAGATATTTGGTTGTTCCCCCAAATCAAAAACTCCCTTAAAGTTTGCTAATTTTTTTTTCACTCAGGATGTTCCAAAGAGTGCTGTATACTCTAAAGAGAATTTTTAAATGATAAATTTCAAAAATGTTTTGGACAAAGAAAGGTCACTTGAACTAAAACACAGTATTCCAGGTGATCATGTTGCCTGTGATAAACTAGGTTGAAAGTATGTGAGTTCCTATTTTAGTATTTTTAAAAAAATTTCACTCTGTACAATTGTGTACCTACGTGTGTGAAGACAAACAGATTGGTCACTAGCACCTATAGGTGAGTCATGCATATGCACCCCGTTTTCTTAATCTTGAAGAGCATGGTTGCACATATGACTTTCTTCATCCCGCCCTACTCTTAGTCTGTTACAAGAAAATTCAAGATCTGAATATAAATGCATGGATTCTATGCACTGTCTAAAAATGGAATAAAAAAAAACTGCCTCCAAACCCCTACCCAGATCCCAGGGAAAATGTCTAGTAGGCTTCTGGGGTAGCCTTCCTCTGGCTGGTATCATAAAGTGAGCACAAGCTTTCTTAAGGTATGAATGAAGTTAGTTTGGCTTAAGTAGGAACAAATGCAGTGAACCTTGAGAAATAGTATATCCTCTTCCTCTTTTACCTTTTCTTTTGGCAGGTTTTCATGGGAATCTGTAGTTATTTGTTGAGGGCTGATCTCTGCATTCGTAGTTAATTGAAAAGGATAAGTAGGCGGAAGAGGTAGTCAAATTGGGCAGGAAAGATTTCATTGACAAATGTGGGTGTGTCTAAAACAAAGTTTAAATTTTTTTTAAAATTTGTGACTTAATGACCTTTCAAAGTAATTTTTAATCACGTAGGTTTTTAAAAAATCTAATAATAATATAATGATGATGTTAGTGATCATGGCTGAAAATAGTAATCATTTTAAAAACAGGCTGCTAGTTCATGGCTTTGTATTTCTTGCCTTGCATTTTCAAACCTTTTCACAGTCAGAAGACAGAATCTCATTTTAAACACAGAACAATACTAAAGAGAAGGTGGGAGACCTATCAATATTCCTTGACTGTAGAATGCAACTGAGGCACAAAATCCCAGACTTGCCCAAGATCTCACGTCCGATGGCATACAACTGGGAGCAAGTCATCACATTCTAAATTACATTTCTATTCTCTTAAGATAGAGGTTATCTAGCATGCTTTGTCAAGTGGAATTTTCTAAGTGACTCTGGTCTGCACACAAATGCACCATGTCAAGTCAATGACGTGTCTCTCTTTTAAAGCAAAATATTATCCCTCCCAGTTGTCCCCATGTGCGTAGATGGTGGCAAATTATTGTTTGCCAAGCCTTCTATCTCCTCTCTTTCTGTGTTCCATTGAGATCATGGAAATGCAAAGTAAATAACCGTGGAGTAAAATGCCTCTGAGAGTATTTATTTAAGAGTATTGTTCCAGGATATGCACAAAGATAAAGACTCTGTGTAATGAATGAGTGACTCCTGAGGCCAAACACCAAGAAGTTATATTCTGTACCCAGTGTGTCCTGGCCAGGGTGAGGTTACTGCAGGTTCCCTCAGGACATGCCCTTAAAAAATGGTCATTTCGCCAGGGTAAAAACCTGTCCTTTGAATCCACAGGGGCAGGCAGAAACTCAGGGAAAGGAGCATAGGAAAAATTCTGGACCATTGTCAGTTTGTCAAAATGTCAAGGTGGGAAAGAGGCAAACTAAAGTTGGTTCAAAGGGGAGGGACAGACAGACTGTGGCATGGAGTGTGGCGTGCTAGAGGCAACATGTAGGGTGTCACACATCAGAGAAAGGCTGTCCTGGAAGGGCAGGCTTGGGGCAGGTTGGGCAGAGTTGTGGAACTGGAAACGTGGCAGCAGGGAGCTTTCTTTTCAGTTCTTCAAGGGTCGAAGAAGAAATAGTAGTTTTGCTTTTGGTGTCATGTAAGCTCTATATGACAAGCAGGAAAACCATTGTTATTTTGGAATCTAGTGCAATAGGTTTCAACATCACCGGTTCCCTATAGATACAGAAACAAACAAAGAAAAACCACTGATAGCCTAATTTGGAATAAAACACAAAGTAGGAAGCACACAAAAATCTTTGCATATTTAATGATTATTGATTTTTTAAATTGGTTTTAAAATAAAAGCTTTCTGGATGAAATACAGATTTGAAAGGATTATTAGAAAGTGCGACTTAAGCATGCCACTTATTTCACATTAATTCTTTGCCTTTATGCATTAAGCTCTACCATTCCCCTAATTTCCCATAAACATATATCTTCAGTAAAAATTGTTTTATCACAAAAAATGCCATCGATGCAATCTGATGGTGTGATGAACAGATTTTTTTATAGACAGATCTTTTATTCACCAATAGCATATGAAGTAGGCTGCAGGGTGTTTCTGAAAAAACAAAACAAAATAAATGAACCCACAATTGGACAAGACAGACGCTGTCTTCTTCAGGGAGCTGGGCTTATTGTTTTACATAATAAGAACATAAAGAATTAGGTTTTATTGATATGGGAACACATTTTATTGCTTTCTCTGGTTTCACATCTTTACCAAATGCAGTGGATTAGACTCCCTGTTTCATTAAAGCAAGATTACTGGTCGTATTTCATTATCATTGTTCTGATTCTTGGGGAAAAATAATCTTCCACGTAGCTTTCTGTTACTTAATTATTACAGTGGGTTGTGATCTTAAAATTTATATGGAACTCTCATTGTAGAAATGCACAGAGAGCACACTCTTTGGAGAAACTAAAGGTTGTCTTTTTCTTATTTTATTAGATACCATAGTAGGAGAAACTCTTATAGCTCACACGTGATTTTAGAGATTTTTCTATTAATCACACACTATATGATTGTTCATATCTGGCATACACTGACTCTCAGGTCAGTTGGATTTCAAAGAAATACCCACTTCATAGATAGAAATATGGATTATGTAAGCATCAGTAACACTCCCAGGAAGATGAAATGTGTGAATTGAAAATCTAAGAGAAAAATTTAAGTTACTTCTCATCAGCTACTCATCCCAAGACAGTTAAGAAATGATATGAGGGCACAACCAAACTTTTTGCTAATCGATATCAAATATAGTCTTTTCAGTTCCTCTTCTCTTGTAATGGACCCAAGAAAATCCCTTGTTTGTCTCTCTCCCAAATGTTTTGTCCCACTTGGATGCTCGCCTGCTTCTAACAGATGATCCCTCACCTGCAGCCATTGGCCCCACAGCTGCTGGCAAACACTGGCTGGTCCAGGCCACCCACATGTCCACAGGCATCAATGCCAGGGAACCTGGGAACACTCTGACTCACTTTGTCCCTCATTCTGCCTACACAGGGAACACTTACCCAGCAGCCAGTATCTGTAGTTGATGCTTGCAAAATGCATAGAATCTACTTTACAGGGATGCTGAGGCTGGAAAAAGTCACCATGTGTACAATGCTAGAACAGTCCCTTCTACCTGGAGAGGACACAGCATATGCCAACTATGATTTCCCTTATTTTTAGTAGAATATTGATATTGATCTCCAATGCATGTGTTCTCCAGAGTGAAGTCCCGAGGGAAGCTTCACAAACACTAAGTCCAAGTGTGTTGTCACACGTTGCTCTTCAGCTGAGGTGGGAACTGAACAGGTTTAAAACCTCCCATATGATTGAGATAAGACAGACAGGGTTGAGAACCCACTGATGGTTCCCTAATTTTTGGAGGAGATTGAAGAGGCCTAAAGAGATTTAGCCATTTGTTCAAAGTTGCACAGCTGAGTGTGGGAGCTATGATTACAATCCTAGGTTTTCTGAGCCCAAAGTTGATACCATTCAGATAATCGTTCCCAACCCTGGCTGAGTATTCAAATCATCCAGGATGATTTTACAAGGACTAATGCCAGGACCCCCACAAATGGAAGATATTCTTATTTCCAAGGTTTCCAGAAGAAACCAATGTGAAAACTGGTTTTGAAAACAACTTCACTAACCTGAAAGTGAACCACCTGCACCAAAATCTCCTGGGGTGTGTGTTAACAATATTGATTTCAGGAAACCATCTCAGATTTTCCAAATCAGAATATATGGGTTAGGTGCTAAGGATCTGAATTGAAAATCTAGAAAGTGTTCCTAGTATTTTTTTACACACAAAATTTTGGGAACTAGTGGTCTACACTATACATACACGTGTTTACATTTAGGTGGATTTCTCTCTGCCTCTCTCTCCCCTCTTGGCTCTTCCCTGCATGGCTTCCCCTCTTCTCTCCTCCTCACTACCTTCTCTTGCAGTTCTTATTGCAATGATACTAATACTAATTTATAAATTATATTTTACTTGATCTTTGTAGCCTGCAAGTATTTTTTTAGTCAATAGCTGTATATAGAAAAAAATTTGGAACACACACATACATACATACATACATGTCATTTGCAGTTTGCCTGTGAATTAAAAGAAAATAAATTTAGCTTTTTAGGATAAAGTTATTTTTAGACACAGTCTTGTCCTTTATTTCCAGCAAGCAGAATTATGTTATATTTAAAATTTATTTTATTTTTAATTTAGATTAACTTAGTTCTATTCTTCCTTTTCTTGACAGGATAAAATGGTATGGTATTTTTTTAAATTAACATTTCCTGAATCCATTGATACAGAGAACAGAGAAAAATAAAATACAAAATGTAGACAGAAGAAAAGATGAAACAGCAGAAGATAAAAGGACAAACTGAAGGTAATTAACCAATTACTAGAAGGCGCAGTGTAGAGGACAGTTAAAAAAGAAGGGAGATAGAAGGGGATGGGGAGCTAGAGAAGAATCTAGAAGGAATTGAATAGAAAAGAGAGGAGAAACCACATGAAATTTTTTTCAAAGTTTTTATCAAGTTTTTGTTTATTTGATCCTCAAACACTCTGGTGAGGGAAGTAGAAAATTTGCCAACAAACTCATGAAGCCCATGAGAACTTTAAGGTTCAAATAGGTCAAGGACCTTCCTATGGTCCAATGCCAGGAGGTGCCAGGAGGTAGTGGTGAGAAACTATAATCCTGGTTTTCTAATTATTCTTTCAGTTTTGCTTTCTGTTCAACTAATCTTATAAAAATCTTTTTATACACTTTCTCCCTACACCTCACCCCCCTGGCAAACATCATCCTCCTTCTAGGTGGTGGGACTGGAGGAAATAGATGGAAGATGTGAAGGTGGAGCAGAACCAGGGCCCAGGGCTTCACCTTTAACTTCAGCTTAATGGTCTGCACCTGCCTTGTTACGTCAGGGAAATCCTAACTCAGGGCACAAGTCAAATATGTTTTTGGTTTTTTCATTTTCCTTCTCTTGCATAACTCAAGTTACAATCAGATGTGAAGGCTTAGTTTCAAGGTGACTGGAATTTCCTTCCTGGGTAGTTCAGATATCCAGGAGGCCAATGACTGTGGGTGCCCTGACCGCCATGGCAGTACTAGATTTGCATAGTTCCGGGGTGATACCATTCATGTTCAGGATGACAGCTCACATGAAGTCCACAGTGAGCCAAATGACACAATAGGACATTAGTGTAGCATACTTTATAACTTGCCAGCAATATCTTCCTTTTCTTTTTCATGCTTGGAGGAATGGGTGTTTTAAATTTCTTGTTCCTTATTTCTCCTCCACTGCTTAGAAGTACACGGGGATTTTCTATCTCCAATTAATTTGTATAGCACTCTGCCTACAGTTGTTTTTTCCCTACATTGAGAAATGTAGGAACTTGTTCTTTTGTAATTGAACTTGAAGACATAGTCACCTGTATTCAGAGCTCAGAGTAGGTGGAAGTCTGGGAGATAAGCTGGACATTGACTTTTTGGTATTATTATTAATAATTTTTAAATGATTTTTAAAAATGGAAGTAAAGTTGATATATAATGCTTACTAGTTTCAGGTGTACAACATAGTGCTTTTACAATTATATACCATGTGATCACCACTGTATATCTAATAACCATCTGTCACTGTACAAAGTGATTATGATATTATTAACTATATTACCTGTGGTATTCATTAGATCTCCTTGACTTATTTATTTTATAACTGGAAGTTTGTACATCTTGTTTCCCTTCACTTTTTATAGCCTTTCTGCCTGACCCTCTCCCTTCTGGCAACCATCAGTTTGTTCTCTGTGTTTATGAAGCTCTTTCTGTTTTGTTTTGTTTGTTCAGTTTTTAAAGATTCCACATATGGTGGAATTATATCGTGTCTGTCTTTGTCTGACTTATTTCACTTAGCATATACCCTCTAGGTCCACCCATGTTGTCACAAATGGCAAGATTTCATTCTTTTTTATTGCTGAATAATATTCCATTGCATGTGTATATATTTGCCGCATCTTCTCCATTCATTCATCTGTCTATGGACACCTAGGTTATTTCCATATCCTGGCTGTTGAAAACGATGGACATTAATTTTAATCCAATGGTGCAGAAGGCAAAGACTCCAGGTAGGGAACCAGCATGGAGCAAGGGATAAAATTAAGTGGAAAGAATATAAAGCTAATGGCAATTTGGGAAAAATAGGAAAAGTATATAACTATCTTGGATAAAGTTTTCAAAATTTGATGCATTCTTAGGTCCAGAGACCTCAGATACACACAGAAGAAACACCTCTCACTTCCTCCCGGGTTGTATGGTTTAAAAGCTTCCATTAATTGTCACTAGATTATTTTATATGCTTGCACTTTTCCTATGCCAAGAATGGTGCATCGATGGAAAAACCCTCACACGATTATCATGTTTTCCTCCACTTATCTCTAATGCATGTTTTATGAGCCAAAGTTGTGTCATCTGAGCAACAACAGGAGTAAAAACAGGGGCACAAAGATCCTGCTGTGTGTGCAATTCTTAGAAATCTGCTTTCCTGAACAAACAAGTTAGTTGAAAGAACAAAGTCTGAAAGTGAATCATAAACTCTTGTTTTGTTAGACAGAAACTGTTTTTGAAAACATCTCTGTTGGATTTTGGGGCACAGATGGGCAATGGGGACCAGAAATTAACTATAAATTTCCAAGAAGGAGCTAGACCAACTGGAAAATCTGTTCTGTCTTTTCTTTCTTTCTCCTTTTCAACAATTCAAAGGCAAGATAACACAAATTTTCAACACATTGAAAACATTGTACACTGTTTAAAGCTTCAAGTAAACAGATTTTGTTAACTCTCACATAAATGAATTTAATAAATGGAAAAATCATCCTTAATAGAAAAAGCTCTGTCAAGGCCCAAAATGAATTTAAATTTTTTTGCTTAGGAACTAATATAAACCATTGGTGATGACATTAAAAAAAACCTATGGTATTTGAATGATTTAAAATTATGTAGCTGAAAGAATTCCTCTAAATTGTATTACTTTCACTACTGGATGTTGGTATTGTTCTTTTGACTAGGAAAGCAAGCAATATTAAATTTAAAAATACAAATAGTTTACATTAAGGCAATTTAAATGCTTTTTTCTCAGAACATTACCATATCTATTGGGAAAGCTTCGAAAATCTGAATGAAATGTATATGGCTACACAGAATGATTTGTTTAAATCATTCAATCACTATTTGAAATTTCTCTTTAAATAACAATCTGGGGTTTAAGCCTGAAGAGTCCAGGTTTTTATTTATACACACATGATGCTTTGGAGATATTTGTCCATTCATAAAACTTGGTTGACTTTGGAAATGTCCAACAAGACTTGATCAAGCAAAAATAAAATATCAACTTATGCTTTTTGAAAATTATTTCAAGGGAAAAATCAAGAAGATTTTCCTGAATTATAAAATAAATAAGTTAATAAAAGTTCCCCACTTTTGGATAATACATAAATACCCTAGTAACTTTGTTTTGGAAATCCCTGAATTGAGCTCTGTGTTCAGCTACATTTGTTTCTGACAAAGGAACTGACTAATAATCAACAAAATCGAATGGCTAGAAATTTACAAAAGAATGAATTTTGTTCTTTGACTATCTGGGAATTTTTCATTGATTTACAAACTATTTGATAAATTTTGCTTCCCATTTTCATGTCTGAACATATTTAAATGTCAAGGACATAAAACTATAATGTTAGTTCTATATATGCTGAGTTTTCAAACAAAGTTATTTTACTAGTTTCTCAGTTAGTTTGTCATGATCTATCAGTGTGAGCACTGGCAAACCATTACTTTTGCTTCATACTACTGAGTGCCCACAGTGTTCCAGAGAATGGTTGGTGGGCACTGCCAGCCTCCTGGTGAGCATTCAGTGATCACTTGTTCTCTGCACTGCGTGGTGCTGGCTCTTGGGCACAGAGTCCCTTTGAACATTCAGTTTAGGTGTGGCATGAATGTGATTTTGTTTACAGGGCAATGGTCCTCCTGGTTACACTCTGCCAGGAATTGAGGCTCTTTCCCAGAAAGAATACTTTTCCAAAGGGTAGATAAATATCCCCTCCCACTATATGGAGAGTTAATAAGATAACCACAAACTACAGGCACACACCCAAGGACAGCATTGAGTGTGAAAGTTTGAAACACGATTCTGTCACAAGGAAGACTGATGGCATGCCGGACACCAGATAGATGACGGGGCAGAGAAGCCCACAGACCAGAGTGTCAGCCATGAGTGAGCTGCAGAATCAGAAAGAATCAGAAAGGCAGACACTTCCCAGGCACTTAAGTTATAGACAAGAGAGGGTAAGAAGAGTTCAAGATAAAACTGAGAACAGGATCTATCTATCAGGAGTGGCCAAAAGGTAAGAAAGCCCTCATGCACACATTTATCAGTTGACATGTTGAGGCATAATGACAGAGACTAGAGAAGGTGTAGTTAATAAAATAAGGTCTGTATCCTGAGAACACAACCCAGAGGAGACAAATATGCAGACAGTCAGCATGTGAGGCAAACAATTGCACCTCACTGTAGGTATGAGCTGAAACCTGGGGCAGCACCAGGGAAGGGAATAGCTAACTCTGTCCTGGGACTGTGGGGAGTCTCTGCTGAGGAGAACAATTTCAATTCTGTCACAGGGAGTGAGATATGATTTTTTAGGTGTAAATTTAACAGTTAAGTGTATACTTTCCTTTCATTGGCATAAATCAATGAAAAGAAAATACCCAACTGAAGCATCATGAGAATTTCAGCCTGACTGGAGCAAAGGCATTATGTGAGGAAAGAATGAGGGATGGGGTGGGAAGGGCTGGGGTTGGAGGGATGAGATTCACAGGGGAGTTTGGAGCAAGGCTATATATAATAAAATGAATTCCTGTGGCATTTAGATTGGTCTCTGAGGAACACTGGAGGGGTGTGTGTGTGCACACATGCTCAATGCATGTATATGGTTGTATAGATGCTTATTTCATTGACTGAGGACGAGAACAGAGATGAAAGGGCAGGCTCTGACGGAATGATAATGATCTTAATCTTGGTCATTTTCCACTTAAAATTCTGTACGACCTTCGTGGAGAGATGACCAGAATGCAGATGGAATTATTGTACAAGTGTAAGGAAATCTTTAACAAAATAAAACCCAGAGACCTGCAGGTTGGCAGCAGCAACCTGTATCTACCTAATTACTTCCCAAGGGCCCCACCTCCTATTACCATCACCTTGATATCAGGACTCCGATGTAAAATTTGGGAGGGACACAAACATTCAGACCATAGTAGTTTGATTTGATCCATATTGCTTAAGGATTGAGACATGGTATGCAGGCTGGTGTCAGGGGTGAGTCTAGATGAATGAGTGTACTTTTCCACCAGAAATGATATTGATATCAGATTATTTGGCTTGTTTCTAGGGAATTACTGGGGAGGGATTTTGAAGAGTCCATTATCTGCTGAACTTTTCAATGAGGATGAAACTATATTGCTGAAAAAACTACCAGGCCTCCCTTATTTTGACTGTCGTTTCTTGGCTCAGTGGTTATATATTTGAGTATATAGGTAAACCAGGACAGAATTAATCTAGGCAGTTATAATCCACACAGAAATACTGCCAAAGTACTAAGCACCCCATCTTATTTCCCTATTTTCATAAAAAGACACTAGGTTGTCAAAGGCAAGGTATACTGAATATTTAGATATATAGAAATTTAATATTGGGAAGTAAAGAATAAGAAGAAATAAAGTTCCTTCAAAGAGACCCTCAAGGCATCAGTCCTATCACAGAGGAAAGTACCTGACACATAGTACATGTTCAATGAACAAAGATATATATGTATATGAAGGTATCCAGCCATGCAACATGGAAAATAGAGGTATTTATTGAAGAAGATATAAGATACAAGAAACCTTGTACATGGGACAATGATGCCTCATTTGCCTTCAAAATATGCACCTTGGGACATAGTTTTCCCAATCACCATCAGCTGCCTCATCATAATCTCATTGATGGTCTGAAATCTCTTCCCTTTCAAAGGTGATACTAGTTTTGGGAATATATAGAAGTCACAAGGCACCAAATCTGGGCTGTAGGGGAACTGAGTCACCTGGGTGATTTGATGTTTCAACAAAAAACTGCATGAGACGTGACACATGAATTGGTACACTGTCATGATGAAGCTGCTAATCACCCATTGCCCATAACTTGGCCTTCTGAATCATCTGAATATTTCCCATGGACAAATGTTCAAGCTTAATGCAAAATCTGATGCACATTCTTTGCTGTACTTGCTCAATTGTTTTGAACTCGAGGGCCACACAATATACATGCTCAGTCAATGGCATCTACTGCCTTCACTGACTAGTACAGTGAAGTTATAATGCATCATTGTCCACACATGTGCACTTCTGTCTACTCTCCTTGGCTGCCAGGTTACACTGATGTCCTGCTAAATGTTTGCATTATATTAACTATGGCTGGGCTTTTCCTGGACAGACTTCTGAGGGTAGACCCCTCCTCCCCCAGAAAAAAACCCTGGAATTATCTTTTAGAGGGCTTGCCCCTTGTAGTACTGGCTTCTCCTGCTAGTGAGTCTTCTAGGACCTATCTGTATCAGTATACCAGCTGATGTTGTGAGAGGCTGCATTCAGTGAATTTTTTGAAGACTCTTTCAAGGTGTTTGCTCATTTTGTGATGGGTGATTAATGAACACACCTGTCCACTTGCACTGAGTGTTCAGCAGTTTTTGATCCAAACTGTCATGACCCCCATACCCCACCTTCTCTATTCACCCATTCTTACCCTGAGTGACTTTTTTGTTTCTCCAGATGACAAAATTCCTTAAAGAAAAACGTTTTGCTGATGTGGAAGAGGTGAGAACAAAAATGGCAGAAGCACTAAAAGTCATCAAAATTAACAAGTTCAAAAATTGTTATGAGCAGTGAAAAAATGTCTCAATAGTTGTATTGCATCGAATGGAGAGTACTTTGAACGTGATGGAAATTTAAACATGTACGAAAAAATACACAATTTTTTATAACTAAATTCCAGTTTTTGTACTCATACATCAGTACAAACACATGGAATAACTAGAACAACTAAATTCTGAAAAGAGCTTGAAATCTAGCTTGACGTTAAAGGTGAAATGAAAAATTATGTACCTAGGGCAATTTGGCAATTCTCAAAGTAGCTATGTGACAAGTGTTTTATTTGGACCAATGTTGAAGAATCCAACCTTTAGTTACTGCTACTAAGAGGCCACAAAATTCTTAAAATTTGAGAGGAAGTAAATAATGCATTAATTTTTTTCCTTTTTTCTGCACCATTTAAGAGTATTTAGCTGTCATCTATCTATCTATCTATCTATCTATCTATCTATCTATCTATCTATATCTATCTATCTAGCTAGCTATCTAGATATACATAGATGACATAGACTATATATAAAATATATATATATAATATATAGGCTATATATTAAATACTGCCTTTATAATATAAGTAGCATCTTCCAAAATTCAAAAGCAAAAAAGAGAGGGATCATTATTATCCAATTTGATCCTCATCAGTTTAAAGCAGTGAAAAAATTGCCTAGATTTTCCAGTGACTAAGATGTTTCTGGGTCTCACAATTGTCCCTTTTATGGGTTTCAGATCATAATGATTCTACTTTGTACACTGGCCTTGGAAGTTGCATACCCATTTACAAAAGAACTTTGTTAATTAAAAACCAGCAATAGATTGGGAAAAAGGGAATTCAAATTTTGATTTTAAAAACATCAAAATGTGCATGCCTAGATAACCAAAACTCATTAAAATTAACTAAGGGTAATGTGTTAAGCTTTAAAAAGACAGATATCAATTGATCATAATAAGATGGGGGCATAGGTAAACAAGACTTGCCTTCTCACACAACATTGAAATTACAACTACACTATAGAACAACCATTATTCAGAACTGTCAGAAATTGAGCTCATGGAAGTCCTACAACTACAGAATTAAAGAATAAACCACATCGAGACTGGTGGGAGGGGTGCAGACACAGAACAGACTGATTCCATTCTCACATGTGGCAGATAAAAATCAGTAGGGATATATCAGGAGCAGGGGGTCCTAACCGCACACCAGGTCCCCCAGTCTGGGGTTCTAGTACCAGGTAGATAACTCTCCATAATTTCTGATTATAAAAACCAGCAGGGATTGAGGCAGTGGAAGACAGAAACTGTGGGAACCTCAGACAGTTCCTCTTAAAGGGCCCATGCACAGACTTACTCGGATTTACTTCCTCTGTGCTCTAGTGCTAGGGCAGCAGATAAAAAAGCATCGGAGACATACAGGGAGGAGCTGAATTGTCCAGCATCAGGGTGAGACCTGTGGGGCAGCTTTTTCTCAGACAGAAGTGCTAGAAGAGGCCACTGTTTCTTTTCTGAGCACTCCTCTCACATAGCCACAGAACTGGCAGGCAGGCACCATATCTGAGACTCCATCAACTTGGCTCACATTGTTTGCCCCACCTTGATGATTCCTTGAGGCCTTGACCCACCCAGCTTTCAGGCCCACCCAAGCTGTTTTAGTGGCTTTTCCATAGGAATACCTTGTCTTGGTCCATGATTCAGATGTTTCTCAATTCTCTCCTACAAAAAACATCTGGCTAGAGCAAGCCCAATACCTTTTGTTAAGTTGCCCCAGGCCTTGACTCACAGCTTGGCCTCGTCTGGGCACCTCCAAGCCCAGCACAAGTAGCAGCCATCTGCAGAATGTTTTGTAGCTTATGCTGCATGAGCCTGGATAGAACACTATCAGTGGCTGACCTTGGACATGCAAACATCAATCAAGACTCAACTACAAGAGGAGAGTGTACAAAGCCTATATGGTGAGCACACTTTGAATACACAGCTCGGGTATAGGGGAAGCCGTGCCACTGGACCCTGCAGGACAGCTCCTACATTAGGCCACTCTATCAAGCATGGGAGACATAGCAGTTCCACCTAATACATGGAAACAAACACAGGGAAGCTGCCAAAATGAGGAGACAAAGAAACATGGATCAAATGAACAGAACAAAATTCCAGAAAAAGAACTAAACAAAATGGAGACAAGCAATCTACTAGATGCAGAGTTCAAAACACTAGTCATAAGGATGCTCAAGGAATTTAGTGTGTACCTCAGCAACATAAAAAAGATCCAGTCAGAAATGAAAGATACACTAATTGAAATGAAGAACAATTTACATGGAATCAACAATAAAGTAGATGAAACCAAGAATCAAATCAGTGGTTTGGACTATAAGGAAGTAAAAAATAACTAGTCAGAACATCAAGAACAAAAAAGAACTAAAAAAAGGAGGATAGTGTAAGGGGCCTCTGGGACAACTTCAGGTGTACCAACATTCTCATTGTAGTAGTCCCAGAAGAAGAAGAGAAAGAGCAAGAAATTGGAAACCTATTTAAAAAATAATGACAGAAAATTCCCCTAACTTGGTGAAGGAAATTGGCATACAAGTTCAGGAAGCACAGAGTCCCAAATAAGGTGAACCCAAAGAAGCCCACACCAAGACACATCATAATTAAAATGCCAAAGTTTAAATACAAAGAAAGAATCTTAAAAGCAACAAGAGAAAAGCAGTTAGTTACCTTACAAGGGAGCTCCCATAAGACTGTCAGCTGATTTCTCAAAGGAAACTTTGCGGGCTAGAAGGGATTGGCAAGGAATATTCAAAGTGATGAAAAACAATGACCTACAATCAAGATTACTCTACCCAACAAAACTATCATTTAGAACTGAAGGACAGATATAGAGCTTTCCATACACAAAAAAGGAAAAGGAGTTTATCATCTCCAAACCAGTATTGTATGAAATGTTAAAGGGTCTTCTTTAAGAAATAAAAGATGAAAATTATGAGCAATAAAATGACAATAAATACATATTTATCAACAATCAAACCTAAAAAACAAAATAAACAAGCAAGTAGAACAGAAACAGAATCATAGATACAGAGAATGTTTTGATGGTTGCCAGATGAGGAGGGTTGGTGGGATGGGTTAAAAAGGTGAAGAAGAGGAGGGAAGATGGTGGCGTGGTAGGAAGGAGCAGATTCTACATCTCCCACACCCAGGGGGAAAAATAATCGCCATTCTAGGTAGGAACAGAGCAAAGAGCCAACATTATCATGACATAACTGAAAATAGGAGATCACAAATTATAGTGGACACTGAAAAATCCAAGGGTAAGGAGACTATGTGGATTAGCAGGGGGGAACCAGGGGGATTGCAGCTCCAGACCCGGTGCGCCTGGGTCAGCTGCGGGGCTCCCAGGAGAGAGTTGGGTCATCCGCTCCCTCCCTGGCCAAACAAGGACTGAGCAGCACCTGGGGAGGCCAGTTTACTTGAGGACACAGAGACAGGAGTGAGGATGAAGAGGCACCCACACAGGGGCTGTAAGCACCTACGCAAAGCCCTGGTGAAAGTGCGCACCCCACCTCGTGCATCCAAAGGCGCCTGCCTCTATGCCCATGCCCCCAATCCAGAGAGAGCAAGGTTTGGTGAAATTCTCTGAAACCACAGCGTTGAAAAAGGAAAAGGTGTGGGCGCTCCCCGGGACATATGATGCCCAGGCTGTGAATTTGGGGGAAGTGGGCACCCCTCGGGATCCAGAGAACGTGCACCCCTGAACCTGGGAAAGGGGCGGGCGCTCTATGGGACATTGAAACCTAGCCCCGACACACAGGTCCCTTCCAGGAGGCACCAGACAACAGGGGAGGGGGCGGTGGGGGGGAAGAACACGCGACTACACTAGGAATAGTACGCCAGAGGCTGACTGCGTCCTGAACGGGAGCAGAGAAAAACTGTCTCCAGTAGCCCCTCAGTGGGCTGAAGCCAGCTAGAAAAACCAATTTGGCCAGTCTGAAACCAACAATAGCTGTGTCTTTTTTTTATTTTGTATTTTTTGCTGTTTTTTTGGTTTGTTTTTCTTTTTGTTTTTGTTTTCTCTTAATTATTTTTAAGTAAGCTTCTATCTTTTAATTCATTTATTATTTTTAGCTCTATCAATTCTTTATGCTTCTCTTTCTGCCACCCTAGTGTTGACCCTTCTCCCTTGCTTTCCAAATTTATCTGTTCTTCCTTCCATCTTCTGCTTGGTTCCTTCCTTTTTTTTTTGAAACTGCAAGTAATTGCATAATTGTGTAATCATTATTTCATTATTCGTACATCTTTTGCTTTTATAATATTTTGGTATTCCTCTTCTTTTTGTATAAACTTCTTTGCTTGGTTGATTATATTGTATCATTTGATGGGTTTCCCCTGTTGTCTCATTTATAAGGTATTGCTAATATACTGTCCTCCATTTGTGTTCCATTAGTACAATACTCTCTGTGAGTACAGGGCTCAATGCTCTCTATTCTTGTTATCTAGATTTCATATATTCTGTCATATGACTGTTGCTCTAATATTACTGTAAGTAATAGCTATTATGTACAATTGTGAATAATTCATGACACCCATTCCAGATCTTAGCCCACTTCACAGTTTCCTGAACTCTATTACTGTAGTGGTTAACTCTATTCTCTCACACACTTCACCTATTTACTACTCTTTACTCTCACCCTACCTCAGAATCTGACTTCCCACATCCTCATTGCTTTCTAGAGCCAACTCACAATCCTTTCCTTCCCAACAAGAGTCTTAGCTTCTTTCCATCCTTTCTAAAAAGTGGCTAGTGGGGTGGAAGATCACAGTTAACACTATAAATAGCCAAAGGATCTCCTATCTCCTCTATACTGACTGCTACTGTAAATATCATATAATACTCTCTTGCTGTCTTAAACCATTATGCCTTACCCCTCCAACTGATCACAAAAAAGAGTAGGCAGAAACTGTGAACACCTGGATACCCAAAAGAAACTGCACAACAGAATCTCACAGGTATTCTACCACAGAAGTTCACACCATAAACCTAGAGAGCCAGAAAAGATCAATTTAAGAAGCTGAGGCTAGCAAGAAGAGTCTCAAGAACAATGAGAAGACAAGGAAACAATCCCCAAATGAAGGGAAAGGAGGAAGCCTCAGAAAGAATGCTAATTGAAATAGAGGCAACTCAACTATCAGATTCTGAGTTCAAAGCAATGATATCAGGAAGTTCCACGAATTCTCAATGAGTTACCAGAAACTACGGGAAAGCTACAATGAACTCGCTGCAAACTATACCAACATGAAAAGGAAATAGAAACTATCAACAAGGGCCAAGAGGAAATGAAGAATACAATTTCTGAACTGAAGAATACAGTAGAAGGAATGAAAATCAGGATCAATGAAGCAGAAGATCGGATCAGCGAGCTGGAGGACAAAGTAGAAAAAAGCACCCAGAAAGAGCAAGAATAAGAAAAGAGGCTCAGAAAGAATGAAGAGGGATTAAGAGAAATGGAAGACAATATGAAATGAAATAATATCCACATAAGAGGAATACCTGAAGGAGAAGAAGAAGAGCAAGGGATAGAAAACCTATTTGAAACAGTAATGACGGAAAACTTCCTTAATTTGATGAGAGAAAAAGTCACACAAATCCAGGAAACACAGAGAGTCCCGATCAAGAGGAACCCAAAGAGGTCCACCTCAAGACACATCAAAATTAAAATGGCAAAATTTCAAGACAAAGAGAGAATCTTAAAGACAGCAAGGGAGAAACAGGAAGTAACATACAAGGGAGCCCCAATAAGACTAGCAGCTGACTTCTCAACAGAAATGCTCCAAGACAGAAGAGAATGGCAAAAAATATTCCAAGTAATGAGAACCAGAGGTTTGCAACCAAGACTACTTTACCCAGCAAGGCTGTCAATCAAGATAGAAGGCCAAATAAGAAGCTTCCCAGACAAAAGAAGTCTAAAAG
>CM052548.1:56835630-56852307 GCA_028533065.1 Trachops cirrhosus | reverse complement strand
GTGGAAAACAGTATGGAACGTCCTCAGAAAACTAAAAATGGACCTGCCCTTTGATCCAGCAATTCCACTGCTGGGACTATATCCTAAGAACCCTGAAACACCCATTCAAAAGAACCTTTGTACCTGAATGTTCATAGCAGCACAATTTACAATAGCTAAGTGCTGGAAGCAACCTAGGTGCCTATTAGTAAATGACTGGATCTAAAAACTATGGTACATTTAGATAATGGAATACTACGCAGCGGAAATAAAGAAGGATCTCATACCCTTTGCAACAGCATGGATGGAGCTGGAAAGCATTATGCTAAGCGAAATAAGCCAGGCATTGAAAGACAAATACCATATGATCTCACCTTTAGCAGGAACCTAAACAACAAAACAAAGAAAGAAATGAAATATAACAAAAGACACTGAAATAGAGGACAGTTAGTCAGGGACCAGAGGGGAGAGGGGAGGGAATTCCAGGGGAATTTCAGGGGAGATTGGAAGGGGTTACAGGAACAAATATAGAGGACACATGGACAAAACTAGGGGGGTTGGAAAGGGGAGGGAGGATGGGAGGAATGGGTGGGTAGGCTGGAATGGGAATAAAGGATAGAAACTGTACTGAATAATTTAAAATAAAAAAATTAAAAAAAAGAAAATGTCAATATAGACTGATAAATAGAGATATTACTAAGAATGACATCGAAACAATTAATTAAGATATATAATAAACAAAATTATAATTGGGAAAACTTCATGTAACTGAAAATTGGTGTCAGTCTATAGATCAAAATGCCACACCATTTAGTGTAATGAAGGAAAAGAAAACAAAATTCTCTAATTGTAGCAATATTTTTGAATTAAATATAATTCAAAGAAATAAGTCTAAAAATAAGGAAAATCCAATAAACATTCAGAAAAAAAGATGCATACAATGTTATAAGTAGTACGATTAACCATAGTTTTTTTTCCATTGTAACATTTATATACCAAATAAATATGGAGCAATGTTATAGAGTTTGAAAAAAACCCAACTATATATATATATATATATATATATACACACACACACATATATATATATATATATACACACTTGATCTGTTGAATATATCAAACAGCTACCATTTTTAGGGTTTTATTTTTTGTATTTATTTCTGATTCATGATTCATTTGGAATTTTGGTGAATGATTTAATGTAGACATCTAATTTTATCTTTTTAAAGTATGCATATAATGTTATCTTTTTCCAAATGTTTATCTACTTCAATAAAATTTATTTAAATGTCCATCTTTTCTTAAGTGATTCAAGAGGCCATCTTTATTATAAACCAAATTTCCACATGGACTTGGGTCTACCAGGGGTGTCCAACCTTTTGATGTCTCTGGACCACACTGGAAGAAGAGTTGTCTTGGGCCACACATTAAATACACAAACACTAATGAAAACAAACAAACAAAAAATCTCATAATGTTCTAAGTAAATTTACAGTATTGTGTGGGCCACATTCATAGCCATCCTGGGCCACAGGTTGGACACCCTTGCCTAGACAATGAGAGTAAAGAAACATAATAGAGTATCCAGTAATAGACTCAATTGAATATGGAATGTCAGGGTAACGGTTACATCCAGGGGAAGGAAGGGGGTTTTGCTGGCAAAGAAGGTGTAGTGGAGAGGTTTCTGGGCTGCTTACACAGCCCAAGAGTTGGGTGGTGGTTACACGAGTATTCACCTTAAAATAATTCATTAAGGAACTTTCATACTGTTTCCATAGAGCAGTACCAATTTGCATTCCCACTAATAGTGCCCAAGAGTTCCCCTTTCTCTTCATTCTTGCTAGCACATATCTCTCATCTTTTTGATGACAGCCATCCTAATAGGTGTGAAGTGATATCTTACTGTGTTTTTGTTTTGCATTTCCCTGATGATTAATGATTTTGAGCACCTTTTCATGTACCTGTTGACTATGTGAATATCTTCTTTGGATGAATGTCTATTCAGATCCTCTGCTAATTTAAAATTTATATATTTGCTA
Source organism: Trachops cirrhosus (assembly GCA_028533065.1). Taxonomy (NCBI): domain Eukaryota; kingdom Metazoa; phylum Chordata; class Mammalia; order Chiroptera; family Phyllostomidae; genus Trachops; species Trachops cirrhosus. The sequence continues at coordinate 56,850,286 of CM052548.1, read as the reverse complement.
TTGAGTTGTAGGAGTTCCTTATATATTTTGGATATTAGCCCCTTATCAGCTATGTGATTTACAAATATTTTCTCTCATTCCATAGGTTGCTTTTTCATTTTGTCAATTGTTTCTTTTGTTGTGCAGAAGCTTTTTGGTTTGATAGCCTCACTTTTTTATTTATTTTTTTGTTTCTTGTGCTTTAGGTGTCATATCCATAAAATCATTGCCAGATCAATGTCAAAGGCCTCTTTCCCTGTGTTTTCTTCAAGGAGTTTTGTGGTTTCATCTTTAATTTATCTGGAGTTAGTTTTTGTGAGCGATGTAAGATAGGGGTCCAGCTTTACAATTTTGCGTGTTAATTAAGAATTACCATATGATCCAACAATTCCACTTGTGGTATATGACCAATGAAGTGAAATCACTGTCTCAAAGAGATAACTGCACACTCATGTTCATTGCAGCATTATTTACAATAGTTAAGACACAGAAACAACCTAAATGTCTGTCAAAGAATGAATTAAGAAAATTTGAGAGAATAAATATATCATCTATATCTATATCTATCTATGATTGATCTTAAAGGCATCTGTTGATCCATTGATCTTGAGGGCATTATGTTAAGTAAAATAAATAAGATAAAGACAAATACTGTATGATCTCACTTGTATGTGGCATACAAAACAATATGGATGAGCTCATAGAAACAGAGCAGATTGGTGACTGCCAGAGGCAGAGGGGTTGGGAGGTGGGAGGTGTGTGGGGGATAAAGGTGATCAAAAGGCACAAACTTCCAGTTATAAGATAAATAAGTACTAGGGACATAATCTATAGCATGATGACTATAGTTAAAAGTATTGTATTATATATTTGAAAGTTGTTAAGAGAGTAGATTTTAAAAGTTCTCACCACACCAAAAAAATTTAACTATGTTAGGTGATGGGAGTTTTAACTGACCTTATTATAGTAATAATTCTGTAATATATACACATATAAGATCACTATGTACCTTATATACTTATACATTGTTATATGTCAATTATGTTTAAATCAAGCCAGAAAAATAAATAAAATTCTAGCTTTTCTAATTCTACAATATAACATGTGCAACCAACTCTTTCATTTCTTTCAGTCCATTTTTGTATCCATGTGACAGTGGGAATTGTTCATTATTTTCCTTTACTACAGATTTTATATGTATATATTCCTCTCTATATATCAATTATATATAATATTATCCTATCCTTGCTTTACCTAAATACATTTCTAAAAAATAGAAAAAGGAGCATCCTGGGTCAACATAATTGTAACCCAGCATCTTTGGAATGAAAAGCAATACTAGTTTCCCTGAATCAGCATCTCTTCTATCTTACCATGTACACATGGGGCATTTCACTGCCCTGAATTCTATTTTCATTAAACTGATACCTTTGCCTCCTTGAAAAGTTGTAGAACTGTTTTAACAAGGCCATTTAGTTAAGAAAGAAAGTCATAGTGTGGCATTTCCATACTACATGAAAAAAATGCCAGAATAAGGAATTAATGAATAAAATGACTGGAAATCCAGGAATTGTCTTGTAATTACCAGCTATCAGATTTTGATGGTTTTTGTGAGCTCAAAGTGGTCTTGCATCTTATTTCACATGTGGTTCATTTGCTTCTGAATTTTTCTTAGTCTTTTAAAACAAAACTATTAGACTGGATCTAAGACCATGATGAACATTTACTAATAAGCCTATATCCCCAAAATGTAGATTTGAAATTTTAATCTTGACTGACTTTTAATTTTAACGTAAGCTCAATAAGGGTCTCTATTTAAAAAAAAATTCTGAGACATTATGTAGCTTTGGCATAGGCAGATAAAGTGCTCATTTCCAATGCAATTATGAGCTCCCATTCTCCCCTCTTTTGGAAAATTAACATATTATGTAAATTATTTTACAAATATGATGCAGATGTCATTAATAAAACATGAAAGAGGGATCTGTATCTTCAATTAGCATTTTCATTGTATTTCCAGTCCAGTATCAGTTTACAGCTTTCTCTACCTTGCAAAAAACTGTGTTGACATAATAGAAATCTTCTCTATTTATTTGATAATTACAGCATAAAATGTGTCTGTGCTGAAGAGTTGAATGGGGAGGCCTGATGGAGGTTGAGGAAGGAAACGGAGGGAAGAAAGTCTAGATAGAGTTAGCATCACCCCAGCCTATGCTGACACCTTGCCTATCCTGGTTTCTACATTCTTCACAAAGCCATGAGTCCATTCCACTTGTTTCCCGGGTGATGACATTAAGGGCTTGTTTATGGACACTCACTAGGCAGAAGGTTGAATTTAGATATGGTAGAGGTTACTGTCTTCTAATAGGTTGAGATATTATTTCATTGCTAGGTTCAGATTGTCAGCACACCATGGTTTGACCTTCATTTAGGTATTTGTTTTTGAAGAGGAGACACAAGCTTTCTGTTTTAAAGGTGAGGCTCCTGGTAGACCGTGGTAGAGCATTTGTTTGTACTATTGTGAACATCTTTAAAAGCAAAGATGTTTACTTCAAAGCAACCCATATCTCTCAGTCAATACATACATACTATTCAAAAAAAGTTTTCTTTTTAAACATCAGTAGTTTATTAATTGTCATCAGTCTTAACAAGGTCTCACATAGATGAGGCAATGCTGATAAACTGCATGGAAATCATCAGAGGAAAATTATTCTGGAAGATATGTCTCAAGCATGCATTCTGAAATTAATTTCTCAGCAGAGTGAAAACAATACTGCTAATAATGAAAAAGTGTGTGTTATCAGAGGACCAAATAAGAGGAGGATTTGTATCTCCTAGTTTAGATCAACTCAGATGTAATTATGTAGATTATTTAGCAAGAGAGGGACCCTGCTTTTGCCTGGGTTAACCAGATTTAAGAAGGGAATGTAGTGATGATTGAGGAGCTGGGGAAGAATGAATAAGCCAGGCTGCCATGCTGACCACAGTCAAGAACTGTCAACTTTCCCATTCTCTCTGAGCCAGCTAGGCCCAGCTACAAATAAAATGTGTAACTTCTTCCATGTTTTGGAATTCCCCTTTTTGTCATCAATCACAAGTAATCCTTTATGACATTGTCAGCAGCTCATAGGTGAGGATGCACCAATAAGAGTTTCAACTGCTCAACAGGTAGGATCCAAACAAAGAAAATACCTGCCCCACAACTGCTAACAGTGGCTGCTCACCACAGCATCTGAAATGCTACCAGGAGGAGGCACTGGAGCTTCTTGCCCATGCACCCACCCTCTCTGAGAGACTGGAGCTGTATTTAGTTTTCAAATATTTAACTTTAACCTGTTTAATATTTAGTAAGGCTAAAGGAATAAAAGATGAATTATTGAAGAGATTAATGTTTTTAAAACCAAAAAGTCACAGCCATGCAGCTTTGTATCAAAAACTCATTTCACAGGCATTAATTTTTTAATAAAACACTGATTGTGCAACGAACTACAGTGCCTCTAATAAGCTCCAATATTCAGTGGAAAGAGTGTTCTTGTTTTCTTGGGCGAAATGCAGTGTGAGTTGAATTCTCTTATGTGGGTCCCAGAAACTGTTGGAAAAAACACTGGAAGGAATAGACCCTTCATTTTTCTCCGAATTTGTAACCTGAGTTAATCATTTGAAACCCTATGACTTTGTAAACCTCCTTATGAAGGGGTGGCCTTTTCAGAACATAACTAAGCAGACAAAGGGATCACCACTAGGAATTGTGTTTTCTGGGGGCAAAGGGAAAGGCAAGGGAGCCACGGTGGTGAATTCAAGCAGAATCAATAGGTGGGGCTTTGTTAATCAAGAAATCTGGTGTACGAGTCAGCACAGATGGTAGGGTGGGGGAGGGGCGGGCAGGCAGGCATCTGGGAGGGGACAGAAAAAGGATGGTGGCTAACTGTCAGAGATGTAGTTTTCAATATTGTCCTGTATTTCTCTTTTATATCCACAGTTGAGGAAGGTAGGATCCTTTCATCTCCTATAAGAACTCCTGAAACTCCTTGGTAATACCTCCCAGGGAGCAGATATTTTCAGTGGTATATGGACATAAAAATGCTAGGGAACACTCCATTGCATATTGTTTAAAATGCAGATAGAGGCATAAAAATGTCGGTGAACAAACTATGATTTGGAGAAACATTAACAGGATTGAGACTAAAAATGTCATTGGGAGAAATAAAAGAAGGAAAGAGAATCTAGGATTCAGAAAAAGGTTAAACTGTTTTAATTGGAAAGGGAGAAAAGAGTCAGTCCTCCTGGCAAGCACTGTGAAATTTACTTTTTGCATAGTGACAGTTTATAGGGATTTATGCCTGCCCCACTGCAGGGATGCATTTGTAACTGAATATTAATAAGTCTTCTTGAAACTCAGAAGCAAAACAATATGACCTGTTAGGGCTCTGCTTTGGAAGTGACAGATTCCTGGGCCTTGGGCTAAGAGAGGCTCCAATTTTCACTGAGGAGAGACCCTCTGTGCTCTTGGGGGAGACTGAATCCCACACTGCTCTTAAGTATCTTTTAGAACCTCTAAGAGCTGTCTGTATGTGTGTGCATATGTGTGTTACTACAGAGACAGAACAGGGTACAGGTGGTGAACATCATACTGGTGAGAGAGGAAAAAAAGAGGATAGCTCTAAAATAAATGGGAAGTGACTTTCAAGAGATTTTATTTCAACAAGCTGATGCATTCCTTTTGTGTTTATTCTTTTGAGGGAATGGAAATTAGCTTCCAAGGTGAAGGGTAGCTGTAGTTGCAGACAGAAACACACCCTTCATACTTAGCTTTCAGTGGAGAAAATGCAAGACAGTGAAAACTCTTTTCAAAAACATCAATACCTTCTATTTATAGAACTTGTAAAAATGATTTGAAGTCAAAAGCAGTAATAGTCAATGCTTGAAAACTCTACACATGTAAAAAAAACTTCCAAAGGTTTTTTAAAAGCATTAGCTCAAAGGTCCAAAAGTGTACCTGAATCTACCATCTCAATTTTGTTTTGTAACCATGGAGGTAGGTATGCAACATGATCCCAGAAAGCAGTGTTTTGTTTTTAGTGTTTTCAAGTACAATTGTCTCTGTTTTTAATGGAATACTATGCAGCCGAAAGAAGGAAGGAACTCCTACCCTTCGAGACAGCATGGATGGAACTGGAGATTATGCTAAGTGAAATAAGCTAGACAGTGAAAGACAAATACTATATGACCTCACCTATAAGTGGAACCTAATCAACAAAACAAGAAAGCAGTTTTTATGGCAACTCTTATAATCTGATCTGATGTAACCTACAGGTTTGTTTGAAATAGAAGAATTTATCTGATGATTTTTGGAGGTTGTATATTTTATTTTTCCTGAAGTACATCTCATGTATTTTAGAGAAAGAAAAATCAAGTTTAAGGATTATAGTTATGAGAAATCATTCTTTGCAAATTCTTAAGACTGACAAGTTTTAGATTTTCATAAAGTTTCTCAAAAGCATCATTTTATTTGAAGATTATCAATCAAGCTTTTAAATCAATACAAAAGTTTTGTATTTTTTGCGGAGTGTGGAAGAAAGATTGGGGTGATTTTTCATATTAAACCCTTGTTAAATACACACAGACACTTTATTTTTTATAAAAATTGTTTAAAAACTTCTTTGGGAAATCTTAAGATGAATGATGGGGATTGTCTTATCTGGATGTGAATTTGCTTCATACACATATGGACTCAAGAACCAATTTTCATCATGCATAGCCTTGAGTGTCTTGTGACACAGAGACCACCAAATGTTTCCTGTTCCTCAGGCTCTCCACCTAAATCCTGATAACTCTCAACAGATGGCCTTCTCTCCAAATTTACTGAGATAAACATGTCAGGTTATTTGCTATTCTCTCTTCAGCTTCATTAATTTTGTCTTTCTCACTTGTACCCTCTGCACACATCTTTTCCTGTCCAGCTAGGAACATGCTGATCATCTCTGTCATACTGTCCACGTTGTCCCTAACTTTCCCTACAAGGCCCACTGTATGCAAAAGCATGCCTCCATTTCACCATTAGCTCTCAGGCTGCAATTGTGTGCAATTTGATTGCTAGGCTCACTGCTTGATTAAACTGCTGGTGAAAAGCGTTACTACACTTCAAATCCTCCAGGGCAGTTTTTCCTCTTTCTTCCTTCCCTTCCTGTATCCTTCCTTCTGGTCCTGGGTTTCACTTCCCACACCCACTGCTATCCAACTTACACTCCATCTCTACAGTGAAACTTCTTGGGGACCCAGATCCAAAGGACTCTCCTGACATGGCAGTGGGTTAGTGAGTGTCACCTACCCATGTGAAACACTCTCCCCACACTGAGCCATCTGTTCCCTCTGCCTCCATGACCCCAGATAGGTCTTTTCCCCTGTTTATCTCTGAGGTAATCATCTCTTGTTTTTCTTAGTCTTTTCATCCCTCCTGAATGATAATTATGGGTGCTCCAGAGTGCTCCTGAGGGCTCCCTCTTCTTTCCTCACACTACAGGTTCTCATTTAACCCATCTAGATTTAGATGGGTTAGAATCATGGATGGACAATTACAAGGCACTCATGCCTGGCTTTGGAGTTGTTAAGATTGTGCTTCTGTGCAGTCCTGCCTCACTGAGACAAAGCAATAAGAAAATGGTCACTTATGCTATCACTATATGAAAATGTTATAATAAGGGGCATACAGAGCACCATGGGAACACAGAACAAAGTGCCAACTGAAAGAGCAAGGGAGGAGAAAGTTCTTGTTGCTGACAAAGGGGCAGGAAAGAACACGGTCTTCTATGAAATGCAGGTGGCTCAGCCTGGCTAGAGCCAAGTGAAAAGTGAAGAGTAGAATGGACAAGGCAGGAGGTGGCCTATGGACAGGATTGTGATGCATTTCACAAACCTTTTTAAAGAGTTGGTACTTTAGCTGGGATCGGTGAAAGGTTTTTAAATAAAGGAGTAATATGATCACATTGGCATTTTAGAAGCTGGACTTTGACAGCTCTGTCAAAATTAACTGGAGAGGTGTCAGGGAGAAAACAGACATATCAGTTAAGAGGCAATTTGAAAGCTTGCAGAAACATAGGCAGGAGATAGAAATTGTCTACATTAGCATGATGGTGGCTAGAGTGAACAGACAGAGAGCTTGCTGGCAGACAGGAGGCCCACCAACAATTTTAAACTCATTACTAACTTATTAACTTTTGCAAAATTTGGTCTGTCTTTACTGGTGGCTTTGGTAGATGGATCCTAGGCCAGGTTCTGATTTGCCCACATTTGGCCCTGTGGCAGGGACATGGGATGCTTTGGCTGAGCCTGGCTGGATAACAACATCAGCTGTAATTGTACCACATGAAAACATCCCCATAAAATATTTTTCTGTTTCTAGAAGATAGGGGAGGTAATGCGAGGAAATTTAAAGCACAGTATGTCTGTGACATATTTTTTTCAATTCAAAGCATTTCTCCTTGGTTTCTGGTTGGTTACATAAGGAAAGAAATAAAAATGAAGGGATCTGTGAAAAAAATAAAATTGCAACCCACTCAGTGATAATCTGAAAACACAGTTCTTCCACAGAATTTTTGATGCAGACATAAATAATTCAATGTACCTACATCACACCACTCAGTTCAGTGATGATGTGCACAGCTATATCTTCAAACTGGAAAGCCTAGATGCCTTCGTTGTTCAGAGCAGAACTTTTCTAACTTCTGAGAGAACTTTCTAGAAACATAAGCTTTTTTTGCTCAAGCCCTTTTCCATCTCTAGAAGTGTGTCATCATCACCAGTACTTATCAATTCTTTTATGTTTTGTGCTTTGCTTTACAAACTCCAAACTTGTACTCGGGCAGTGGTAGAAAGAGGCAGAAGAGAAGAAATCTTTACTAACAAAAGCTGTCTGAGAGTGCCAGCTTATGTAATATGGTGGTAGGTGTGAGTAGGTTCAGTTTTTTATATTTGAGCCCATAGTCTATTCCAGTGCTTTTGGGGGCTATAGATACAGAAATTAGTCAAAGCTCATCTGCTATTGTGAAATTCACATCTAGGGAGATAAATTGATACAGTCTCAATTATCATCCAATACATCAAGTGCTTCAAAAGAGGATGAAGAGAAAAAAAGAGGCTATGAAAAATGTTTGTAAGTCTCATTTCAGAAATCATTTATTATCATACCACATCATCTGTGTTGTGGGAGAGAAATAACAGAAGCTATATAAAATAAAAATAATGATAACAACATAACATAGGTTATGTTCCATGATAAAGCAGTTATGTTAAAACTGAACTATGTTATTTGGCTAGTGTATGTATGAGAAAAGATAGCTTTGGTATCCAGAGTTGGTTTATTTAACTTCTTCCCATATTTCCAACATTGGAGTAGTAGATGTTGGGATTATGGTGCATCAGTTATGACTCCTACCATCAGAGAGTTTGGGACAGAGAGAGCGAGAGTGAGTGAGAGAGATAGACAGAAAGAGGGGGGACACCCAGCAGCTAAAACATGTGACATGATATAGATGTCATAATATAATATGACATGCATGATAACTGACAAATCCATGACTAGGAGAGCACCTGCTTTTTCTTACACTCACAGAGCTCATTTAGTGACATTTGACCTGGAGAAATCAGTAAGTGTTTATCAAACATGCTGCCTCTTCTCAAGCAGGGAAAGTGCGGGACTAACACCAGAACTCATTTTTAGGGAGACTTACTGGGTAGGAGGTTGTCAGGCACAAACAAATGCCTTCAAAAAATTAGGTGAGAAAGTGCTATTTTCTGATATTTGTAATTTTAAAACTGATCTTCATTTTAAGCATATTCATAAGTAGAAGTTTTTAGCAATTTTGGGTGGACTTTGGAGGCTGAATTCTTCCTTGTTGCTGTTGACTTAGGGGATCTCTGCTGAGGTGACCACACTCATAGTCTATAGCTGAAAGTGACACAAAACACTATTTTACAAATAGCTGGGCAAGCCCATGATTCTCATATCTGGTGAATGCTAAATTCAATAATCTGGGTTAATGATTGAGAAAAGTTAGGAGATCTAAGCAAGGCTTTTTCCTTCATACTTTTCTTTCCCTGAAACCAGACTTCAGGCAGCCATTCACCACATAGGGTGCTACGGAGACCTATCATGAAGAGATTGAGCTTGGTCTGCTCACTGCAGGTCTTGTTATCTGTAAATGCCAAGAGATCAGGCCACCTACCAAAATGACTCCAATTAAAAAAGTGATGGGTGGCTGATGAATGGCTGTGTGCTGCTATTAAGGTTCAGTGACACTGCCCACTAGTAGAGCCAGTCTCAAGAGTCTAAACTATTGGATAAAGTTTTGTCCAACTGGCATGTGGTTCAGAAGGATATGTATATGTGTAGGTGTGCATATGGGTGGGATAGGCAGAGATAAGGAGAGCCCCTGCCTCAAATCACACTGTAGTCTAGAATGAAGGGGATGAAGAAGATAATCATGATAACCAGATTTCTCTAAATAGGTTATTCTGCCCTCCAGCAGCTTAGATTCTGGATAGGATCACTCTTTATTAAACAAATTTTTATCATAATTTGATCATTAAAATACAAATTAGCTTTTTAGATGAGTTGAAGAAAGCAAGAACACTAAGCTGGTGTTATTGGGTAAGATCTTGTAATAGAGGTGGGATTTTAATAAAAATTTGATTCTGAATTCTGTTTCCATAAACAAGAAAGAATGACATTTTTGATGGGTGAGCCTAAAGCAATATTAAATGTTCAAGTTCTTATTTGCTTATTCAATAAATTCTTTGATTTGGCATTACAAAGTTGTGACAATGACCAAGTAGCTTGATAATTTCACATAAAACACTTCCTCTTTTATAAGGAATAGAAGTAGTTTTTATACAAATGGCCAAAAGTAGGACTTTATCAAATTTCACTCCTCCTCCACTTAATGTTTGCATTTTAGAATCCATGGCAATTGTATTAGTTGTTGCACAAATAATGAATAGTTTTCTTTAACCACTTCAATTTCTAAAGTTAAAGGTTGAATTAGAAATGCCAAAATATACATTTCCCAAGCCCTAGAGGAATCTACATGGAGGGGATACAACTATGCTTGAAGTTGTATCTCCTTGTCCTATTTCCAGGTAAGACAACTGTTGATGCTTTAGAGCCTGGTGCATTGTATCTTATCGAACAATAATCCAGAGCATTCCTATAACCATACCATATCGGGAGAAATTCTGCTCCATTGTGAAGATTCAAGACTTGGCTTTGTCCTAACTTCAGATCAAGGTGTGTGGAATTAAGGAAATTAGCTCTCATCACTGTCCTGCAACATTCCACCCCTGTGGTCACTGTCAGCATTTTTGTTTTATAGATGAGGAGAAACCCAAGGCTTCTTGGAAACTCATCCAGTAACTATCTGAGAATGTTCTTTAAATTCCATCTCTTTTCATCTCTAAGTCCATCTTTAGGTGCATAGGATGGAAGATGTGGCATCTTGTAGCAGAGTAAACCTCATTTAACTCTTCTTCCCCTTTCATGTCTCATAAGCTTCCTCTCCTCCATGACTGATGTACCCAGATATTTTATGTCATGATACTTATATCAGTATAGAGCTATGGAAAGAGCATGTTTCCAGAATCCAATTATTAATTAAATGATCTTCCAGAAATAATTAGACCTCTCTCACCTTCAGTTTATCTGTACACATCAAAAATGATAACATTTACCCTGCGTAGAATTATAATGGACAGGTAATTTTAAAATATGGGTTGTTTACATTCATGTTTTAAAATGTGTTTGCTTATGAATCAAACCCATTTACTGAGTGCCTAGTATGGGCCAGGGTGATCCTGAAACTGAGAAAATTGAAAATCCTCTCAATTTTTTCAGCTGAGTCTGTTTTCCTCTGTGTTGGGTAAAAAATGCTGAAGGGTTTGTTTTATTTTCATTTACATTACTACCCCCTTGTGAGAAATGCATTATTATAAGAATATTTTTGTGTTATAATTGGGCAAGAAGAGTTGTTCTGGGGTGCAGTAGAGTGGGGCAGAAGAAAATGGAACTTTTTATATTAGTGGTATAATGGTAGCCAAGGTGTAAGGGTAAACATAACAGATTCTGTTTCCTCTCTCATGAAGCTCACAATTAAATAGAAGAGGTGCAGACCATACATTTGAATAGATACAAAAACAAGAATTCTGTGAATGGGGTGCATGGAGGAAGATTTGCACAATTGTCCAAATTGATTTTCAGTATCAGGCTAGACTTCTTTGAAAAAGTTACCTCTAAGCTGAGTTCAAAGGGTGGTTTGTATTAATCCAATAAAAAGGAGACAGATGACACATTCCAGAGAGACTGGAATAACATTCATAGAAGCAAAGTGAGCAGGGGCTGTGGGCATTGTGCGTATCCCAAAGAACCACATGGAGAATATGGGTCTTATTTTAAAAGCAAAGGGAAGCCACTTAATGATCTTGTTATAGCATAACTTGTCTCTCCTACTGGATTGTAAACTCTGTGAGGTTAGAAACCAAAATGAAAATGTTGCTGCCTCTCTTACAGCACCAGATATAATTTGTTAACCAAATATTTGCTAACTAGAATGTCCTAAGTTACAGACATAGCAAAAGTACTCCATGAAGCATTTTTCTCAAGCTTGAATGGCCCTCGAACTGCATGAAGAATAGAATGTTAACTTTGTTCCATCAAGCTAGGAATTTTTTAAATTAGAGGCACAGACTTCACCCAATATATGTATACTTTATCTGTGAGTATATTTGAGTAATGATGAATAACTTCACATATTACATTTCCTTCCTTTTGAAGTATTTCTGATTTGTTTTTTCTTGTACCCTTGGGTTTTTCAGGATATTACAATGATGCTAGTGAATGTTTCACATAGCTCTTGGCTGCCATTTCATAGAAGGAAAAACAAATAGAAAGACCTCAGGGTAATTGTCTCTTTTGTCTGGGCAGGGATCAGTAGCCATCCCATAAATCTGTGCTCCTAGCCTGGCAGACACGGGACCCAGCCCTGATGTTTTATTTCATTGCTTAAAATGTGAATGAACAATGGAAATATCCTCTTTGTAGCAGTCTTGTTAGCCTTTTATTCTTATTTCTGCCGCATTTTTATTTCTGGCTTTTCACACCAGAGAATGATCACATGACATCTATTTCCACAAAAAGTTCTGTAAAAATCAGAAAGCTCAAATTTTCGTTATGCTTTATATGTGGTTGGTTTCTCAAGGTGTTTTTTGGATGAAAACATCCTTTTGTAAATTCATTATTATAACGATTAGGCATAAACATGGATCATACAGAATTCTCTCAATTTTCTCAGTTGAGTCTGTTTTCCTCTATGTTGGGTAAAAAATGCTGAGAGGTTTGTTTTATTTTCATTTAGGCTACCACCCCTTTGTGAGAAATGAGTTATTATAAGAATATTTTTAGTGTTATCATTTGGGCAAGAAGAGTTGTTTTGGGGGGCAGTAGAGTGGGGTGGGAGAAAATGGGACTTTTTATATTAGTAGAAATTCTGTTGATATCTGGAGCCTTTTGTGTTAGAGAAAGCATAGTGGAAAATACTCATTTTATAAATATGAATCAAATGATGAGAACACATCAATGAACAAAACCCAATCATTTCCTAATGGAGGTCCACCTCTGCATGTGGAAGCTGGGATTGATGTGAAGGAATTACGGCCACTCTGGCTACTCACACTTGTCAGGTCCTGCAGCTTGCAGTAACCGGAATCAGGAAGGACTGTGGGTTTCCTCCCCAGGGATATTACCACTGGTGATAAACAGCATGAAAGGAACTCACAGGCCAAATTCTATCACATGGCCAAACTTTTATTATCAAGTAGGCACAGAAGTAGCGATACAACCTTTTCTGAACATTTGATGAAGTCCCCACTCTGTTTCCCGCCCCCCCGCCACCCGCCCAGGCAGTCCAGTGAATATTTTTCATGAAAGGAAAAACACAAGAGCATTGTGCTGGTAGGATCAGCTATCAGCTAACCTAGTGATCTTCAAACACTTCTTCCCCTGTGCCTCCTTAAAATATTTGGAAAAGCTGTGTGTTTCCTCACATGTTTAAACTGAAAATGAGAATTGTATTGCAAGTTTAATAGTTGCATGGATGAACTATCCACTATCATGTGGACTGTGGTATATTTGTACAAAGTAGAATTTTGTTAAAACCTTGGAGTTAAAGATTTTTCCATTGCATTCATGTGAAATGATCATTAGATAATCTAATAGAACAAGCCAATTTGCTAAAGAAAACCTGCTGACAGAAAAATAAATCTGACTTCATTTTTTTACTTCAACTAAACATTGAAGTCAATTTTGAGTTCCACCCAATGTGGTTTGGTAGGTAGGCACACAGAGTCAAACTTGCTGAGTTGGACTTCCGGCCAAGATGGAGACATAGGTAGACATACTGTGCCTCCTCACACAACCAAGATAGGGACAACAACAATTTAGAAACAGAATAACAACCAGAACTGACAGAAAATTGAACTGTATAGAAGTCGGACAACCAAGGAGTTAAAATAGACACGTTCCTCCAGACCGGTAGGAGGGACAGAGTCAGGCAGCTGGGCAGAGAGGGGTCGAGGAACAAAGAGCGTTGGGACCCAGCGCATAAGGCATCCTGAGGATGCAATACCACAGTGGGCAGACCCCGGGCATGCAAGCAACGGCTGGCAGACCCCAGCTGAGTGGTGGCAACCGGCAGACCCAGTGAGGCGGAGATTGTGGGAAGCAAGGCACTGAGCACAAGGCAGAGCTGGCTGACTGGGCAGTCCCAGGGTCCAGCACCGGGAAATAGAGCCTCTGGGCACTGATTGAAAACACCTGTGGGGGTTAAGGTGTAGGGAGATACTCACAGGAGAGGTCATTGGAAAGACCCACAGGGTGCACAAGCACACCCACATGGAAATTAGCACCAGAAAGGCCCAGTTTGCTTGGGGGAAGCAGTGGAAGGGACTGAAGTCTGACAGACAGTGGAGAAAGCGCCACTGTTTCCTCTCGGACCCTGCCCCCAAATACAGCATCACAATCCAGAGACTGGGGTGCCCTGCCCTAGTGAACATCTAAGGTTCCACCCCTCATACCCAACAGGTGCGACAAGACGAAAAATAAAATAATAAAAAAAAGATGGCTCAAACAGAAGAAGAAATGAAAGCTTCAGAACCAATACTTTTAAGCGACCAAGAGATAGCCAACCTATCACATGCACAGTTCAAAGCATTGGTGATCAGGATACTCACAGAATTGGTTGATTTTGGTTGCAAATTAGATGAAAAAATGCAGGCTACAATAAGTTTAATGAAGAAAAATGCACAGGGAACCAATAGTGATGGAATGAAAGATGGGTCTTACATCAATGGAGTGGACCAGAAGGAAGAAAAAAACATACAACCAGAAAAGAATGAAGAAACAAGAATTCAAAAAAATGAGGAGAGGCTTAGGAACCTCCAGGACATCTTTAAACGTTCTAACATCCGAATTATATGGGTACCAGAAGAAGAAGAGGAAGAACAACAAGTGGAAAACTTATCTGAACAAATAATAAAGGAGAACTTCCCCAATCTGGCAAAGGAAATAGACTTTTAGGAAGTCCAGGAAGCTCAGAGAGTCCCAAAGAAGTTGGATCCAAGGAGGAACACACCA
>CM052548.1:56809021-56835130 GCA_028533065.1 Trachops cirrhosus | reverse complement strand
CTCTATGCAGCAAAGTTTTCATTTAGAATGGAAGGGCAGATAAAGTGCTTCTCAGATAAGGTCAAGTTAAAGGAGTTCATCATCACCAAGCCCTTATTTTATGAAACGTTAAAGTGACATCTAAGAAAAAGAAGGTAAAAAACATGTATAGTAAAATGTCAGCAAACTCACAATTATTAACAACCACACCTAAAACAAAAACAAAAATGAACTAAGCAAACAATTAGAACAGGAACAGAAGCACAGAAATGAAGATCACATGGAGGGTTAGCAATAGGGGAGTGGGAGGAAGAGAATAGGGGAAAAGGTATGGAGAATAAGTAGCATAGATGGTAGATAGAAAATAGACAGGGGGAGGGCAAGAATAGTAGGGAAAATGTAGAAGCTAAAGAACTTATGACACATGCACATGAACTAAAGGGGGGAATGTGGGTGGGAGAGGGTGTGCAGGGTGTAGGGGAATGAAGGGGGGTAATGGGACAACTGTAATAGCATAATCAATAAAATATATTTAAAAAGAAAAAAACTTGCTGAGTCGCACACACTAGTAGAAGGTGTGGTGATCTATGGCAGTTGATTGCTTCCCACTTTAGCTTTTACATCAGCTGTTCTTTTGTCCTGCTTCTCAATGAAAATCTTTTCATTCATTTCAAACTTGCACTCAGGCATGCTACCCAGGTAGTTCTTCAGCACCACCTAGCCTGACACATGGGCACTCAATACCTGCTCTTGTGGGGATGTAAGGATGTCCACATTCTCCAACATAGCCAGGCAAATCTCATTCCAGTGATACTTGATGCCCTCCCGCCTCAAACCAATCTGTAGATATATAAGCACTGGGCTTTGCTGTAAATGTGTTTGTTACCTAATGAAAAAAGGTGCCAACCCTTAGTATGTCTTTCCTAAGCTTTCTTTGCTTGCTGTCAAAGGATTCTGATTGTCATGTTGTTACTTTGTTTAGTGCCCAGGGTCTCACCTCAGAGCTCAGTCTGGTCAGGATGGGTGGGTATGACACTCTTTGGTAAAATGGGAGATGAGATGGGCAAATATGAATAGGGATTTATGGGGGGTGCCATTTCAGGCTAAAGGAAAAAAGAATCTATACAAAATAAGGATCTGAAAAACAATATCATTATAATCATCTCTCTCTACATGCTACTAAATATCTCATACAAACAGAATACTTGCCCTTTCAGTTAGAAGACTGATTGCCAATGATGGCTCTGTTGTAGATAACAATTAAGGCACCTTCATAAATGAGAAGATATGGTGAAATGCACTGGAGAGGACAGAAAACCTAGGAAAGTAATAAAGGATGAGTTTGACTTTCAATGTTAGTCTGATATTAAGTACTTGGATGTAAAGGTTGGCCTTCAGGCCAACCTGATAATCCTTCCTCCTTGCCTTCATAGATGACCCACCCCCTGGCTCCTCTCTGAGACAATCCTTCCTCACATGTATTCAATCCCATTCTCTCCCTTTGACTCAGAAACCTCTCCAGCAGTTCCAACATCTTCATTATCAATTTTCTCCTTCCCTCTGCATCAGTCCCATCACCACCTAAAAGTGCTTTTATATCTTTCACCTTAAAAAATCCACATAAACCACCCTCTCCTGACTCCATTTCCCCTCTAACTACCACCTAAGTTATTTGCGTCTCTTTGTAGCAAAACTCTTCAGAAGAGTTGCCTCTACTCTTCTCCCATCCTCTCTCAAACACATACAAATCATTCTTTCATGTCCACTTTTATATAAAACTGCTCTTGTCTAGGTCCCCAGTGACTTTTTCAATTCTCTGTACTCAGGTTGCTTGACCCATCAATAGTATTTAATATATTTGGTTTTTCCCTGTGCTTTGTTGATTCCAGGATACCACACACCTTGTCATCTCTCATTCTACATCACTACATTTCCCTTCTCAGTCTCCTTTGGTGGACTTTTCTCTTCTCCTAGACTTCTAAGTGTTTGAGTGTCCAAGGACAGATGTCTTGAATCTCTTCTTTTCTAAGTCACCACTCATTCTCCTGGTAATTCTCACCCAACCTCAAGGCTTTAAATACTGTCAATACACTCAAGACTCCTACATGTGTATCTCTGACTCAGACCTCTTTCCCAAGCCCAAACCTTGCTCAACCCCCTGACTTCTCAGTTTCTCCACTTGCCTGTCTGGTAGCACCTCATAGTCAACACATCCAACACTGACTTCTGGTCTGTCCCTTAGAGGTGTTCCCTGGAGCCTTCCCCATATTAAAATTGTGGCAGCAACATTTTTTCTATAGTTCAGGCCACAAAACCATTTCTCAAAAAATGTATTTGTTTCTTTCAGCAGACTACTTTATTTATAAAGTATCCAATCACTTCCCCCCCTCCACTGTTGCTTCCTACTCTAAGCCCCCATAAACTATTATCTGAATCCTGGTGGTAGCCTAACTAGTCTGCATTAGTTTACTCTGCTCTTATTCTCAACCCAGTAGCTAAACCTACCTCTTTAAAATATCAGGCAGATCAAACCTTTCAAGTGCTCAAAATTGGCAGAGCCTCACCATTTCAAACAGAATAAAACCCAGAGTCCTAATAATAGCAACAAAAACTACTATTCTGACTTCATCTTCAACACTCTCCTTTCTGCTCCACTCTGCTCCATTTCCACTGGCTTCCTCCCTGTTCTCCCAGAAATTGCCTACTTTAGTGGCTGTGCACTGCCTGGCTCCTCTGCCTAGAATACTCTTACCTTAGATATCTTTCAAGTTTTTGCCAAAGTCTTATCTTCTCAATAAATTCTATCCAGATAACCCTGTTTAAATTTATGCCTTGCTGTCATTACTTCTGGTTCCTTTTATTCTGCTCTGTAATCATTACCAGTCCAAACTGTCTGTGCCTGACTCTTTGAAAGGCCAAAACTCAAAATGTTAGAATTTGGAGTAAGGATTTATAGATTGAGAAGGTGCCAGCTGAGAAGATGGGGAGTCCTAATTCTCAAATCCACTTTTAAAAAGTACAGAGTTCAGACTTCTTTTATGTCAAGGAAAGGGAAAATGGGAAGGGATGTTTTCATAAAAACTCAAATCCCAAGCAGAATTCCTCTCATAATTAGCCTGTCTAAAGCAGGAGCCTGAAGGCCATGGGAATAACACAGGCTTAAACAAGATGAAGTTAGAGAAATGGAGTATTTCACTCTGCTGCATATTTTTTGTATTACTTAGCATTTTATAACATGATCTATTATTTAACTATCTGTTATGTTTAGTATTTATTGTTTGTCTTCCTTTGGATAGAATGTCAATTCTATAAGGGCAGTAGTACTTATCTCAAGAACCTAGTATAGTACCTGGCATGTAGTAGGAAAAATAAACCAGTCATTAGCATTTGAATGAACACTGAAAGTAGGAAATAAAAAAAGAAAATATACATACTTAAATTCAAAACAGAGGATTTCTGCATACATTAAATGGAAAAATGGGTAACTGTAATAGTTGAAAAAAACTATTTCCAATGGTGGTGGATGATTAAGGTCTTGGAAGGAGTTTCTGGTGTTCAGCAATATCAAGTTTAGAAGACAAACTGAGGAGTTAAGAACTGAGACTGTACAAGTAGCCCATGGATGGGAAGAAGGCACTGTTACTCTTAGAGAGTTTAAGTGAGGAGCCAAATTGGAGACACAGGCAGACTCTCTAAAGACTAGCACACATTCTAGAAATCAAAACATTTAGAAATCAATACAACTCAGTTATCAGTTTCTAGAAGGAGTGAATTTGTCCTTCTCTACCTCATTTTCCCAGTTTGCAAAATGGGAATGATCTTGGTTTCCTACAGTTTCCAGAGGACATCAGTTTTAAAAGAGATTGAAAGAGACCTCTGGATGTTCCCCCAGATAAACAGCTCTATAAACACAGGTTTGTTGTGATGATTCAGCAAGTCTATGGGAAACACAGCTGGCCATACCTGCATTGCAAGCTTGGTTTCAGTTTGACCTACCAAAAAGTGTGATTGTCAGCAAAACATTCTCCATGACCCTCCATTTGCTGATTTGCATTTTATAATAATCACTGCCCCCTTTTGTGATGAGACTGCCTAGTGATTAAAAAGGTTAATATGAAAAAATGACTGATGTGATCAACAGAACATTCATTCAGAATATTCTTATGCTTTTATTTAAGAAGAAATTGAGGGTGAAACAAAAAATATTTTCTCCCTATAATGAAAAAGAGGGCAGATCTTTTTCAAGCTTCTTAGTATTGATGCCTCAAGAATATTTTAAGTTACATAAAATGGTATTCTTGAGATTATATATTTGCAAATACTGAAATACTGTAAGTTTTCAATTTTTGAGTTTTGTTACCATCTGATTGTTAATAAGCACCTACTGAATTTCTTTTCTTATTTAACATTTTGTTAAAAATTTAATTGTTGTTCAAGTATGGTTGTCTCCATTTTACTCCCCCCCCAACTGTCCCCCCACCCCAGGAACATATACTGATTTTCTATTCTTTACCCTCCAATTGAAGATGAAAATGCCAGTAGAAAATTCTCTTCAGCACTAGAATTTATATATTGCTAGTGTCAGAGAAACATGGAACTTTTCCTCAATATTTGTTTCTTGTATTAATTCAACAAATTGTTATAAAATTATTTGTACAAGTTGTTTTTCAATGCCCTGGGCACTTAAGGAATTTCAAGGCATTGTTTCTGCATTGGGGGATTTTGATGTGATCACTGAAATACTGTAGAGGAGAAATTAGGGAACACAGAGAGACGAGGCTAGTGGACAAATTAAAGAAGACTTGTGGATAGACATAGTCATTGAATAACATATCTGAAAAATATCTGCCACTTCAAATATGAAGAAACTGAAGCATAGAAAAGCTAAGGGGTTTACCCAAAGTGAAGGATGAGTAAATACTCAGCATGGATCAGTAGAATAATTTTTAGTATTGCTTATTTTTTTAATGGTATTGGAAACTCTAGATTGAGAAGAATATTGAAAAGGACAGAACAAGGAATGGGAAAGATAATCATCAGCAAACAGTCTGAGTTAAGGTATAAAAGACCAAGTGGGCAGCTTAGGCAGCATTTTTCTCTCTGGTCAGAAAGGTTGGAGGAAGGTCTAATAGATCAGAGGAGTGTAGATCTGATGTCATAGCCATATGATGGCATTGCTTCATTTTTCAGCAAAGAGAGAGGAAGACAAAACTGACTCATCCTTTTCCTTCATTATTTCTGCCAGTCATCTTATTGCCCTTTGAATTTTCCCTTCACCCTGTTATTCATATCCTCTCTTTGATCATTTCACTGCTGTCACTTCTAAGCCTGGGTTCTCCTCACTCTTTCAGCTCCTAATATCCCCTGGCTGAAGCCAACCCTCCTTGCACAAGCGTTGGCCAATGTTGACGTGGTTAGTTGATTATATCATTTGCTTTTTCTGAGGACTTTTTTCATCATTGACTTTTCTTCACTGACTGACTATTTCTTCTTGTTGATGTCCAGAGTTCTCATCTCTATCAAAGAACTACTACCAAATGCAGTTTTAATGATGACATTCTTCAGCTCAAAAAGCAAACACACTCAAAAGTTATAATGTCAGCAGTAAATTTCAGCCTACCTGGCTAACTTTAAAGAGGCTCTGCAACTTAGTCTCAAATTCTATTACCACTTTATATCACCTTATCTAATTGACTATATGATTTTTACTTGGTGCAGGGTGATAAATTACTCTTCCAATTATCTTAGGCTACCTTCTATTTGTAAATTTTCCCAACCATTTGCCTACTTGGATTATCTTTTCTTTTTTCAAATATTTTTGTCAAAATTCTGCCACCCTTTAAACCACAAGACAAGTACCAACCTCCTGTATAGAATCTCTCTGAATCCCTAACCTTCTTCTGAACCAATATTGATAATACTTGTGCCTATATTACTTTTAAGTCATTCCCCACAATCTTCCTGTTTTGGAATCATTTCTGTGTCTGTATATGAATCAGGTTAAAGTATGAATACTTATATATAGAATGTAGGCCAAAAAATTGAGAAGTTTTAGCAAGTCTGGCTAATGAAATAAGTAAAAAAATTTCCCCCCATATATTCCCTGGCATAGTCCCCTAATATAAGTTAAATGAGACTTCTGCTGGGATATGATTATATAAGAGGAATTTGGGAGTCTTTCTGTCCTGATGTATTGCCATGTGTTTATGTGTACATTTATTGAGGAGTAAGTTTCAGTAATATTGCAGTGGGTTATAATTTCTTTTCTGGACACTCATAAAATGGAAACTTTTATTTTTAAAATGTATTTCAAAATAGAAACAAAAACCTTTTAACTGACATAAAAAACTGTGTCAAGAGTTCAAATTACATTATGGAGAAAAAGTATTAAAAATATGGTAAAGCAAGTTACCCTATTTAGGACCACTAAAACCCCAAGTTTTAGGACCACTATTTAAAGCAGATTTCATCAATTGGCTTTGCTCTTACCACTTGATAACAAATAACACCAGTAAAAAAAAAAAATCCTGAAAAGAAACCAAATGTTCAGTCACTGGAAATCACCTTTTTCATGAAGAAATAAAATAAAAGCTTGGGGGTATATTTATCCCTCATCTCAGGAACTAGAAATCCAGCTTCAAATATATACAGTAGTTTCAAGCTCTGCTGAGCCAGAGTTATCCTATTAATTATGGATGACATTATGTTTTAAACAAATACAAATTGTTTTGCCCTCACCTTTAGAATCTCCTGAAGCAAATGTTTGATTCCCAGGGAGAATCATTCTGCACAGCTCAGGTCTTGAATTGTTAGCAAAGATGCAGCAATATTATGCCATCCAAAAATATAATCTTGTTGGTACCTAACTTCTATTTTACTGTGCACTATTATTTAGTGGGAAGGAGCAGGGGAAAGGAAGAACACATTTCTCTCTCCAGTTACTGAGGATGACTCAATAGATAGGATGATGAGGGAAAACTTTATCTAAATTAAAGATTGTATACATCCTGACATTTTGCACTATTCTGGGATCATGGCTGACATCACTGATGGGTGAAAGCTTTTTCACTCAGTTCAAATGCAACATAATTTGTTAATGCCACTGCTAGGACTTGTCATAGTTATACTGATGATGTTGGGGGGAAAAAGAATTTGTTAAGAAATCTTACTCCAGTTATCCACTAGCAATTTATGGAACAGGCTGACCTGGCATCTCGGGTATAGCTTATCAAAGCCAGTAATTCTTATTTCTGGATTATTATGGACTTGATTGGGTTGGTCTGGTCTATTCTATTCTATTCTATTCTCCCATGAAGATTTAAAGTATTTTTTAAAACAATCTTTAAAAAAGATCGACAGTACCAGGGTCCGAACCTGCAACCCAGGCATGAGTACTGACTGGGAATCAAATCATGAGCTTTCCCTTTCTGGGATGATGCCCAACCAACTGAACCACAACTGTCAGGGAGGCTCAAAGTACTTTAAAACCTTTTTCAGACCTTCCTTGCTGGACTGGTGTGTGGTGTGTAGATGGTGAGACTCTGATGCCTACATATTCTCCAACCCAGTGTTTGTTTTTCCGTGCACTAATTGCTCAGTTTTCTTCTGTAAAACCAACCTTCAGGAGGCACCCCAGGTGAAGGAAGGTGCTTTCTCTTTGGCAAAGTGTTATTCTAGCCATTGCTCACATAATGGGGTCTACTGAAGTGAGTTCTTAGTGCCACACCTTGTCATTCACATTCAGGTCTTCTCCACTTGGCTCACAAATCTCTCTTCACCATCTCTAGACTAAGAACATGGTTTAATGAAAAGGGATACTGGATCTGGAATCAGAAGTCCTAGCTTCAAATCCAGCATTTTAAATCTACAAGCCTTTTACATTCATTACTTCATTTAACTTTACAACATCCCTAGTGCAGGGTCACTGCTAATTATTTATGTTTACTACTATGAAAATGGAAGGTGAAAAGATAGGCAGAATGTCACATCGAGAAAAAGTAGAAGCTATAATATGAACCCAGTTCTAGTCACCTCTGGAGATAATATTCTCAATCAAGATACCAAATTGTCCCTGCCAACTTTGTGACCTTGGACAAATTAAGCAATATTTCAGACCCATGATCTTCCCATTTGAGTTTCAATTTCCTAATGTGAAAAAGTAAGTCTGATAATAACTTCAAGGGCATTACCATGTTGGTCAAAAGAGACAAGAAAGTTCTCTATGAGCCTTGATGGTATCCAAGAAGGTTATTTGTTATTTTTATAAAAGAGGGGAGAGAACACAGTTTGAAAGTGGGGAATTGGTTAGAAATAATAAAGCAAAGACTTCACTGTGCCTGTCTTGAAAGCATCCCCACTTCTGACATATAAGTAGCAGCAAGAGCTGAAGTTTTCTCTTCACCTCTGGGTCTTATGCATATGGGACCATCTGGCAGAGCAGCAACAGTGGTAGGGTGGTAGCTGAGGTTTAAACATACATACAACTGATACTAGAAAAGAGAAGTTTATATCACACACAGATGAATATGTAAATAAGAAAGGAGGAAGGAAGGAGGAAAGGAGGAAGGAAGGAGGGAAGGAAGGAAGGAAAATACAGTCTTTGGTTTCATTAAGTAATAAATACAATAATAATGTTAACAGATGTTGTGAGTCTCAAGAAAAATTTATAAGTTTCTTATTAATTATAATGATGAGAAGAAGTCTCTTCAGTGACAATCTAGGATTCAAAAATTCATCTAGTTTTAGACTTCTGGCCAAGATGGAGGCATAGGTAGATATACTTTGCTTCCTTGCACAACCAAAAAAAGGACAATAACAAATCTAAAATAAAAAAAATAACCATAACGACTAGAATATTGAACTGTATAGAAGTCTGAAAACCAAGGACCTAAAGAAGATATATACATCCAGACCAGTAAGTTGGGTGGAAACAACTTGGAGCAAGGCAGCAGCTGGAGGACTAGGGCAGGCAAGGCAGCTACTGGCAGAGTCGGTGGTCTCACATTTGTGCACAGATAAACCAGGAGGAACACTGGGGAATGAGACAGATAGTGCAACCCAGGGTTCCAGTGTTCAGAAATAAAGCCTCAAAACCTCTGACCGAAAAAATCTGTGGGGATTGAGATGGCAGGAGAAAATCCCAGCCTCATAGGAGAGTTCATTGGAGAGACCCAGAGGGCCCTAAAATGTACACAAACCCACCCACCTGGGAATAAGTAGCAGAAGGGCACAATTTGTTTGTGGATAGCAGAGGAAGTGACTGAAAGCCAACAGCATTGACTGAGCAAGCAGCATTGTTTCCTCTTGCACAGATTTCTCCACATACAGTGCCACATGCAGCCAAGAGGGTTGTCCCATCCTGGCAAATACCTAAGGCTCCACCCCTTACTACATAACAGGCACCTGACAAAAACTTATAATCCAAATGAAACAACAGATCAAAGCTCCAGAAAAACAACTAAGTGACAAAGAGATAGCCAACTTATCAGATTCAGGGTTCAAAACACTAGTAATCACGATGCTCACAGAATTTGTTGAGTATAGTCACAAAAGAGAGGAAAAGGTGAAGGCTATAAAAAGGGAAATAAAAGAAAATGTGCAAGGACCAATAGTGAAGGGAATGAAACAGGGACTCGAATCAATGATTTGGAGCAGAAAAGGAAATAAACATTCAGCCAGAACAGAACGAAGAAATAAGAATTCAAAAAAATGAGGAGGGGCTTAGGAATCTCTGGGACAATTTGAAACATTGCAACACATCTAAATCATAGGTGTGCCAGAAGGAGAAGAGGAAGAGCAAGAAATTGAAAACTTATTTGAAAACATAATGAAGAAGAACTTTTCCAATCTGGCAAAGGAAATAAACTTCCAGGAAGTTCAGGAAGCTCAGAGAGTCCTCCAAATTTTGGACCTAATGAAGCACACACCAAGGCACATCATAATTACATTACCCAACATGAAAGATAAGGAGAGAATGTTAAAAGCAGCAAGAGAAAAGGAGACAGTTACTTACAAAGGAGTTCCCATAAGACTTTCAGCTGATTTCTCAAAAGAAACCTTATAGGTGAGAAAGGGCTGGAAAGAATTCTGTATTTGAAGTCATGAAAGGCAAGGACCTACATCCAAGATTACTCTATCCAGCAAAACTTTCATTTAGAATGGAACAGCAGATAAAGGGCTTCCCAGATAAGGTCAAGTTAAAGGAGTTCATCATCACCAAGCCCTTATTGTTTGAAATATTAAAGGGACTTATTCAAGAAAAAGAAGATAAAAAATACAAACAGTTAAATGACAACTATCAACTATCAACAACCAAACCTAAAAACAAAATTGAACTAAGCAAACAACTAGAACAGGAACAGAACCACAGAAATGGAGATCACATGGAGGGTCATGAGTGGGGAGGGAGAGGGGAGAAAATGGGGGAAAAGGTGCAGGAAATAAGAAGGATAAATGGTAGGTACAAAATAGACAGGAAGAGGTTAAGGATAGTATGGGAAATGGAGAAACCAAAGAACTATAATGTTCATAGTGGCACAATTTACAATAGCTAAGTGCTGGAAACAACCCAGGTGCCCATCAGTAAATGAATGGATCAAAAAACTATGGTACATTTACACAATGGAATTCTATGCAGCTGAAAGAAAGAAGGAGCTCATACCCTTTGCAATAGCATGGATGGAGCTGGAAAGCATTATGCTAAGTGAAATAAGCCAGGCAGTGAAAGACAAATACCATATGATCTCGCCTTTAGCAGGAACCTAAACAACAAAACAAAGAAACAAGTAAATTATAACAAAGGACACTGAAATGGAGGACGGGATGTCAGTGACCAGAGGGGAGAGGGGAGGGAATTTCAGGGGAGAAGGGAAGGGTTTACAGGAACAAATATAGAGGACACATGAACAAAACTACGGGGCTTGGAAATGGAAGGGAGGTGGGGAGGAATGGGTGGGTGGGCTGGAATGGGAATAGAGGATAGAAACTGTACTGAATAAACTAAAATAAAAAAATGAAAAAAAAGAACATATTTATGACCCATGGACATGAACTAAGATGGGGGAATAATGGTGGGAGGGAGGGTACAAGGTGAAGGGGAATAAAGGGGAGAAAAAATTGGACAGCTATAATAGCCTATTCAATAAAATATATTTAAAAACAAACCAAAAATATTCATCTACTTTTAAAAGAAATATTTACAAAACTCTTTATAACACAAAAATGAAAAAAATTAATACTAAGTTGATCAGGGCAAAGAGAAAAAAAAACAGGTAAGGCTAAGACACAAAAATCCATATCATATAGCCCAAATATGTGGGAAGGAAGTGGGTGGCACATTTTGCTCTGCATCTCCTAGCAGTTAAGTCAAAGGTGAATACGTGATTTATAGTGTGATGAAATTAAACAGACAACAAATAAACAGCCAGGCAGGTTGAGCACATCTTCTTCTGATATTTATATTCAAGCACAATTTCTTCTATGGGTGCTTAAAAATGGTATATATGAAATTATGGGGACTTACACATTAAATAGCTTAAAAGTAAGTGTTAGGAAGGTAGTTCTTAAAAAAAAGTCCCTTGATGTAGTTCCATGAAAAGTGGAGCAATGTGGTCACTCTGATGATGTGACTTGATTCAAGGAGAGAGCTAAAGCTATAGATTTCCCAACATCTCAGGGAAGTGAGTATAGGGGCTTATTGCCTATTCCTCTTCACCTGGTAGATGAAAAGTAGGGGAGGGGCAGGCACAGAGGTGAGCCCTGACTGCCAAACTCAGAGCCAAAACACTCAGGGCTTGGAGAACCTGACTTAGGTCAGAGCCTGTCCCACAGCTGCCAAGATGATCTGCTACTGAAGTTGTTCTGCTTTGCAGGATTGTATTCCACAGGAACTACTTCAAGATGGGGATGGAGACTGACCCCAGGCTGATTACAGGTATAAAAGATAGCCTCAGAAAAACAAAGATAAAGCTCTGACAGCAGAGGCTGCCGCTCTTATAATCTTCCATAATCTGTTGGGTACTTGAGGTCTGTAGTTAATTAACTATTCATTCAACTAACCCATAAATATTTATTGAATCCCCTTTGTCCCAGGGGTCATGCTAAAATTTTGGATATGAGATTATCCCTAACTTCCTGGAGCTTATACTGTCTCAAAGAAACTTGACACAATGGGCAAGTTGTGTCAATACCCGATATCAGATCAGGTAGCGCAGGATGCGAGAGAGCTAAGGAAGGTCACCCAGGGAAAAATCATTTAAGGTAAGCCTTAAAGATGGTAAGAATTTACTCAGTGGAGGTATTAATGATAGATGTAAGAGAAGAGCATGTCACGCAGAAAGTTAGAAAGAGTATGTTGCATTTATGGAAGTGAAAGAATTCCACTATGCCTGGGATATGCAGGGATGGGGAGAACGATGGTTAACATGGAGAATTTCAGTAATGGAAAAGAAGAAACAATATATAACAAAGTAAACAGAAAACAAGATAATTTATATAGGGCAGGGCAAAAGTAGGCTTACAGTTGTGAGTATGTAAGACAGTTTACTCTTTTATTATTATTTATTAATTCTTATATTATTTTCCCTATGAACAACTATAAACCTACTTGTGCTCAACCCTGTGTGTTGGTCCTACTTTATAAAAATCAATGGCAGTGGTTTAAAGTACCTTATTATAAATAAAAACTCTCAGATTTTACAAATACAAAAAACTAAACTCCAACCATATGTCACTAAGTTTAAAATTAGATATATGGAAAATACATACCTGGGAAAATGCAAAGAGGAAGGCAGGAAGGGATGAAGAAAGAGGAAGGAAGAAAAAGAAAATTAATAGACATAAGTATAATTCGGTCAGGGTATAATTCAAAGTACACATTAAAAAGAAAACATAGATTTGAAAAATGCAAAGAAAATACGGAAATAAAATGTCACAGATGTTCCAAATATCAGAAACAGTGGCTTCTTTTCTTTAGTCCTGCAGGTGAAGAAGGGCTAGTTTCCTTGCAACCAATTTGCTGTCCTGATCATCTTGAATTTTTGCCACCAGAGCTTGGGTTGTTTCTGTGCCACATCAATTGATTTTCACATAGAAAATATAGTTTTAGGAAGAGATGAGTAAAAATACTTTTAAAGAGTACAACGAAGTCAAAAGACTTCTTTATGCTCATTTTTACTACAGGATTTAGAAATGTTTTAGGGACTCAAGTGGAGAGCAATGCAAGTTTATTTGAGGAGCACTATATCTCTCCCTAAGGGGGCTTTTGGGGAAACTTTGGTCACTGTACATGTATTTAACTAACTGGTAGCCAACGCAACAGGATCAATATCTCATGGATACAAAATGGAAAATTTATGTCTGAAAGTTTATATTGGTCCTTCCTGCCTGAGGGTCCTGGCAAACTCTATTTCCTCCCACCTGGGATGATTTTACCATCTCCTATATCCCCAAGTGTTGTCTGCCTTTCAAGACAGCTGAACTGTCTCCAACTGGGGAAGGACTTCTTTGAATCTTCTCCCCTTGGATTGAATGGTAATATGTGCTCAGTCAGTTTTATATTATGAAAAAGTATGCTTGAATCAGTTTTATATTATGAAAAAGTATGCTTGAATCAAGTTGAGATCATCCATACTGTGAGAACAGAGATGACACTGTGGTAAGGAGGAGCAAGTCAGTGACTCAGTAGTAAAAGGTGAAAAAGTAGGCACAGCATGGGTGGGATCAATTTGTCACCTACCTTCTGGCTCATGGTGTTCCATCTGGGCACATTCACACACACATTCAGCTCTGAAAGGATGACTCCTAACTTCTTCACAGGGAGCAGAACTCAGCATGGGTCAAGGTACTATGTTGGTTCTCCTTATATAAAGAGGGTGGAACTGATAGTAAACAACCAGGTTGAGCAATTAAATCAAGGCAGATCTATTTCATTTCACTGGGTCATAAACCTGGTATGCAATATGGTGGTAGGAGGAAAAAGCAGCCAAGTACTTGGAGACTTTGTATCTGGCACTAATAGCTATGTAACTCTGATCTCAGTTTTCATAGGTGTCTGCAGAGGTATAATAGATTGACTGGCTTTCATGTCCTGTCCTATTGCCATTATAGATGCAGAGCAAGGGATCTACTCTAGTCCTTTTGCAAGTCAGGTAGGAAATTATACTAATGTTATCAAATATTTTTTATACTATTTAAGAATGTCTGGCCTGGAGAGAGGAGATGGGAGTGAATTTATAGAGGGCCCAAAAAGGAGACACATAATGGTCCCCTCTCCCTTATGGAGATGTGTGTCAACACTCCCCAACCAAGAGAGATGACTCTAAAGGGATCCAGAAAGCTGTCTCTTTTCATGCCTCCACTTAAAACTCTTCCATGAATTCATGATCACCTGATCACCTTAAAATTAATGAGGTGAACAAGAAAGGCTTCACATTATCAACTCAAGGATGAGCTCGATGAACCAAGATAACCCTTGGCCTATGTCCTCTGCTGAGTGTCCAGGTGAATCTGAGGGACAGCCATGGGTCTACATGACACTAATAAGTTTGAGTATCTTAGCTCCTTCTTTGGTCATACAGTCATAGCCACAGGCTTGACAATCCTTCCTGCCTCAGGGACCTGACAAAATTTATTTCCTCCCCTTTGGAATGATTTCACGATCTCCTATACCCTTTAATTGTTGTGAACTGTATTCATCTTTCGAAACAGCAGAGCTGTCTCCAACTTGGGGAGACCTTCTTTGACCTGCTTCTCCCTGGACTGAGTGGTAATAAGTGCTCCATCAGTTATAATAAAATAGTCCTATACAAACATGTGGTTATGTGTTCGTCTCTCCCACTAGGATTAAACCACAATGAAACAGGAACTGATTTTATTCCCAGCTGAATTCCCAATATCTAGCCTAAGCCTGTATGTAATAGGCATGCAAATATATGCTATATAAATGAATACATGCATCACTGCACTTTAAAGACTTTCTAGCTTTCTGTTATGGGTTGAAGCATACCCCCAGAAAAGATGTGTTGAAATTCTAAGCCTCGATACCTGTGGATGTGACCTTATTTGAAAGAGGTTTTTAGCCAATGTAATCAAGTTGAGATGAGGTCGTTGAGGTGGGCCCTAATACAATATGACTGGTGTCCCTATGGGAAGAGCAAACGCTATGTAAAGACAGACCCACAGGGAGGAGGTCATGTGAAGGTGAAGGAAATTGGAGGGGTACAGCTGTAATCTAAGGAATGCTGAAAATTGATAGTCACCACCAGAAGCAGGAAGAGGCAAAGAATGATTCTAGCCAGAATCTCAAAGCATAGCCCTAATGCCATCCTGATTTGGGACTTCTGACCTCTAGAACTGTGAGACAATAAAATTCATTGTTTTAAACCACCCTGTTTGTGGTAGTTAAGTATAGTAGCCCTAAGAAACTAATACACCTGCCAATGGGTACAAGGAAAACCGTTTGACTTTGATTCTTATGAAATGTTTCTCTGAATTAAAGAGAAACAGACAAATGCAGATATGACCCTAATTTTCTTAGAATGTTCAAGAATGCTTTCAGAGACTTAATCTGTACAGAATAACAAGAAGTCAATATGCAAATGTTTCAGGTTTCTTCAAAATATTCCTGTTTGTGAGAAGAATAAAAGACATTATCACCGCTTTGACATTTCCAGAAAGTTTCCATTTCTAAATGCCATCAGCTTTTTAAGTCTTGCAAAGATGGAGGATATTTAAATGTTAATATATGTTATAAAATTGGTCACTTATTACCAAGAATGCCCTTGGAAAAGTTACACATCTCTGTACTTCCATTTCATTTCATATTAGTGGAAATAATCACCCCTATTTACAGTGTATTAGCATCAAATGAGATATGTAAAAAATTCTTAGAATAGTGTCCAACATATATCAATATACACTATTATTTTACCATGACTTATTTGCTAAGTACTTTACTCCAGAATCTAGTTTTAAATTTGTTTTGCCCCTCTTTTATTTTTTGATGTCTTTATCCTATAATTTTATTCTCTCATAAGAATCTTAGCTAGATTCTTGAAGTGACCATTAATACTCCTTGTCATTCTGTTTAATCAACTTTAACTATCCACATATACTTCCCCCCTCAAAAAAAGACAATTTACAAAAATATATAAAATTTATAACTAGGAAAAATTGAAGAAAAAATTGTCTTGGTTCCTTCTAGACCAGGAAGGAGAACAGTACTAAAGAGGTACCCTTGGGACAGAGTGTCTGAGGCTATTTTGACAAGAAATAGAGACTCAGATGGCTGACTCCACCATCCCAGAAAAAGGAGCCAGAGGAGCACTGGTGAGTGACTGGTCATTGCACATTCTACTGATTCTGCCTTCTGTAATGACATACAAGCTTCTAAAGACTGAGCATTCTCCAGCATGCACCATCCCTTACATCCTTATGGCTCCAGCTCTCTAAGAAATCTGGCATCCCCAGCCTAACTCAGCCCATGGGCTTTCTGAATTGCTCATTCTGCCAGTCAGGATCCCAGGCTTCTAGGGGGACACGGTTGAGGTGCCTCACCCTGCAAGCCCAGATGCAGTCTGAAACACAACAAAAGAGGAAAAAGCAAAGGAATTTTGAGTTCAACTGGGGCAGTGTAGAACAATGATTTAAAAAAAAGTTTTAATTGACTTTATTGGGGTGACATTGGTTAATAAAACTACGTAGGTTTCAGGTGTTATTTTTCACTACCACTTGTTCAGTTCTTTCTTGAGTATAATAACCCCCTGAATATTCATATGCAACCTTTCTAGTGCTGTATTTAGTGCTTTAGCTTATTCATGCTCTCCGTGTGGGTGCTGGTGATTCATGGTGCCTGTTCTGGGTGACTAACATTCTTCTTCAAGTCCCCATCCATGCTTACCCTCCCGTTAATTCTCCATAGAAGGTTTTGTTTGCTGCTTTGTTGTGGTAGTGGTGCTGTTTCTTTAGGACTTTGAAAAGACACGCACCTCCCAGTGGACGGGGTCATCTGAGCAGTCAATGCCATTCCTCCACAACCCTGCTTATCAGGCTTTGCTGACATCTTCAAGGAGAAGAGAGCCACCTCTGCTTCCCAGTGGACCTAGTTGTTGTTACAGCTTCCTGCCTCTGCACTCACTTGTGATAGGCAAAATAAAGTCCTCTCCTTCCCCTAAAAAAGCTCATGTCCTCATCCCCAGAAGCCATGCACATGTGACCTTACATGGCAAAAGAGACTTTGCATGTATGAGCAGTCCAGGATTTTAAGAGACAATCCTGGATTATCTGTGTGGAGCCAAAATAATCACAGGGTCCTTATGAGCAAAAGAGAGAGAGGAGATTCAGTGTCCCAGTGACACAATGTGCACAACACCCAAGTAATCCTTTGAAGAAGGAGGGAGGAGCCATGAAACCAGGAACACAGCAGTCTCTAGAGACTGGAAGAGGCAAGGGGATAATTTTGCCAGAAGGAACCAGCTTTTCAGACAGCTTGATTGTAGCCCAGTGAGAACCATTTCAGATTTCCAACTTTTACAAGTGTAAGCTAATGAATTTTTGTTGTTTTAAGCTACTAAGTCTGGGGCAATTTGCTGCAACAGCAATGGGAGACAAAAACATCACTTCACCATCTTTAAATGCTGCGTTTCCACTTATGTTTTCTTTACAGCTTGTAAAGTAGATAGTGTGATGATGTAATTTATTGTGCAAACCAGGATACTTTTTTTTGGAAGTGAAAGAAGGTAGCATTTATAATTATATAGAAGCAAACAGCATGACTGAGAATATTCAGCTCAAACTGTTAAGTGCTATTGCCTTATGAATACATGAGAAAACCATTCCTGTATATTGTTTGACTCCACTTTGTATGTGTGGTTATTTTTTATGTGAAGCATTATGAGATGAAAGAAACAACAAGCAGATAACCACATTTGTATGCAACAAATGTGGATAGTAACTTTATCCTTTTTAAAATCTTCACCTGAGGACAAGTATTTATTGATTCTAGAGAGAGAGAAAGGGAGAGAGAGAAAAAAACATTTAAATGAGAAACATTGATTGATTGCCTTCTGTAGGTTCCCCAACCGGGGATCAAAGCTGCAATTTGGTATGTGCCTTAACTGGGGATTGAACTCACAACCTCTTGGTGTATGGGATGATGCTCCAACCAACTGAGCAACCTGGCCAGGGCAATGGTGATATTTTCTTATTTCTAAGCCATCTTATTTCAATATAATGACTGGAGTCAGTTTCTCCTTCTAATATGAGACTGTCTTTCTTTCCAGGCTTTTCCTCAGCCACCCTCTTCCTGATACCTTTGCTCAGATATTCAAGGTAACTGAGGACAAATATTGAAGATTTGTCCAGGGAGGAAATTATAACATTTAAGGGGGAAATATTTTTCAATATTTGGAGCTTTGCACTATTTCATTCCTCATTATCTTCTAGATCCATTGTGCTAGAATTTTACCTTCTGTCTTTCCTCTTCTAATTCCTATCAATATTTTAAACATGAAAATGAAGCATCAGTGGACCCCTCAGAAGAAAAGAAGGATAATTAACTTGGGACCCTGGTTCTACCTCTGAATTTACCCCAGGCTATTGCACAAAAATAAGACGGTTGATGGAACTTTGAACATAAAAGTGATGAGAAATCCTTGGGGACTCCCAAGCTGACTGTGTATCCAGTGTATATGTGTCCATAGAATAAAAAACTACAAGGCATTTGACCAATACCAACCAGTAAGAAAATGACTAAAGACTAACTTTCTGCAGACAGAGTAGAATTAATGATTATATAGAGGTTAATTTAAAATAATAATAATTGCTAGAATTTTTCTTTACATTTTAATTGTATTTTTTCATTGCCATTTACCCATTTTATACCCCAACTTCTTCCCTCGCAGTCACCACACTGTTGTCCATCTCCATGAGTTCTTTTCTCTTTTTGCTCGATCCCTCTATTACAATCCACACCCCCCATTGCTGTCATCCTGCTATGAGTCCGTTTCTTTTTTGCTCGATAGTTCACTTTGTTCATTAGATTCCACATATAAATGAAATTATATGGTGTTCATCTTTCTTTGATTGACTTATTTCCCTTAACATAATGTTCTCTAGGTCTATCCATGCTTTGGCAAAGGGTAAAGTGTTCTTCTTTTTTACAGATGAGTAATATTCAATTGTGTAAATGTCCCATAGTTGTTTTATCCACTCATCTACTGATGGACACTTGGGCTGTTTCCATATCTTGGTGAATGTAAATAAGGCTGCAATGAACTTAGGGGTGCTTATGTTCTTTCAAATTAGTGTTTTGGGTTCCTTCAGCTATATTCCCAGAAATTTACCACAAAAATTCTGCTTTGAAAACATGTTTAGAGTACATGGACCATCAAGAAAAGAAATAAATTTAGGAGCGCACTGTGATATATGGGAGTAAGAATAAGTAAAAGCATTAGAATATTTTATTGTTTTCTCAGTAAGCAGTAACAAAAACTGGAACATCAACAACAATAGTAGTAACAACAAGAAAGAGAAAGAGTCTGCAACTAACTCCTGGTGACTGTATTATGTTGGGGAGTCCAATAGACAGGTGGAGGAACAGCTCAAAGATTATTGGAAAAAAAGACCATACACAGTAGGTAAATACTGGTTTGTTCCAGGAAGAATATAGAAATAATAGACTCAGTACCTAATACATTAGTAGGAAAAATACAATTATAGGTCTTAATTAAGTAAAGGGATATAAGAAGATGAAAGGTAGAATAAATTACTTTTTAAGATCCTAGGGAAAAAAACTTGCCTAATTAGGCATAATAAGGAGAAAATAGAAAAAATAAAGTTTAGTAAATAAAACAAATTTGGAGGTATCAACAAAGGACAGGTATTCTCACTTTCAGTGGATGAAGAAAAAATAAATAAACAAATAGATCCAGCAATTAGTTGTCATAAAGAGACATATTGAAAACATACAGTGGACTTTTTAAAATAAAAAATATAAGAAATATATGCTATCAAATATAAACACACAGGAAACTTAAGATGGTGATTTTGTTACTAGGCAAAACAAAAAAACAAAATTTAAGGCAAAATGATTATAAAGAACACAATGGGGACATTCCTGATAATATGACCACTTGACAAAATAGATAACAGTGACAGTAGGTGTACGCATAACCCAATAGATAGAATATACATGCTGTCAAAGACACATGAAACAGTCATTGTAGTACACCTTGATCTCGACTATGGAGAAAACCTCAGTGAATGCTAAACTTGCTCTAGACACAATTCTTTATCCATAAGCCAATAATAGTTTTAAAACCTCACATATGAAGAAACAGACAAAAATACATTAAAGAACTCTTGTGTTAAACAGAAGTAAGGGTGGGAAATACTTAGAACTAAATAAGAGCACAACGTCAAATTTTGTGG
The DNA here is from genome assembly GCA_028533065.1 of Trachops cirrhosus. Classification (NCBI taxonomy): domain Eukaryota; kingdom Metazoa; phylum Chordata; class Mammalia; order Chiroptera; family Phyllostomidae; genus Trachops; species Trachops cirrhosus. The sequence goes on along the minus strand of CM052548.1, from coordinate 56,814,724 downwards.
GAAACTGCTAACAATCTCAGGAAAAATTTACTGTGCCACATTTATTTCAAAAAAGAAAATTTATGAGTATAACACAAAAATCAGCATTCAATAAAAAACTAGAAAAATGAATATTCAATACAAAAAATATGAAGAGAAAAAATAAAAATATGCAAAATCAGTAAAATTCTGGAAAAATTGCTAGTATAAATAACAACAAAATTTGCTTCTCTGAAATGTTAGTAAAAGGACAAGAACTGGCAAAATAAAATTTAAAGCCAATGTAAAGGAAAAATGAAAAAATAATAGCAGATATAACTGATTTAAAAATAAAAAGATTACTAGGAGTAATACATTTTAAAACTAATTGAAAGAGTAAATTTCTGGAAAGAAACATAAAACATTGAAATGGTCAGAAGAAGTAATGGAAAAATAGAGTAGACAAACAACCACTAAAAAATTTTAAAATTATAATCAAAGACTTGCACAAGAAAAAAGGTCTATGCATTCAGGGTCTGTCAAGCTCTCAAGAATAGATCTGTTCTCCAAATGGGAACCTCAGATGTTCAGAGGGTCAGTAGAACTGAAAGCAAGATTGACTCAGTCATTAAAGGAGTCCAGGATGAGTCTCGCACACCTTCCACTGATCTTGATATCCACCTTACAGAAGACTTACAGCTCAAAGTAAGGGTCTAGCTTTGTAACTGCCAACAAAAGTCATTCCACCTTAATCTAAATCTGTGTCCGCCACATACCATACTCTATTGATCAAGTTTTCATTGTTCCTTTGTTCACTGAAGCCCTCTCTTTCCTCATTATCCAGCATAAATTCCATGGCCAATCAGAATCACCACGTCCTTGAATACATCTGAGCTCCCTTGCCCCTCTTTTGCCTCATGGTACTCATCTGTCAAAACCACAGGTTAACTAGAACTTTCTGTCTAATCTTTGCCTGCATCAATTCAACCTATATTTGGCTGAAGAAAACCCAACCACCATATTGATCTCCTGTTAAATTAATTGACGGTCATGAACCTCAAGGGGACCCTTGGTGCTTCTGGCATTTACGCTATTTTTCTCTGGTCCATTTGCTTGTTTACTCGCTTGGATGATTGTTTCACACTTTCTCTTCATTCCTGATACCCAAACAAGTGTCTCCTCCTCACTATCAGCCTTGAATTAATCTAACAAATATGTTTACATATTCCCTTTGTTGCTCCTAACCACATTCCAATGTTTTTAATGAAATACTCTGCTTGCTATATAGGTAAACTCTTTATACTCTCATCTAAGGCCAAAGTCTCCTTATGGGCACCAGTTTGCTAAAATATTGGTCCAGCCATTCTCTCCTCCCTCTTATGTCCCAGTATTTCTCTTTCCTGGACAAATTCCATCATCACATGAATATGCTATGAGTTTTCCTACCTGAAAAACAAACAAATAAACAAATAAACTCTTCTCTCTCTATGCCCAAAGACTTCTATTTAAAAGCAAAAACTTTTCAAAGATTATGTATATTCACTTCCATTTTTACTCTAAGTCTAACCTATTTCAATTTAGATGCTTGCCAGACTTTGCAAATATCCTCCCCCAAGTCACTGATGGAGTCCTTGCTAATTTCAGTCATTTATTGTCATAGTGTCTTACTTGGTCTTCCAAATGTATTTGAGAAAATATATTCCTCCTCCCTCCTTGATACTTTTTGTTCTTTTGTCTTCCAGGGTGGCACACTCCACCTTCTTTTCTCCTTGGTTCATCTTACACTCAAATGCTTTGTTAATTTCTCTCTTTGTCCCCAACCTCACTTTACTTCTCAAATCTAAGCCTTATGCTAGTCCTTTTTTATCTCTGTTGATGACAATTCCAGATAAGTTTCAGTTACTCAGAGCTTGCTTAACTCCCCTATTTTATATCCCACATTGATTCTATTAGAAAATCTTGGGATCTACTTTTACAATATATCTATAATATTTTTTTAAATAAACACTCTTACTGCTACTACTTGGTCCAAACCTGGTTCATTTTCCTTCATCTAGTTATGAAATAGCACATAGGCACTCCCATTCCTTGTAGAGAGAAAAATCAAGTTCATTTATCCTGAAGAAGATTCTGGAGCATTTATTAAAGACAAGTATGCATATACTCTATGAATCTGGAAAGCTCACATAAGTTTATATGGGGATATGTGCAGTATTTGTAGTAGGAGTTGGAAAAAACCCAGGTGTCCATCACTCAGTGAACAGGTAAATATATTTGATGAAAACATATGGTTGCATTTTATGCCACAGTGAGAAGCAAAATTTAATAACTTGGAGGCATCTTGAAAACATAGCATTGAGTGGAAAAATAAAAAAAGAGTTCTTATCACAAAATCATTTGTGTCATTTAAGATCACATTTATACTGTACATCTTTCAAAAATACATTTGTATCCAAGGACATTAAATAAACACATTTGAACTTATGCCTTGATATAGGACTTGTGTCTGTGATGAACAATGAGAAAGAAAATAATGAAATAACATAAAGCAAGAGGGTCCATGAGTATACCAGTAATTACAGTGTATTGTGACTCATCCAATCCTCTTCACTGAAGGGAAAGAGAGAGAGTAAATTAAAGCTAACAAAAAGTTTTAGCAATTATCTGAATCCAAACTCTGCTTTAAACAGAAGCAATTCCTACTATATTCAGCATTAACTCAGCCTCAGTCATTGCATAGAAGATCACCTAGAACCTGTGGAGAATCTAATTTTACAAGAAGAGCTGAGTTTTGCAAAAAGATATGATAATGGAAGAAGAATAAGCCACATTTTCTACAATGTCCCCATAATAAATAAGTTACAAAAAATACTTGTTGCTGACCACAAACACACACATACACATGCACATGCACATATACACCCCAGAACACTTTAAGGGCTAGGAAGAACCATAAATGAAGGCAATCCGAGAAGCCAATGTGCCACAGTTTGGAGACAAACACCAATAATGCCAACCTAATTCTGGAGATTACTGTGGCCATTTAGGAGAATGAGACACTGGACTTGGGCATTCTTGCAAAGTCCCATAGCTGAATTCAAGCCTCTTACACACAGCCAGGATGTTGCAAGGAACTTCAGCCTTAGAGAAATGGTGGATGAAAAAACCCTGACCTCCTGCAAGGGAAAGTGAGAACACCTCCAACTGTGTTGTTTTCCAAAAGGAAAAATTATCTCATTTGGGAATAAGCAATCACAAGCTTTGTCTCATGTAGATCTGGCCTCTTTCTCATACTATCCTGTACTCAAGGAACCCCCAGGCTAAGACATCATGTGCAAAATTTCCAGGCAAGTGGCATCCAGCATATTTTAAGGAAAATCTCTTGTGGAGAAAATCACCAAAATTCTGCTCCCTAGAAATTTCCACCTATTACATTTGCCCAAATATTATCTCACAATAAAGATAAATTACCACACCATAAGGACACATGTTTCTATGGGGGAGAATAGGCAGAAGCCACAAGTGACTTATTTTAATTCTCCTTATACAAATATAAGGATCAGACACAGAATATAAAATGACCAGGAAAATAGAATATGAAGGAGGGAAAAATAAGAAGAGTTAGAAACTGAGAATTTTCCAGAACTTATTGAAATAAGTGAAACCAAAGATACACACCAAAAGACAGTGGCATGATATCTTTAGAGGAATGGAAAAATAAATGTCAATCTAGATTTCCATACATAACAAAATTGTCTCTCAAGATCAAGAATGAAAGTTTTACTTTTGCAACAGTATAAATGGACCTGGAGAATATTATGCTAAGTGAAGTAAGCCAGTCAGAGAAAGACAAATACCATATGATTTCACTTATATATGTATCTAATGAACAAAGTGAACAAACAAGCAAAACAGAGACAGGCTCATAGATGGAGAGCAGTATGAAAGCCTTAGGGTGTCAGTGAAGGGATGGGAAGATTGAGCAAAAAGTAAAGAGGACTCATCGACATGGACAACGGTGTGGTGACTGGGAGGTGAGAGGGGTGGATAAGGGGAATAAATGGTAATGGAAAAAAATAAAAAATGCAAATGAAAAACGAAATAATACTTGTTTGGAAAACAAAAACTGAAAGAACTTACTACCCCAGATCCTTCCTTAAAGAACTTCTAAAAAATAAACTTCAGAAAGAATGAAAATTATCCCAGAGGAAAGTGTAGTGAGCAAGTGACCTGGAAGCATGTGGAAAAGTCTAAACAACAGTGGCTGTGGAACAGTAGTTAAAATGTCTAAATTATTGAGGTAAAATTAGTATTATAAGGTAATGTAGAAAAACATGAGCAGTAAGCCAACTAGGGAATGATAAAAGAGCATACTAAGTTCTTTGTCTTGTTCATGAGAAGAGTAGATATCCTGAATAAATGTAGACTTGTTATTTTAAATGGGTGTATACAAGGATGGGCAAAAGTAGGTTTACAGTTGTGAATACACAGAATACAGAGTCTATTCTTGTATTATTATTTATGTATTTATTTTTATTCTTCCATATGGACAACTCAAACTTACTTTTGCTTACCCCTGTACATATATGTGTCATATATATATCAATCTATAAAATAAAAAAGGAGAAAAAATAAATGATACATAAAACAGATCAACTAGAAAGTACAAAATAAAGTGGTGAAAATGAATTGAAATATATTAATAATCATAAGAAATAAATTTTCTAGATAAAAGAAATTTCCAAAGAGTATTAAAAAAACAAATTATATGCCCTTTGCAAAATGTGTCTAAAAAAATAAGAACACAGAAAATGTGTGCTAGGAAAATAACAACAACAACAAAATTTGACATAGTAATATTAATATCAGGGTCATTAAATCTTGATTTAAGTTCAAATTGCCTTGGAGGGGATACAATTCTAAATATTTATGATTGTAATAAAATAGCCACAAACATAAAAACAAAAATTGTTATAAATATAAGGAGATATAGGCTAGTTCATTATCAGGTTTGAAGATATTCATATAACTTGGTTAGAGATTAATAGGTCAGGCAGTAAATATTTAGTATGGATAAAAAGATTTAACAACATAATTAACAAGCTGAATTGAATGGGCATATAATGAAAACTCTACTCAATAATTTGGGAATATTGTTATTTTCCTTACTATAAGGAACATTTACATAAATATCATGCACAGTGCTATAAAAAAGAAGTCTAAATTAATTTCAAAGGATTAAAATAAATTTGGCTATAGTCTCTGTATAATGCAATCAAGTTATAGATCAAAAAGAAGAAAATAATTTTTATTATATTTTATTTTTTTAATTTAAACTTTATAGTATTTTTCTCCATTACCATTTAGTCCCCTTACACCCCCATTCCCCCAGCAATCACCACACTACTGTCCATGTCCATGAGTCCTTTGTCCTTTTGGTCAATCCCTCCACCACCTAACCTCATCACCCAACAGCTGTCATCCCCTCTCCATCTGTGAGTCTGTCTATTGTTTTGCTTATTTGTTCAGTTTGTTCATTTGATTCTACATATGAGTGAAATCATATGGTATTTGTCTTTCTCTGATGAACTTGTTTCACTTAGCATAATGTTCTCCAGATCAATCCATACTGTCACAAACAGTAAAATTTTCTTCTTTTTTATGGCCGAGTAGAATTCCATTGTGTAAATATTCCATAGTTGTTTTATCCACTCATCTACTGATGGATACTTGGACTGCCTACAT
>CM052548.1:56658395-56808521 GCA_028533065.1 Trachops cirrhosus | reverse complement strand
GTCCTGGATTGAGGTTAGTGTGGCTTCCACTTTCTCCTTCACCTTCTTCTGTTGTTATCTGTTGGTAGTTCATTTGTTGTTGGGTTTCTTCTTCCAGCTTGTATCCTGGTGTTCACAGCTTCCACCTACTTTTCTGAGCTGTTGGAATGCCCCCTCTTTGGGTCCAACTCTGGTCTTTTCACAGTTCCTCATTTTTTGTCTCACGTCTGGTTTTTCAATGTCCGTGAGAATATTTGGTCTCCTATTTTCATATATGCTGGGGTATTCTTGGCTGTTTGCACTGTTCCTACATAGATCAGCTAGGTTTTTCTCCTGTGTATGGGAGGGAGTGGAATCTTCTCCCTCTTACCCGGCTGCCATCTTCTTCCCCTTATCATTTAAATTGAGGGTATTAGCAAAGTACGTTTCATAGGATTTTATGCATTTTCTTAGGGTTGATTTACCTAAATAAAGAATCTGCCCTTTCCAGCACAGGGCCTTGCCCACCTCTGGCATTGTTTCAGGCTTAATTCATTGTTTCAGGGTTAAGTCAGGTAGGGGAATTAAGGCAGCCAAGAAATTAGGAGACTTTTGACAGACAGAATGAGAACTCAAGCTAAGTCAAAGCCGAGGGACAAGGGTCTATCATCTCCTTTTTCTATAGCCCCCCCTCCCAAGTCCTTCCCTGAGGGCCCCTTTGCAACCATGCCTGTCTTAGGTCATCCCTCCTTTGAGGAATTTTACCTGTCATTGGCTAACCAGTCATCTGCCCAGGGCCAAGCAGGGTGAGGTGAAAGGGGGAAGAAACAGTACCCCTTCAAGGAAGATAAGCTTTGTCTCCTAAGTGGCTTATGGTACCAAGGCATTTTTAATCAGCCTTAGCCATCAGGGGTTACAGTTTCTGAAACCAGGCATGGTGGTTCCCAACACCTTAGTACTCCAATCATGTGCTTGTATTGCCAGAGCAATGGTAACAAAAGATAGACATCAGCTGGCATCACCTGGCCATGTCTTTCTGTCTACATGGCTGTTCAGTATTTCTTTCATGGTGGATAGTCTCTGGTAGAAATTAATCCGTGATAGTCCTGGTTGGCATTAATGTGCCACATGAAGATTTACTTGCTTTATGACTATCCTTATAGATATATCATCTTGTATCTTCCCACTACCATCTTATACACAATATTTCAATCTTTTTCTTTCACCGTCTCAACCAAGTAGCCATTTATGAGTCCCTGTAAATTCTTGCCTTTCCCAGGTCTTTTTTTTGCACAATGTGGATAACCAGGTGAAACACCTGAAACTCTTCCCATTAGGACTATTTCCCATCACCACTGACTTCCAGTGGCATCACAATGGTACTTTGGTTCAGTACCATGTCATCTTCAACCTGTACCCATGTAGTGAGATGATCCATTTTCATCCCAAACAAGTTATATAAAATATACAAGTTTGCAATGTCTAGTTATTAAAGAGACTTTGTAGGACAATTCTTTTTTAGATTTGCACATTTATTGAACTGTAATAACATTTTACTTCTTGAAAATTCCATAATTCATATGTTCAACATATTATAGTCTTTATTACTCAACAGAGACTTCACATTCTGTTTAAGCATGGTGCCTTTTGGTGAACTTATAGAAAGCAAATTGAGTTTGTTCAGATCTGCCTAGACACAGACTCCAAGACAGAATTAGACATGTAAGAGATAGATTGGGGTGGGTGGGGATATGGTGCAGAGAGCATGTAGATTATGAAAACGGTCTGACCCCTGTGAAAGGAGTGAGGAAACAAAGGGGGATTGGGTAAGAAGAGTCTTGGACTACAGTGCACTTCCAAGAGAAGGTTGGTAAGGACAGTGGGAAGTGCTGAACTAATGTTGCCCAGCAGAAGAGTCTTGCATAATTATGGGAAAAGCCTGCTGTATTTAATCATTGTCTGTGAACAGCCTGTGGGAAATGATTGTGGTGGTGCATCCAAAAAGCCAGCATTTTGGAGCACCAGTCATTCATTTTCCCTACAATAAGAGGTCTGAGTAGTGCATTTTCATGGTAAACACATCAACTCTCTTGTGGCAGGGCCCCTTTTCCATGGCCTGCTCCTAGATTGACATCAGGAGAAACAGCTGTGCTGAAGTCAGGCATCAAAATCAAACATGCCAAAGCTTCACAAGTTACAGTGACACTTTCTTAGTGTTACCAAAAAATTAAATGGGGGTCATAAAATTTTATTTCAATGAACATAAGATGTCAGGAAAAATTTTCCCACAATCATGTGATGTAGAACCTAGAACTATACTTTCTTGGTGACTCTAAGCAATATTAGCGAAAACACTGAATTTCTGGAGTATTCTTAGTTTTCTATTAATTATTTCTGTAAATTCACTTCTGTTCTGCATAGCAATAAGGACATTGCTATGTCTCACCCCATAGTCTCTTCCTGAGAGCTGATTAAAGGATCCTATGACTGAAGTAAGTGGATGTCCGGTGTTTTGTTGACTTCAAAAGGATAAGAGTTATACTCTAATCATTGTGCTACCTGTTAAAGTTTTATTGTAAGTAAACATTCATGAATGTGCACTGGCATGTAAGTTGCTATTTTCAGCCTAAACTGAGTTTCTCACCCCCTCCTTTTTAGTAATAAAAACTTTCTTTCTGCTACTCACATTGTAAGAGTTAAAAAATCATTTCGATGGTTGATTATCCAGAGAAAAAGCAGAATTTTCTGATGGAATTACTTGGGGAGAGGTTGAAGCTTGGTATCTCGTTTTAGGGCATTTGTATTGTGCTTACAAAGCCTATTGCTTGGCTCACAATCTTCCAGTTGATGGTGATGGAAAGTTTTCTTATGTTTTAAGTGGATACTAAGTGCTTCCTCTGAATAGATAATCAGTATGTAGATCAGAAAGAATTATGCCCACAAAAAATACTAATATGCCTCAGGAACTATTTGCCATTGCTTTTTCAAGTTGAAATTGCTTTTTTGCATCAAATACCTAGTGGCAGGGATATACCTTTGAAAGCCTGAATTAAAAATGATAAAGAACTACAGAGTTTTTGTAAACTTATTTAGAAAAGTCAGCATAAATTCAAACATAAATCCAAAAAATAAGCAGAAGAGAAAAATAAATAAATAAGCTAGCCCCAAACTGAGGTTTCTTTATTTGAAGTTCTAGCTTCCAGTTGAAATAGAACATTTAGCAATGCTAAAAAAATTACATGTGGGAAGAAGGTCTTGACATTTTTTTCACTCTTCTTATGAATCATAACTTATACTTGAAAAACTCAGTTGGCTGTTGTGAAGTCCAAATACAAAGGAGATGACCTTTAAGTTATTTAGAAAGAAAGGTTGGCTCGATGAAAGGATCAGTTCATCTTATTCCTGACAGACTTAGAGTACTTTTTCCATTGTAATTTCCTTGACTGTGTCATACCTCACACCTCTTGAATTCCAAGAAAGGCAGAAACTGTGGGTTGCCTTGCTTCCTAGGCATATTATTCTTAAAGAGGCCATGAAAGTCAAGGCAGAGGGGGTACAACTGCAATTCTTTGGGTGGCACTTGCTTAACTTAAGCCATCCCAGGACAGATTCCTCTTTTTTGGAATTGACTTCAGGCAAAAGCATGTGATCTAATTGTAGCCGATGATGTTAAAGAACAGAGTTGCTGGGGGAAGTTGGGAAATATTTTTTTTACCCTTCAAAAAACACCCTCAAGAAAGTAAAGGATAGTTATAATTATTTTCATGATGCTTGGCTTTATGCAAGCCACCTTATCACCATGAGAAATATTAGACTGATATGTTCATGTCCCAATCTCCAGAATCTGTGGACATGTCACCTCCATGGTAAAAGAGATTTTGCAAATGTAAGTTAAGAACCATGAGATGGGGAGAGTTTTCTAGACTCCGAGTGGGCCTAGTGTAGTCAGAAGGACACTAATCGGAGGAAGAAGTAGAAGAGAGTGAGAGGAAGATGTGAGGATGGAAGAGGTTAGAGTGATGTGATAACAGAAGGACTCCCTCCACCACTGCTGGTTTTAAAGGTGGAGGAAAGAGACCATAGGCCAAGGATGGTGGGTGCCTCTGGGAGCTGGAGACATAAGAAAACAGATTCTCTCCTAGAACCTCCTAAAGGAACTCAGCCCTGCTGAACCTTGTCAGACTTCTGACATGCAGAACTATTAGATAATTTGTGTTCTTTTAAGCCACTAAGTTTGGTAGTGATTTGCCATAGCAGCTGTAGAAATCTAATACAGCGTTCAATAAATATTTATTGAAACTGAACTAAAGAACTCACAAATATCATATATGACACGTTAAATACACATAGGGAAAATTTTTAATGCTGTAAGTTCCAGTTATTAAGTCTCTGATCTTCATGTTTCAGGCTATGAGAAAAATGATAGGACCTGATTTTAGATTTAGAAAGGAGAAAATTTCCAAATTATGAGACATTGCAACCAAGTTGAAGAAACATTATGTACCAGCTTCTTTGAAGCATCTCCTAGAATAGTGCTTGAGAATGACAAAATGTTACACAGGCTGTAGAAATTACTGTATTTCCATTGCCTTCATATCTTTTTCAAATTTGTATTTATGCAGCACATTAAAAAGTTATTTAAGATCCAGTTAGTGGCTTTTCTTTTGTAATATATTCCTTAGGAATCCTTATTCCCCTTTTCTGGCTCATGACTCCTCTGACTATGTACAAGCCTTTGCTTTCAAGAGCTCTGCATGAGAAATAACGGGTTCATTAATAAAACTATTTTTCAAAGTAAAAGGTATATCTGTCTTCCCAGTTCATGTGTCTGATGACATAATTAAGGGATATTACATCTTTTTTTCGAAGATAAATTTTATAAATCTAATTCTGATACATGGTCCTAGTAACTCGACTTAACACTGAAATCTACATTATGGTAAATGCTTCCTTAAATCCCCAAGAATAGTATATTCCTAAAAATCTTTAACTTTCCCTAATAGTCATATAAATCTACTTTTATAACTAGATTTGGAAAAATAGTATAATTATTTTTGGGTAAAGGAAGGTATTTTCCTTTTTTATCCTTTAGTTTCTAAAAAAATAGGCTGGAATTAAATGTCATGTACCTTTGGAATTCATTTTATAAATACACTTGGTAACTAGGGAGCTCACATTGTCATTATTTATAATCTAAGAATTCTTTCCATGGTAACTGTTGTAAGGTCACAATTATGGAGCTGCCATGGAGGCTAAGAGGGTATTTAAGAATTCACCAAAAAAAAAAAAAAAAAGCCTATTCACAGAAGGTGGTAATGTCTGATGTCCTGATCAATGAGGTTAATGAGGTGAGGGCTTACAGATTTAGGTGAGTATCCACACCTACCGTTCAGGTCTGTCTTCTCTGCCATAAACCTTCTTTCAGCTAAGAAATGTTGTTGCCTGCAGTAGCAATCTTTTCATTTCACAGTCTTTGGAGACTGTGTGCCATTTATAGTGTTTTCTCCTTCTTGTGACATCATGTGTAGGTTAATTATATTGACACACAATAAGGTTGACAAAGCCCAAGATTTAGGGGAGAAGTGGGAGGCAGCCTCCATCTGAGACTCGGTCTGTACAAGTTCAAGTACAATCCTCAGCATCTCCCAAAGCCTTGCTAGGCAGCTCCTGAGGGAGCCCAGGAACAGGCCACAAGGAACAAGTTACTTTAGCAGCTTTTTCTCAAATTCTACTAGAGGTAGAATTCACCTTTTAAGTAGTCACACGAATAACAGTTACTCCCAGATGCCTTCATAAGAATAAGGGACCTGACCTTCTATCATCATTAAGCTGACAATGTTTATAGTGCAGCTATCTACCCTAACCCCTTCCAGATGTGGAAAAGAGGATTGAATTATAAGTGTAGGTGATGATAGTCAGTAGTCAAAGAAGATCCAGGTGTCAAAAATGATCAAAGAATTTTGTTTTTCTTATAACCAGAGTTGTTAAGAAAGACTTAATCCCCATATTTTTAATGTAATAGAGAAATATTGGCATAATCAAACACTTAAAGAGAAATGATGTGAATTAAGAATTTAGAAAATAAAATTTATTATAATAAAAATCTCATAAGTGCCAGAAAAACATACAACTTCAGAAACATCTTCTTGGGGAAAATCACATGGTTTATGGGATTTGTTCACATAATTCCATAAAATTAGCAGTAGCTACCTAGCCCAGGTTGGCCTCACTAAAGTTTGTTATTCAAAGGACATGAACAAGCAATTTAAATAAACACTAATATGAAAAAGGGAAATAAGCACCACCTTGCTCATAATTAAATAATAACAAATAGAAATTAGATGTTATTTTATTAACCTATCAGATGGGCAAAACTAAAAAGTCATATTCACAGTGTACAGAGAATATGGACTAACAGATGGTGTCATCTGTTATGGGTGGAAGTGAAAATTGGTAGAATCTCTTTGGAGAACATTTTGATGTTCCAACAAAATAAGATGCATATTTATTTTACCTTATCAATTTCACTTTGTGAACTTACCTTAGAGGCGTATTTTCATATCTGCATAAAGGCCTGCATAAACTTTCCCTTGTAGCATTATTTGAAATGCTGAAAGTGAAAACACTATAAATGTCCATCAATAGGGAATTGATTGATTAAATTATGATACATCTAGAAAACAGAGCTATTTTTAAAATATAAGAAAGATAAATCTGCACAAATATGGAAATTTATTCAGGATATGTTGTTAATTTTTAAAAAGTACACAACAATGCAAAGAATATTTTCCATCTGTATCATAAAACAAATGAAAGGAAAAATATACATGTTTTTATAGACCTAGAAAATTCTGAATGATATACAAGAAACTGTTATGTTGGTTTCTTCCAAAGATAGTGAATATAGATCTATGAGAAAGATTTCTATATTATTATAGTTCTACTTGGCCCCATGGGGAAGAAAGGTTTACAATATACATGTTTCTTTTATTGTAAAACTAATTAACTAAAATTTCCTATTTATTAATGAAGGATGCTGTGGTATAGCTAAAAGCAATAACACAATTAGGGGAAAATTTCATAAGCTGTATGTCTTGACTCAGTAGTATTACTTTCAATAAGTAACCAAAGAAAATTGTTTGGGGTATCTGTATATACAGAGCTAAACATACGTCTGCTGAAGATTTATTTTTAATAGCAGAACAATTTTACAAATAAAACAAGACAATTAGTTTGGGCCATGATAAAGTCACTGGGACCAGAATAGCTGCTCCCCACCCCTGGCATAAATAACTACAAAACAACAGAACATAGAGAAAAAAACAACCTTTTACAGTGATCAGAAAACAGGAAGTGTGGGGCTGTGTTCATAGAGAGAAGAGAAATGCACAAGTTTGTGCCAGAATACTCCCATTTTCAGCTTAGTGGCCCTTGTGGACCAAAGGTAGGGAAGTGGAGCCCAAACAAAGCAGGGTTGGGGCTGCTGAGTTGTTGGAATTTGTGGGCAGGACATGAGGGAAGAAAGAAGCTGTGCAGTGAAAAACTAGAGAAAAATGCAGAGGGTCCTTACAAGTCTCTGTGCAAATACAAGGCTGCAGGATGTAGGATGTGTAGGATGGGACTCCCTGGAGCCTGAAAAAGAAGAGCTCTGGGAAGCTGTGAGCTGCAGAAGATGCTGGCAGACAGAAATTCCAGCCAGCCAAAGAGAAGATGCTTCACGGACTATCCAGGGCATTCAATCATGACTCACGTTTTAGGAGAGGGCTACTCTAGTCTTATCCTGATAAATTTTAAACAAACCTTGAATGGATCAAGGTGGGAAGAAATAACAAAGAGTAGGCAATATCATACAACATGCTATTATAAAGTTGTAAATATGATGTTGAAAAAGAATATTTAATAGTGTAAAAATAAAGTCTTAGTTTGGGACTCTAACAAAACAAAAAAAACCCCATTTATTTCTCATAACTTTGAAAGCTGAAAGTTTATGATCAGAGTGCCAGCATGGTCGAGTTCTTGGTGAAAACCCTCTTCCTGATTTTGTCCTCACACGGCCTTCCCTTGGGATCTTGTGTCTCATCCTCCTTATATAAGGGCATTAATCTCATCATTGGACCACACTCCATGACTTCAGCTAATAACCTCCTAAAGGTTACATCTCCAAACACCATCACATGGGGATTTGGGGATTCAATATATGAATTTTGAGAGGAAAAATCTAGTCCATAGCAGAGAGAGTGAGAGAGAGATATGTAGAAATTTGTAACCTGAAATGTTAATAATGTTTGTCTATAATGTATTTTCTATAAGATCATATAAAATAATTTCCCCAAGTCATCTCTGTTCTGCTTTAGGGTCTTCACAATAGTTATATCTTCTCCCTAGAGTACTGTGTCTTCATTAGTCAATAGAAAATGCACATTTAAAGCACGAAGAGATACCACCTCACAACCATTAGAATAGCCTATTTAAAAGTCAATAATTAATTGTGAGGATGTTGATTCACTGAAACTTTCATGCATTGCTGGTAGGAGTGTGAAATGGTTGAACTAGTGTGGAAAATGACTTGGTAGTTACTTTAAAAGTTGAACATATACTTACTCTTTAACCCAATAATTTCACTCTCAAAAGAAAGGAAACAAGTGGTCACAATAATATTTATACAAAAATATTTGTAGAAGTTTTATTCATAATAGCCCAAAGTGGAAACAGAAAAAAATACCCATCAGTAGAAGAATGAATAACAAACTGTGCCAGTCATGTGACAGAACATTACTTAGTGTTAAATAAAAAAAGCTACTAATATAGACAACATAGATGAATGTCAAAACAAAACATGTTGAGTAAAAGAAGCCAGAAAAAAAGTACATATTGTATGCTATCATTCAAAGTTCTAGACCAGACCAAACTTATCTGTGGTCAAAGGAACCAGAATATTGGTCTTTCTGTGGCCAGGATGGCTATTGGGAAATGGCTAGAAATTTTCTGGTTCGGTGGAAATGCTCTGTGTCTGAGTTACAAGTATGAGTTACACAAGGATATGCATTTGTAAAACTCAATGAACTGCAACACTTAAGCTCTGAATTTCCCAAAAGGCACCTCTCTTCTAAATAAAAATATTAAAAGGAAAACAAAGGAACACCTTAAATATTCAATAATAAAAATTTGGTTAAATAAATTATGGTGCCTATTAAAAACAAGTGATAAATCTGTATGTGCTGATATAGAAAGGTTATCAGTGTATGTTATTAAGGGAAAATAACAAGATATAGATTGATATCTACAATGTTACACAATTTGTGTGAAAAAAGTATATGCACACATATACTCAGACATCTATGTTTGAATACACATAGGAAATTTCTGGAGAAACACCAGAAACAGTTAACTGTGATTACCTCCAGGAAAGAGACTCTGGGCTTTGGAGGGCTGGGAATGGGCAGGGCTAGGTTAATAGTAAGACTTGTTATTATCTGACTATTCACACTATTAGAATTGTTTACCATGAGCATGCATTTACTTTGAAATTATTCAAATAAATACAAATTTCCCATAGCATGATGAAACATACCAGGGCTCAAGTAAGAAAAAGTGTACAATTTTACACTATACTTCAAAGCCAATTTTTGATTCTCTTGGAATCAGTAAATTTATGTCTGGAAATTTTTCTGAAAGATAACAAGAATGTCCTTCAGGGAGCTATGTATAATAACAAAAAATTAGACAATTTAAATATCCCCAAATAAGGGTTTGTTTGTATCAATTTAACATATCCACAAAAGAATTACCATGCAGACATTCAACCACACAAAATAATAGTTACCACATAGTGTTAAATGAACAGTGTGCACACATATGTGATGTCTGGAAGTCATGCCATAAAATGGTAATAATGCCTATGTCTTTATTTTCTATAAGAACATGCCTGAATTTACCAAAGGCCTCTCTTTTCTACCTTAGAGGGCTCTTCTTGGAAAGCTGTGTTTGTCCTATGATGATTCATAGAACTGACTTCTCCTCAACAGTCAACTCCCAGCTACTGTTACTCTGCATCCAGGCCTATTCAGGAATGGTCTCCAGCCCTGCACTGCCCCCAGCAGTACTTTTATTTATTTTTATTTTTTTATTTTAGTTTATTCAGTACAGTTTCTATCCTTTATTCCCATTCCAGCCCGCCCATCCATTCCTCCCCTCCTCCCTCCCCTTTCCAACCCCCCTAGTTTTGTCCATGTGTCCTTTATATTTGTTCCTGTAAACCCTTCCCTTCTCCCCTGAAATTCCCTCCCCTCTCCCCTCTGGTCACTGACTACCTGTCCTCTATTTCAGTGTCTTTTAGTTGCAACTCTGCTCTTTACTCTCAGACTGCTGCTTCTCTCTATTTCCAATTCTGCAAGTATTTACTTAGTGTCTTATTCTCTCCCTACTTTCTTTAGACTGAGGGTGGGGACAATATCTATTTTGACCATCACTTGTGTAGCCAGTATGTAGCTTCATGCCTGGCACAGGATAAGTACACAGCATATATCTGTCCGGTAAGTGAAGGAAGATGCAAGAGAACAAAGTGAGGTCACAGGTCCAGTGGTCAGTGTTATCCACACTGAAACCCTCATACATCAAAAAAGGAAAATGCGACTTTTTGAAGTATATTTTATTCATTATGTTGCTACAGTTGTCCCAATTTCTCCCTCTCATACCCCTTCCTCCCAGTAACTCCCCTTTTTTCTTACAATTACCCTCTTAGTTCATGTCCTTGGGTTGTACATATATGATCTTTGGTTTCTCCATTTCCTATGCTATTCTTTACATCCCCGTGTCTATTTTGTACCTACCAATTATGCTTCTCAATCCCTGTACCTTTTCCCCCATTCTCCTCCTTCCTGCTCCCCATTAATAACCCCCCATGTGATCTCCATATTTGATTCTATTCCTGTTCTGGTTGTTTGCTTAGTTTGGTTTTTATATTTAGTTGTTGATAGTTGTGAATTTGCTGCCCTTTTAATGTTTATAGTTTTGATCCTCTTTTTCTAAATAAGTCCCTTTAACATTTCATGTAATAAGGGTTTTATAGTGATGAACTCCTTTAGCTTTACCTTATCTGGGGAGCACTTTATTTGTCCTTCCATTCTAAATGATAGCTTTGCTGGGTAGAGTAATCTAAGTTGTAGGTCCTTGCTTTTCATAACTTTGAATACTTCTTGCCATTTCCTTCTTGTTTGCAAAGTTTCTTTTGAGAAATCAGCTAATAGTCTTATGGGTACTCCTTTGTAGGTAACTCTCCTCTCTTGCTGCTTTTAAGATTCTCTTTATCTTTAACCTTTGACATTTTAATTATAATGTGTCTTGATGTGGTCCTCTTTGGGCCCAACTTGTTTGGGACTCTTTGTGCTTCCTGGACTTGTATGTCTATTTCCTTTGCTAAATTATGGCAGTTTTCTTTCATTATTTTATCAAATAAGTTTTCAATTTCTTGCTCTTTCTCTTCTCTTTCTGGCATCCCTATGATTCAGATGTTGGCACATATGGAGATGTCCCAGAGCTTTTTTATACTATCTTCATTTTTGAATTCTCATTTCTTGTTTCTGTTCTGGTTGAATGTTTACTTCTTCCTTATGTTCCAAATGTATTTGAATCTCAGCTTCCTTCTCTTCAATGTTGATTCCCTGTGGATTTTTCTTTATGTCACTTAATATAAACTTCATGTGTTCTGTTATGTTGTTGCCATTCTCAACAAGTTCTTTGAGTACTCTGATCACCAGTGTTTTGAACTCTGCATCTGAAAGGGTGGCTATCTCCATTTCATTTAGTTTTTTTCTAGGGTTTTGTTCTGTTCTTTCATTTTGGACATGTTTTTTTGCCTTTTCAATCTGGCTGCCTCCCTGTGTTTGTTTGTGAGTATTAGATAGAGCTGCTTTGACTCCATGTAAAAGACACCTATAAATTATGTGGGGTAGAACCTTAGGTAATTGCCAGTGTTGGGTAACCTGCTTCACTACTTGGTGGCTCTGTGTGGGGGGAGGGCTCAGAGATGGGACTGTGCTGCCACATGGCTTCTGGGATTTTCCTGGCACTTGCTCCATTTCTAGTCAATTCACCCACTCCCCATGTATGACTGGTGCCTTTTCAGCTGTTGCCTTGGTGTTAAATCCCAGAGTGGGTGAGTTTGTGTATGTTTTAAAACCATTTGGGCCCTTTAAGTGGCATCTTCTGAAAATCCAGCAGTTTCTTCCTCTGCCACACCCCCCACTAGTTTTTATAACCAGAAGTTATGGGGATTTATCTTCCCAGTGCTGGAACTCTGGACTGTGTGGTCTGGCCTGGGGCTGGGAGTCACCTGCACCCAAGGTATCCCTCCTGATTTTTATTCACCACATGTGAATGTGGGGCCACCTGTGCTCATTCCGCCACCACTGGAGAGTCTCCATGCACACCACATCCCCTTGCCTCCACCCTATCTCCACATCTCTGCCTCTCCTATCTGTCTGGATAATGTGGCTTCTTTAAATCCTTGATTGTTGACTTCCATACAGTTCAATTTTCTGACAGTTCTGGATGTTACTTGTTTGAGATTTAGTTGTAATTCTTTTTGTGGTTGCATGAAGAGGCAAAGCATGTCTACTTATGCCTCTGTCTTGACCAGAAGTCTGCACCTTTTTTATCTTATCTGTAGCAAATGTCTTTCTTATGAGTTCTTACCATTTTGGATAGAGGGGGAATGGATGTACGCAGTATGATCTAACAGTATATAACCAGCCTCTCTGGATACCCATTGCCCGCAGAACAGTGCCTGGCACATCTTTGGTGTTCAGTCAATGTTCATTAAAGATCTGATATTAGCTTGTTTTGAGCAATTATGAACTTTTTCTGATTTTCTCCTCTCTGTTGTTGAATGCCCAGACAATGGTGGAGTGCTTATGGGAGCTGCCATGTTTGGTAAGGAGTGGACACTGGTCCTTGCCTTGTCTCCTGTCCCCCTGATTTCTACAAGGATGTCACTTCTCCTGGCAGATGATAAGCATTCTGCTGAAGTCTGTGTCTAGTCAAGTCCTGATTTGGCTTCTTATGGCTCTGGGTCCAGGTCTTCCCCTGATGGATTGGCCTCACCTTGACCCTTGCTGAACCTACAGATTCCTTGAGGACTGGTAGTGCCATGCATGGAGCCCAAGGCTGGAGATCTTTTGCAAAGCTCCCAGTTGCAGCTGCAACTATTTTACCTTATGGCAGGCTGCTCAGGCTGACCCAACTTTTTCGACATTGCCCAGGAATTTGTAGTAACTTCTTGTCCCTTCTTTCTTGGAAATGCTAGTCCAGCCTCTGTCTCTGACTAACCAGGATGCTCCACAGAATCAGTGCATGGGTAACTAGCAGCAGAATCTTCCCACTGAATCTTGTGCTGGGTCTACCCTGGCAGTCATTTCCAAGTTCTTGAATGTATAATTGGATTGACTTATTTAGTATTTGGTGAAACTGCACATCAGGTCCTCTTCTTGTAAGATAAGGGCTATAATAGTGGGGATAGCTCTGTGCAAACCTCTGAAAATACATCACTGGTCAACATATCACCTCCTGAGATGAGGATGGGACAAGTCAATGATACCCTAAGGATCCACTGTGTCACCTTTAATTTACCAGGTTAGTTCCCAAAATTCCCACATGGAAGATGGCAGTAGACAACCACAAATTCAGCTATGCATTAGCTACAGTTGCAGCTAATTTCATATGTAGTCACTTGATCTGCATATCAAGATGGACGAGGTGTGTGTTCCTCAGGGCCTCAGCCAGCACATGTACTGCTTGATCTACCAGCAGAAATTTCCACACAGTATCATGTTTGATGAGGGCTCCCACATTAGGAAAAGAGGTGCAATGGTCATGAAACCCACTGCTCATATCAAATACTGCCCTACCCAGAAGCTTCCAGACAAATGGATGGTTGGAATGGCCAGGTTAAAGTACAGTTGGAACACTAGGTTTGAAGAAGTACTTTTTGAGAATGGAACAGCTTCTTCCAAGATACAGTGTATACATTTAACCAAAGAATTTCTGATGGTGCCATGTCTCCTATAGAATGAATATCTGAGCCTGGAAAGAAAGTTTTGAAGTGGAGTGTCCTTAATTGTCATCCTCCTGAATGGTCATCTGAGAATGTTGTCGTTCCTGTTCCCCTAATTCTGAGCACAGCAGTTTAAGTCCTGTTCCTTAGAGAAAGTTCCCTTTTGTCAGGGGACACAGAAAATGTCCTCTTGGACTACAAGCTGTACTTGCTGTTGGAGCATTTTGGATTCATTGTGTCCAAGGACCAGCAGACGAAATGATAACTCACCATTTTGGCAGGGGAAATTGCATCTGATCACTGTGGTGAGGTAGGGGCAGGGAAAAATATGCATTGAACCCAACCAACAATTGGATGCTTGCAACTGGGTTGCAAAACTCTTGTTTAGTTTTGACAGTTATTGGGAAAGTGAAACTACTCTCTATGAGGAAGGGAATAATGACCAGGGGTTAAGAGCTTGCAGGCATTAGATGTGAGTCATGCCCCCAAGCAAGCCACTGAGACTGCACATGTGGTAATTGAGGTGAGGAGAATCTAGAATAGATAGTCAACAAGGAGCATAGAAGTATCAGTTGTGGCCTTGTCATGGCAGGACCTGTATTTCTTCTTTTCAACTTTCTAATATTCTCCGAAGAAAAATTGCTCATCAGGATCTTGGTGTGGCTACTAAACAAATATATGGGACACAAACCCCAGAGACACAGGAGTAGGCAGTAGTGGACATAGAGCTGCATCATCTAGATATCCTTTCAATGAGGAAGAACTCATTGCCACTGCAACTGGCAGAGAGCCCCCAGCTGTCAGCTCAGAGCTGCCTCACGTAAGAGCTTACCCCTCCTAATACAATTAGCCTCCATCAATTGATCTTGGCAGATGACTACCAGTCTAGCTATTTCAGCACAATATTGGAAGATTGGCATTTCATATACCTTTTAGTTTTTCATGAAGGTGGCTGAGGCTTTGCTGGGGTGCCTTGGAGTTCAACATCTCTCTCTTGCATACTCCTGCTTCTCCCACTTCCCTTTACAGGTGTTGATCCTTTTCTTTTTTTAATTTAATTAATTTATTTTTAGAGAGGGGAAGGGAGGGAGAGAGGGACAGAGAGAGATAGGGAGAGAAACATCAATGTGTGTTTGCCTCTCATGCACCCTCTACTGGGGACCTGGACTGCAACCCAGGCATGTGCCCTAACTGGGAATTGAATCTGCAACCCTTTGGTTTACAGGCCGCTGCTCAATCCTCTGAGCCACATCAGCCAGGGCTGTTAAGTTGTAATAAATAACTTGTATCCCACACTCCAGAGAACCCAAATTATAAATCCCAGCCAGGAAGAAGAGTAAATGACCTATCTTTAACTACTTTTGTCCTGTCACCCCAAGACTGGGTCTTTAGGGAGGTCAGGACACACACATTTTATAATATACTTTTCTTACCTGTTGACTTCTTTCCTTCTTCAACTCCTTGGAAGCTAGAAAAGTTGGCTTCCCTTCTTCTGTTTGTCCATGTCACATCTTCCTCCTTTCTGAAGTAGCAGCAGACACTTCTCCCTTTTTTATGCTATTACGGTATACAGGAAAAATAATTTATAAGAAAGGTATTTATTAAATATTTTGAAAATGTAATTCCTGTTACACAAAAGATGAGAAAGAATAAGAAAGAACACCCTACTAGGAGATAGTTTTCAATGGTCTTTCATGTTTCTCTGTATTGTATGAGCAGAATCACTAATAGCTGAGTTCTGGACTCTGTCCTGAAGAATGTTTATGTAGCAAATAGTCTAGGAAGATAGAAGTACTACCCCCTTCCAGAACAAAGGGTTAAGTTTGCCAACAGCTTTGAAAGATGAAGATAATGTCTCTCCAGAGAAAGTGAAGACTGGCTTGTCCAGTATAATGATTTGGGTTATTCTCCTTTAAAGGTACCTGCTGTGTGTATATCTGTACTGACACTTTGGGACATGGAGGCAAAGAAAACAGATGCAAATAGGTGAATGCTCATGCTGCTTGCTGTGCTATGGATAATAGTTTTTTGCCTCTGACTTGGGAGTCTTGTGTGTTTTGTCAACATTCACAAAACTGTTTCCATCTAACATGATGGTTTGGTAATAAAGTAGAATCCTAGGCCCTTTAAGGTTCTCAGCAGCTCAGACAGAGCCCAGAGAGCTTGCATTTTTGGATATCGACCTTAACCCACCTGTTTCATCAAGTATGGACACACTCTATTCTCAAGTTCCTTTGATTTTGAGCATCATTTTATTATGGTTGACCTTGGATGTGGCAATGTACAGCTTCTGACTCTGGATGCTGGTCTCTGTGTTCCTCTCTGAACTCAGTGAGTCTTCATGTTTGTTAGGACAGATCCCATTGCAGGAACCACCTTACTTGTGCATGACTCTTGCAGGCAGCTCCACCTGAGTGCTTCAGCCAAATGGTAGCAATTTAGAAAAGGATTATACTGATGGTGGAAATAGCAGCTCTAAATCAGTTCTTTGATCCAGCAATAAGTCAAATTAGTTTTCAGGACTCTACCAAAGTTGGTCAAAAGGAAGCTATCTCAAAGGGATCTAGATCCTAGGAGAATTTGTCTGAATTTCCAAATAGAACATGTTCCATAAGAATTAATTGAATTAATGAATGAACTAAAACCAATGATAGGTCTTTAGACATAAAGCAGTTATAGTGTTTCAGCAATTTTATGGAGGAAAGGCAACCTAAGGAAAAGGTAAACTTCAGTCAGAAAGAGAATATGAGTTGACAATGATCAAAAAACTGCTTGCATAACAATAAGGGGAAAAGGATACAGCTAATCTGTGGTCTCCAGTAGAACACTAGTAAGTTTAATATAAGTGCTGCATTGGTTTCTCTGTGTCTTTTGTCATGTTAAAAATTCTATCACTTTTCTTTACACTAATGTTAATTTTCCATAAGTAGTAATTTGATTTTAAAATAACATCCTTTAAATAATTAATCAGAAATTAAGAATTATATGAATGTGTTTCTGAATACTTTTTCAGTGAGCAACTTTTGTTGTGGTATCAAGTTGTCTGGTGAATAAGCTGTGAATACAAATCAGTTTTTAGAAAAATAAAAATATAGTAAATGAAGAATGGGAAGGGTTATTGTCTTTTACTTTAAAATGAGCTAATACAGTACATAAACTTTCTGACATAAAATTTATTAAATTAATGATACAGTTGTGACCTAATTACTTTATTGATGGCTGTAAACCCATCTTGCTTAACTTTGGCTGTTTCTCTGTGAACAGATACAGCACATGCTATTTCAATGCTTTTTTTGCAGTGTGTAACTTTCAGCGAAAAAGTTTTTAAAATGGTCCATATTAAATCTAGATAGGAGAATAGATGCTTGTAGGTGGAGAAACATTTTAGAACATATTCCTTATTTAGTTCTTAAGCTGTGTGTTAAATTTAGATTAGAAATTATATGTACCACATAAATTCCAAAGGTATGAAAGCTACGATAGCATCATGGACAAAGTGTTTATCTTAAGGCTTAATTATATTTGGATAAAATGAATGGAAGGAAATTTGAACCAAATTTACAATATTCATTTGTATGTCTGCGAGAATGCTGTGGTGTGGTTGAGACCTCCCACAGTATGGAACCAGATCAAAGACTTTTTTAGATCCTCACTGGTTAAATCATTCCTCTCTGAAGGCCAAAGATATGAAGGCATACATCTAAAAACACCTGAACACAAGATACCAAACAGCAGGAAATGAAAGTAATTCAACAAGGAAGACACTAGTGCCCCCCACACACATACACGGAAGGTCTAAAAAGGTGCTTTAGTGTGTATTTTATAAATAAAACCCGATATCTAATAAAGTTTAAAGATTTAACTTCTAGTAGGTAAAACTATTTAAGAAATTAAAGTAGATGTGTTGCCATTTGGAGGCGCCTGACTGCCTTATTTAATCAACTTATCTAATGAAACTGAAGAACTTGTGGAATACAGAGGTAATAGATACCCTGGTGGACAGCCAAGTAAGGAGACCTTCCCATGTGCCCTTGGGCATGAAGCCTAGCTTGCTCTGACGCAGTCCAACCGGCCCTATTTCCTGCGGCCACCTCTGTTTGCTGGGATGGATAAGTGAGACAGGGAGGATGTGTGTTCAAGGCCAGAACAAAAATGAAGAATGACAGTGTGTCTTTGGTTGTTTCTTCAAGACTTTCATGGGTAACATTCTTTCTCTCTCAATATGTACACATGCACACAAACATATGTACATATATAATATTATATATACATGTATATGCATACATAGATACAATGCATTATATATTATATATAGCTAATGTATATCTGTGCTTTAAAATTTCAAAATACCTTCACATTCATTACTTATTTTATAATTTTGCAAACAATTGGTTTGGAAGATAATGCAGATATCAGTTTATTTGTTAATTATAATTCACCTAATAATAAAAGGAAAAAAAAAACAAAACCCACCTAGGAACATGTTACATAACATAAGAAAACTCAGCAATAAGACTGAAAGGAATAACACAATATTAAAGGAAAATTAAAAATTGTTACAGATAAAAACAACAGGGTGTCAAAGAGATTGAGGATAAAACTTAAGAGCCAAGAATTCTAAGGTTTTTAATTTCTCACTCCCTAATCAGAGGAAACCATAGGAAATATTGGTTTTGTTTTCCAGAAAAAAAATTAGACACAGGGTGATTTATCGATAGTTTAATGTCACATGACCAGCAAGCATCTGACTCTTAGTTCAAACCTGGATTTCCAGGTTGCAATGTTTGCGTCTTTCCATGGGACCCCTGTAAGTAAAACAGGCTTACCTGTTGCTGAACTACGAGTTACAGTTTTAGGTGATTCTACTCCATTTAAAAGAGCCACCTGCTGAGTCTTGATAACTTTAGCATAGTCATTCTAGTAATGATTCTAGTAGTTTAGAATGTCTTTTAGCTCAATGACAATTTTTATACAATTGAGTTGTCTAGGGTAATGGATATTGATTCTGATAATTGGCCCAAACAGTGACTTGGTTGGAAAAGCTGCATTCTAATTCATAGTTGATGAATAGGCAAATGATATACCTACACTGAGGAAAATTTACTTGTTTTAATAGCAAGAAATACTTATCCTTTCTGATGTTGTTGATGCCCAGGTGGCTACTGAAGCATTCATAAGTGGAAAGTTGGCAAACTTCAACCACCTGTCGAACAGACAAATGATTGTCTGTCTCTTGCATGGCCAAACATGGCTTACACAGTGTAACCATGCTGTCCCATTCACTCATGGAGAACAACCCCAACAGGTGCGTACAAGTTCATTGTATAGAAACTGGTGCGGATGATTGGAACCTGGGGTGTGCAACATATCAGGGTGTTTGCTCGGACGTGTCTGACATGTCTAATTAAGAAAACTTAATTCACCTGCCCAAAGGCTGAACACTTTCAAGCTGGGATGAATCCAACACCAAGGCAGCTTCAGGCTCATTCACATCTTCTCCAAGCATTCTGCAAACCACATACTCTCTCCACAGCTGGTGACAGGTTTCCACCAGGAATGATTTATCACTGACAACACTTACATTCTCCTGTTGTCAAAGTACTTCCCTGAGCTTAGAGCAGGCAAGCAACCCTCCTATGAGTGCTTCTAACTCAATTGTCTTCCTATGTCTCTCCATATCTTTCAATTAACTCCAACCGAATTCCTCCCAGAGGATCTGACTTAAACTGAAGCATGGCAGAACCATTCTTTTCCTGAAAACACACTTTTATTCCCAGCTCACTAGAAGTCAGTTCTTATTTGGTTTGTTATTTTGTTCAACACAGATTAGAAGGAGTCCTTGCATGCATGAAACCAGTTTCCACTGAACATGAAAACGGTCCTCTTTAAGGGGAAGATGCCATTAGGAGTTTGTCATCATCACTCTGGAAAAAGGTCTGTTTTGTTTTAAAAATCCCTCTTTTCATCTTTTAAGAATTACATTACTTTTATCATCTACAGAAAGACTTTTACTTACTGTGCATTTCTATCCTTCATGCCATTTATAGCATTACAAATCAAATTTTATTTTTTTATCTTATCAATAATTATAATTTATTTTTATAGCACATATGAAAATCCTTAAAATGTTTATTTTAATGTATTAAGAATTTATTTCAATTTACCTACATAATTTTAAATAATAGTTTCTTAATAATATGGGGTTAATTTTATAGAGAAAACAAAAAAACTTTATTGTTAAAATATTTATACAAATTTATCCAGTAAGTCTTCTTCCAGGTGATATAATGGTACACTACATATGGCAGGGTACATGGAAAAGGGAGTAACATGGGGCCACAACAGTGAAAATAAAATCAGTGGAAATAATCTAGAGGGAAGTAAGCCAAAAGTTAACCTTGGTTGTGTTAATTCGTGAATAGTGACATCTTTTCTCACTTCTAATTTTTAAGTGAGAGGATATTTTACAGTAAAAGAAAAGTCTCATTAAAAATTATGCTTTATTTGTCACCAATGAGAGCATGTCAGTAGATGCTAGACAGTGTAAAACTGACTTAATACGTTTTTCCAATACCTCTTTAATAATATAGTTGTAATTATTTATGTTATTTTTCATTATGGGTCAGGTACTCAAATGTATATGTTCTTTGGCCTCTGTGGCCAACATGCCTGTAAGTCAGACACACCTGCTCAGGAATCCGCTTGATACATTTCCAAGTCACCATTGGCTAAAGCTTGCACATGGGCAGAAAGGAGCACCCTCTCACAGCCTCTCCACTAGACATTTCTTCCTTGTCCTGAACTCAAATGTCTCTCCCTGGTTTCTTTTTATGTCCATGTGGCCATAAAAAACAAGCCCAAAACAATTCCACCTCACAGTTGTTCACATATCTGAAGATAACTCTCAAAACACTACAACATTTATTTTGAATATCAAGTTCTCTAATTCCTCTTTTTCAGTCTATGGAATAATTAAAATTTCCCCACTAGGTTTTAGTCTCTAATCTGAACATGCATCTGTAGAAACTTATGTTGCATGAAATTCCAGTTTCTACTTCTGTTGTAGGTGGGCATAGATATGCTATTTAGTCTCTGCCAATCAGATGTGTCTGTTTGGGATTTGACTTGAGAGCAGATGTTGGGAGAAGCAAGAATGGTAGATCATATCTGAAGAAACCCAAAACATTAATTTGAAAGAATATATGCACCCCAATATTCATCACAGCATTATTTACAATAGCCAAGATTTGAAAGTAGCCTAAGTTCCCATATGTACATGAGTGGATAAAAAAGCTGTGGTACATTTATACAATGGAATATGTGGCAAAAAAAGAAGAAAATCTTTTCTTTTGTGACAGCATGTATGGACCTGGAGAGCATTATGTTAAGTGAAATAAGTCTGTCAGAGAAGGACAAGTACCATATGATTTCACTTACATGTGGAATCTAATGAACAAAATAAACTTACAAACAAAATTGAAACAGCCTCATAGATACAGAGAATAGACTGACAGTTGTCAGAGGGGAGGGGGTTTGGAGGCTAGGTGAAAAAAGTCAAGGGATTAAGAAAAGAAAAAAAAAACCCTAATAGACCCAGATAATAGTATGGTGATTACCAGAGGGAAGGAGGGCCGAGAGAGGTAGAAAAAAGTAAAGGGAAGATAAACGGTGGTGGAAAGAGACTTGACCTGGGGTGGTGAACCAACAATTCAATATACAGATGATGTGTTATAGAATTGTACACCTGAAACCTATATATTTTTATTAACCAATGTCACTCCCAATAAATTCAACAAATTTTTTTAAAAGAATGGTAGGAATGGGTGGGTGGGCTGGAATGGGAATAAAGGATAGAAACTGTACTGAATAAACTAAAATAAAAAATTAAAAAAATAAATAAAAGAATGGTAGATCAATCTGTCTCTTAATATTACTCTCTCTCTTAATATTTGTTTCTTTTTCAATATTTGATTCTGTCTTTCAATATTTCTCTTTCTGTCTCTCAATATCTCTCTTTCTCACGCACATACACAGACACACAAGCACACACACAGGCACACACTCCAGCAAAGAAGAGCACAGTTGCAGCTGCTCTCCTGACCAGTACTAGAAGGTGTAGTTTTAGGAACTGTTTCTAGAAACTTTATCCCTAAGCCAGAGCCTAAAACGATTCTGCAGACTCCATGTAGGCTCTCAATAATTTGTTTATTTTACTGAATTTAGCAGGAATCAGTTTCTATTGTTTATAAATAAGAACTCTAATGAGGAGTTCTCTCTCTAAGGAAGAGCTTCCCAAATTTTCTCTATTCAAGACACCCTCAGTGCTTCAGTCTTTTTTTTACAGCATTCCTGTGCCAAAAGAAATATCTAAAGTATCTTTTTATTAAATGCTTATTTATACTTAATACTTATTAAGCAGTTAGTTTCAAACACCTTAATAAACATTTTTATTCTAATGGCTTAGTTGTCATTTGAAAAATTAATACATATATTAAAATATTTATTTCATTCAAATAATCACAATTACTTACTAAAGAATGTTTATACCTGTTGGGCACTTACAATTTGTCTAATCTTAGACTAGAGTGAATATAATACTCTTTTTTTTTTCTGTTCACACTAATGTTCATGTAGAACTTGATTTTTATCACACCAATAGCCAAAAATCCAGCTTTACTAAGATATGATGTCATGAAATGAAGTGTAACTTGATCTAATGTTGAAACTGAATTTACTTTGAGCTGGTACTTCATGAGATGTTTAACACATGTGTAATATAGCTATCTCTCCCTCAAATGTGCAAAATATCCTGTGTTTTCTCTGCTCTCTGTAGCTCCCTGGGGCACCTCAGCACACTGTTTGATAATCATGGCTCTAGGGCAATATATCACTTCATCAAAATATATGATAGAAAATAATATTCAAAGTAAGATTCATCATGTATTCAACACACATTTATTGAGTGCTGCTCTATGTCCATGCTGTACTAGCAGTCCTGATGTAAGGATGCATGGATCCTTCATTCAAAGATTTTGGAGGCCATTGAGAAAACATCTACAAAATCTATTATACAGTTCAATTTTTATTTCTATGGAAGTATGAAAACTGTATTGGGAACAAAGAAAAAAGAGAATCAAATTCTACATAAAAATGAAAAAGGGATTTTATGAAAAGTTAACATGAGATGAAGCATGAAAGATGGGCAGAACCTTTGCTTGTTGGAGAGATGGAATGAGAGCATTTCAGGCCAATGAAAAGATGCACAAAAGCTAGTGGTCATAGGAAACTGGTTTGACATGTCCTGAGAACACAGCTTGGTTTGGAGGAGGGAGAAGCAGCAGCTGAGGCTCTGTGCCAAACACAGACTCAGCAGGACTTGTCACACAACAGATTTCAGACTACAATCTGTGGATGATGGTGTGATGAGAAACTTTGAGGAGGACACCGCTATTTCATTTTCATAACTGAATGATGAATAGAGACATTTTGTCATTTAGGAGTTAATTTTGGGAAAAAAAGGGGAGATGGGTAGGTGATACCAAAGCTAAGAGAGTGTTACTATTAAACAGGTATAACGTGGATAACTCACCAAAGAGAGATACAACAAGGGCTTACTTTTTTTTTAATGGGAAGAAGAGACAGATACTAAACCAATAAGATAGGTATAATATATCAGGTGGTGATAAGTGCTGAGGAGAAAATTAAAAAGATAAATGAGATGGAGAAACCAGGTTGGGGGTCTAGTATGGGTGTAGGATGGATTATAGTGCTAATAGGATGGCTAGGTGTGGTCTCACCAACACTGTGGCATATGAGCAAAATCTGAAGGACAAGTGGAGAGAACATGCGTGGATCTTGGGGAAATCATTGCACTGGTTCTTCAGTGGGCATTATTTTGTCCAAGGAGATGTTTCTCTGTGTCTGCCGATATTTCCGGTTTTCACAACTAGAAGAGGGTGGCTGCTGATAACCAGTGTATAGATTGTAAGGATGTTGCTAAATATCCTACAATGCACAAAACACCCTCCACATCCCTACAACAAAGAATTATTTACTCCAATTTGTCCCAATTCCAGCCCAAATTATCAATAGTGCTGTGGTTCAGAAACTCTAGATAGAAGGAGAAACTAGGGTCAAATCCTGAGTCACTCCAAAAACTGAGAGAAGACAAGTGTCTGAAGTGAAAATGTGACAGTGGAGATCTGAAAACAGTGGTTGTATTAGCAAATATATTCAAGGGGTAGAATTGACAGAATTAAGAATTGATAAGATGTGAGTTATAGGAATACAGCTGGATTCAGTATGGCAATCAGCTTTCTGAGAAGATCAGTCCACAAATGATAGTGCCACTCATCACAGCAGGGAGCATGCAGGGAAATGGCCTGGGATGTGGGTCTTAATGAATTTTACCATTCTGTAATTCCCTGACCTGGTAGGAATTCAGTATCTGTTCAATGACTTCATATTGATTTTGCAGGTGTTTAAAAGTCCCAGGTGGAGATACTGAATGGTGCTGCCCTAGGAATTTATCATATCACAACATTCTCTTTTTCTCATAGCAGTGACTTAAGGAGATTTTCTTTTTATACATTTGTTCACATGTTTATTATCTCCCTTTCTTCTAGAATGTAAGTTCTGTGGATTTGGGACTCTTGTCTACCTTCTTGGTTACTATGTACCCAAATCCTAGAACCATGCTTGTCACTTTTTTCGGGAGGATGCTCGACATGTAAATGAATGAATGGATGGATGGATCAATGAATGAATAAATGAATGGATATGTACCTACATAGTTACATACATGCATACATAAAAGAAACATGCATGTGTAACTTGGCAAACTTCTAGGATGGAAACAAAAGTGGTGGAGTAGGGGCTGCATGTGCATTGAGCATGGTGATGATAATCTTGGGTAAATATTAACTTTTACAAGAAAAAAGAAACAAACATGGAAACTAAACCAAAATTGGCAAACTAAATTTTGAACATTTGAGTTGGGGGAGAAGTCTAGAAAGAAGTTAAAAAAAGAACAACCAGAGAAATAGGGACAAAAATCAAACACACTGAACAAAACAAGCAAACAAGCATACAAAAAGTACCAACCAGAGAATGAAGAAGGCACCTGGAAAAAAAGCATTTCCCAAAGGAAGTGAACATACTGTAATGATGTCATGAAACACTATAGTCAACAAGGAATGGGATGTTCCTGTTTAACCCATAAGAGGAGACCATTGATCACTTGAGAAAAAGGTTATTTTATGACTGACTTTTTGTATATGCAGCTCCTTAATCATGAGCATAACCATGACCAGAACCCAAGCATACAAGAACCTGCTCGACTCCAGGACCATCTAATGCTTCTCTCCTCTGCAGAGTATTTTCCTCTTTCTACCCCTTCTCCTCCAGTCCCATTGTGCCATTTTTACTTCATCTCTGGGGTATTGTCCCATTGCCTAGCAGATTCCATCCATCACCTCCAGTGATGCCTTTCTCAGAGGTCCCTATTACAATTTCTCATATCTCCATAGCACTTGGTGTGCAGTAAATGCACAATAAGTTATTGTTAAACTATAGTTAGTGGTGCATAGAGAACCCATATCATAATGGGTTAAGGAAGTAAAGGTAAGGCAAGGAATTAGAAAAAGAAAAAGTAAACTATTCTTTATGAATTTGTGTTTTTTAAAGAAAACTTAGTGTGAGGATAGTAATTCTCCCAAATATGTCATCATATAGTCATTACTTCATGTTACCCTCTCAGATAAGCATCAAGAATTCTTATAAAAATGCCCTGTCCAATTCCAGGTAATACTGTAAGAGCAGCAATCAGGCCAATATTTGATGGACACTTTTCATGTGCTGGGCAATAAGCTCCATAAATCAATGTAATTTAATTCTCACTGCATCCTTGACATGGCAGTCTCCTTGTATTTATAAAAGGAGACCCTGTTGAATTTGTGTGCAGTTGTATTCTTAGCACCCAGTAGAGGGTCTGGTCCATAGTGATGGTTCATAATCATTTATTGAAAGGAAAGATAAATAACTTTACAAAGGAAGAAGCTGTAGTTTTATAGAGATTAAGTAATTTGCCAAAGATTTCATGGCTAGTCAATGGATATCTACACACTAACTCTAAATGCTGCTGGGACAACATCTCTGATTTTCCTATCCTTATTGTTTGCTGGTGGTCCAACATGAAGTATTCTAAACTTCCAGCAATTGTTGTTTTCTATATAAAACTTACTACACATCCTTTCATGTGTTTTAGGGTTTCATCTGTAATCTCACCCCCACCCTCCAACTTCCTTTGTTGTAGGATATCCTTGTTCTCTCTGTAGATGACATTCAGACAACTGAGCAAGAACCAAAGCCTCTCATTAAACCTGATGAGTCAGGGGCTGTCATCTTTAGTAGAAACTAAATCCACTCTTTTCCCAGGCTGCTTGTTTTGTTCTTTCTCAAGAATCCTGGATCAATAATACAAGGAAGTCATCTCTGATCCATCACCGGTTTTCACCTTCTCATAGATAAGAGATTATTTCCTGGGACTATTGATTTCAGGATTCTTGACAAAACAGAAGTGTGGAAGGTAGGGCAACAGTGGTTGTGAAGTGATTGTTGTATGTGTGTAGGGAAGTTTCAAGTGTACTTGAAAATATAAGCCTTCTTATTGGCCTGTTTTCATAAATGCCTTGTAAGCACAAACTCCATATTAAAATTTCAGTGCTCAAACTGCTAGGATCAAAGATTCCTCATTATTTAATCACAGTAAAGTGTCTGTTCACATAGTTAATGAAAACACATCATCTTATAAGCCTGTTAAAATGATATAGACAGAGTATAGAAAATGCTCAGTGGAAAACAGTCTTATGCTGGTTCCTTTAAGGGTGATTGAGATAAACTAATAGTTATCTTTCATGTCTAATTTATATGATTCTAATTATAGAGTCATTTTCATTTCTGTGGTTATTCTCATCTGCCAATATAAATGTGATATACTTGTGACCCAGCCAGTTCTTCCCTCACTCTGCAACTCTCTCTTGGATCTTTTCTCAAACTTTGATATCAATCCTTTTAGGAAACATTTTATAAATTTCAGACTTCTCAAAGCAGCACTGTACACTGAACAGAGAAGGAAGAAATCCAAGAGAGAACTCTTTTTCTGTAATGAACAATAAAAAGCTTATTATAAGTGAAGAGAAATAAAAAGGTTTCTTATAGGTACAGAGAGGGATATGATAGAGAACCTCAAGCCAAAGGAACATGTTGATTTCTCAGTGGAATCTATGATCCTGTTCATTGGTTGTGACTGGATATGATGTATCACACAGTCACATTAAATATTTATGCAAATACCTAGTATTATTGTAGAGAGGATGGGGTATGTTCTGGATCAAAGATTTGTGGTAGCTTTTTTCCTTTACTGAAATTCAACAGATTTCAAAAATGGTTAAGGAAGAGCTCTAGAAAGTATCATGCAATCCATGTATTCTCTGGCTTGTGCTTAAGTTGGGGCAAGCATGTGGGGGACTCACGTGTAAATTTAGGGTGCTGTTAGAATAGATATGCTTAGCACAGGGTAGCATACTCCGAAGAGAACTTCAGAAGCCTGTGTTGTTTGATTTTTCTTCCCTCTAATCAAATAGTAGAAGAGAAAACCCAGTGGACAGATGGAAGAGCTCAGAGCAGGTCGCAGACCCCTTAGACATGGCTTTATTCCAGGTGCTGGATCACTGGGAGTGTGTTTTTTAGTGTCCTGCAGTGCCTTGTGGGAGAGCCATGTGTGCAGAGATGGGGGAAAAGGAACAGACTGAATAAGACAGTGGGAATTTCTGCAGTAGATTTTCTGGTCTTTGTCCCATTTTAACTTAATGGAGTTATTAAATCTATTGCTAAGGTGACCACATATATATTTTACCTGCATTGTCTTTGTTTTTATTTATCCTTCCATAGTGTTATTTCCTTTTTTTCTCTGCAGAGGCTACATGTTACTTCACTTTGTTTGATTTTCTCAAAAGATTTAAATGGTGGTGGTGGTGGTGAGTTGGCAGACATAAATATTCAGCCTTGAAAATCCACACTAATAAAATAATTTCCCTATGTCGTTTGCATATTTTGGTTCGCAGCAGATGAAATTAACTCACCAGGCAATCTTTACATACACTCTTTCATCACTGGAGAATTAGAAAATAGTGCCCTGCATGATATACATTTTTTAACACAAGGGCACTATATCCAGATGGGTACTTTTGTCCAAAGTGTACTCTGACCTATAGAAAAAAAAGAAACAAAACACTCCTACAAAAATAGTTTTCAGTGTGGTTTTAAGTGTGGCATGGTTCCTTGAGCCCATTAAAGCACTCTGTCTCAGCAACAAAAGATGGAATCAACACAGAACAGGATTGAAATTATGCATGTCATTTATAATGAACCTCATTATACAAGGGGCCTCATTCTATTATGAAGCACTGCAGTTTACAATCTTATTGCTATTCAGCTTTGAACAATGACAAGGAAAAAAAACCTTACCCCATGTCAGAGCTAATCTTTTTTAATGCTCACAATTTTGTATTGTTTATATATTTCTCTCAAGGAGAATTTTCCTGCCATGTTCATTCCACTCAGCAGCATGTGTCTTTCCTTACCCATATTTGGCATCTCACTTCCACGTTTATTAAGAAAAGCTACAGAATTCCACGCACCGTTTTGCTTCTGAGAAGTACTGACACAATGGCCACCTCCACAGTCTAATCTGGCATTATATTTGTAAACAATAAGGTCCATTTACCCTCCCATATAAGACTCTAATTCTATCAGGGGTGTTTATGTGTCTTTCCTGGACAGAATTATAGCTGGGTGCACATTATTTGGCCCAATGCTATGTCATAGCTGTTTGCATGGCTCCCAGGTTTAATAAGACTATTCACCATCAAACCCTTTTCTATACATTTTTATTACTCTACCATAAATACAGAGGGCAGATTCTGTTTTGTACACACATATTTTGAGGCATTTGGGGCCATTATTTTTAAGCACCAACTCATAAATTCCAGAATATTGTTTTAAATGCCTGAGCATTTCATCCTAGTGTGGCTCTCACTTCTAGTATAACACCCTGGAGACTACACATGCCCACTTGGAACTGCTTTCCTGAGATATTTGTCAACATCAGTTATTTATCCACACTGAGAAGAGTGACATACTAGGGCCTGCAAAGAGATCGAAAAGAAACATAAAAAGTAACCCTTTTCCTAAAAGAGGTATTTTTCTGCTGTATGTTTAAGGAGGTAAAGAAACTACCTGTGAATATCATGCAAGAACACTTAAAAAGCTATGAACAATTAATTGAAAATCAATACAGTGAGCTGTGAAGCTAGATTTTTCCCTTCTATTTTTCCTCCTGTTCTTTGTTTCTTCCTCCCAACTCTCTTCTATTTTTCTTAGGCAGAGAGTCTATGATATATAGGTTTGTATTCCAGCTTCCTTATTTACTAGTTGACTTTAGGCAAGGAATTTAATATTGCAAAGTGTCATTTTCCTCAGCTAAATAAAGGTAATAGTTCCTACTTCATATGTATGTTGTTAAATTTTCATTCACATGAAATGTGTATATAAAGCACAGTGTGAAGTTCATAATAGCCACTTAGTCAATGTTAGCTATTATTTACCATACAGCCTTTCTTTACAACTTATATCCATTTTAATGAAATAAATGAAGGCATTTAATTGAGACTTGTGTCTTGTGGTAAGCAGGGCCAAAAGAAAAACAATGTGTCACAAGGCTCTTATTATTTGAGTTATTGTCGCTAACATTGATCAGAAACAAATTAGAGATCAATTTGGAGGCTAGTTAGCAATAACTGACCTTCTGTACCCTCCTGAACCACCTTCCTGCTGAAAAATCTATGAAAACACAGGAAGACATTAGGTTGTAAAAAGGAATGAAGTACTGATACATGCCATAAATGGATGAATATTGGAAACATTGTGCTAAGTGAAAGAAGCCGGTCACAAAAGACTACATAGTGCATGATTCCATTTAAATGAAATGTCCAGAGTCTGCAAAATCCATAGACAGAAAGCTAATTAGTGGTAGCCAGGAGCTGAGAGAGTGGGGCTGAAGACACAGTGCTAATGGGTATGGGGTTTCTTTTTATAGTGATGAAAATTAGATAGCTGTGATGGTTGCATAACTCTGTGACTATACAAAGAACTACAATTATATAGTTAAAAGAGTGGATTTTATGGCATGTGGATTATATCTCAATAAAGCAGTTATAGAAAATGCATATTGGACAGAGCATGGCCAAGTTCAGAATTTTGAGGCTCTTGATAGAGATCGTGCCATGGTTTGATAACTAAATATTATTTAGTGTTCTTATGGGGTTTATTTAACAGAAATAAATCCAAATAGCAACCAGTGCACACAGAGGTGCCCCTGTCCCTCCTCTCTCCACACACAGGAAATGTGAGGTTGCAATATTTCTGAAAATATAGGAAGTGCCTATTAACCCAAAGGTAATATGTTTCTGAATGGAAATGTGAACTAAATCAAAGAGTGGAAGATGATTCTTATCTTATCTTATCTCTCAACACTGCTGTACTATGACCTTCTTTGCTAGGAAAAAGTTTCCAGTAAAGCAAGATATCTAAATAAGGAAAATTAGCATAACATCATGAATCATTTTGAGACTATTGTGTTTGAATAATAAAAACTAAAAATTTTTGGAAAGAGTGTTGATAAAGCCAATAAAAATATTTAAAATGAAACACCATAATTTTAGCACTATTTAGTAGTTAGGAATTATTGAGTATTTTAGATATTAAACATTAAATAAAACTTTAAAAGAGAATAATATCAATAGGAATGTTTCATTGAAAATTAGTTATGAGCCCTGTTATCACAAGACTTGTACCTATTCAAATAAGATAGTAACTTCTTAGAAAAATGTAAAACTCAAGGGTAAAATTTCAGTCATTATTGATGACATTGGCTTCACACAAAACTGTTTCAATAATTTTATGGGAAATTCAATGTACTTGGACTTAGTAATGTTTTCTTGTAATCTTGGGGAACTGCAAGGAATGTGATCTGAATATAAAAATATCAAATCTTATTCTTGGTACATGAGAAAATATTTTAAAGAGAAATATTTACAGTAATATTATATTAAATTTTGTGCAGATGTTATCAAGATAAATCTAAGGAGAAAATCTAAGTTTCAGCCAAAATTTAGAAGCATTTGTATACATTAAAATTTAGCCACATCAAAGCCATGATAACCACTTCTGGATATGCTATAAAAATATAAATTAAGTAAGTCACTTAATAACTCATCAAGATAAACCTCATAATGTACTGTGTGCCAAATAAACAAGTAGAATAGAAGTAAACAACGTATCTGAAGAGTTAGGGATTCAAATATAGAAAACTGGAAGAATATTCGGATGCCAATCATAGTATAGCAGTGCTAGAGTTGCAAAAACAGTTTGCAAACTATGTCAAAATTTGTACATTCACTTTAATAGTAATTGAATGTGAAAACAAACATTAGAAAATAATTGTTTTTAACATTTGACTTTAATAAATCTCATTAAGAAAAAGATGTTACTCTCTTTGTCTTAACAATAGAGACATGTTCTCAGTTAATAAGGCTGATCTATTCCCACAAATCTGTTTGGATTGAAAGTGATCTAATTAATAAAATTAACAAATGGCTAGGACATGACAATAAATGGTATTTATGACTTTGATAATAGATACATTTAATATGCATAAACCTCAGATTATATAGCTGAGGCTAGAAGATACTTGGAGTGTAATTGCTGTTTGTGCAAAAAAAGGAATCTGAGAGAGTATTTGTCATACAGACCAATAAGATAAATGATAATACAAATTCTCTGCTTCGTCAGGCTACAAGTTATCTAATGACTATCAAGTCCATAGAGTTGTGTTTGAAAGTTTTTCATGCAGTTGTCTATGTCAAATCACAATATATCATTTACCTGGTAACAAAAGTGTCAAAAAGATTATAGAAACAATTCCTAAACTATCAACAAGTAATTTGGAAAAACATTGCACATTGTAAACATTTTTTAAATTGCACATGCAATTTATTCAATTAGTTAGTGGATAAAAGAGGATATATTTTTACTTTTTGGTTTATATATATTGATTCATATATATGATTTATATCATCACAACAGTTGTTAAAAAATTAATACTACAAAAACTACCATTTTTCACAAAGGGACACAAATAAATATAGCTAAAATTTAGAATATTGAATAAAATATTTTTTCTTTCAAAATTAGTTTATAGTGTATATTTAGTGCAATTCCAATCAAAATCTCCATGGGAAATTTTTGGAGGTGGGGGTTATTGGCAAAGTGATTCTGAAGTTTATCAGGAAGATCAACCATATAAAGTTAAAGAGTAAAAACTTGAGATGGAAGAGTAACAATGTGCATTTTTGTGCAGACATAAATCTTTGACAGAGAAATCACTTTGGCCCGGGTGAATGGATCAATGGGTTAAATAGATAACTTACAAATGCACTGACATATTGCAAAAACAGTAAATAATAAGAGCAGCATCATGAAATTTTGAAAAACAAAAGAATTACATATTACATTTTTCTGAAACAATGTATTACCCTTTTGAAAAAACAAAATCAAATCAGTCTATCATTACACATAGGGGAAAATGCTGGAGAAATATTTCTGTTTTCAAGATGCTGAAAAATTTTATAATAGTGAAAGTGATGGAGGAGAAAGTGATGAAAGCAATCAATATTCTCAATGACATAAAAAAGCTTCCCTATTTCATAAATCAGCATAACTAATATTGAAAGTCAAACAACAACCTAGGAAGATCTGCAACAAGTATGGCAAACAATAAATTAATGTCCTGTATGCATAAAAACAAGATATAAATCAAGAGATGAGGCAATACCACATTTGGGAGAAAAGTTTGCAAAGAAGGTGAATGGGCAGTTTCTTAAAGAAAAAGCATATAACTAGTATGTTAACATACTACATTTATGCTCAAATTAAACAAATTTTTCTGCCACGTTAATGACATTTTCCCCATGACAATGCCTATAAAAATGTTGTGGTTTCTCAGGTTTTCCTTTGTAAAGTTACTATTTTTCCCCTTGTAATTTATAAGCATCACATAGAGGTAATTTGAAATTATGTAAATACCTGATTTGTCATCACATTGTGGGTTCTACTTTTAGCATCCAGTGATGATTTTTGCTCGAAACAATGTTTACTGTGGTGTTTGCCAAATGGGCAAATTTTCTATGTTCATCATTCTTTCTATATTTATTAATTGTAAATCTACGGAAAGGTCAGATTTCTCCATTGGTGAAGAAACCTGGCAGACACCACCGCCTATGGTGTCTACCAAATGGTGGTTTTCTATTTCTATCTTTCTTGCTACAGTTAATACCTGGAATTATACTGTGAAGATGGATTTATCCATCAGTGGAGAAAATAGGCAGAAGCCACATTAACAAACCAAATGATCAAAGTTAGCATCACTGGTAATGGGGCAAATTGACATGTGTTTCTAGGTGTGATGCACCATGAAGTTAACATCTCTTCTGTTGAGAATACAAAACCAAAATTTAGTTGGGAGGGAATATTAGACAAGCCAAAATGGGGGGACATTATATAAAATAACTGGCCAGTGGTCCTCCAGAGTGTCATATACCAAGGAACTAACCTGATTAAAAGAAATTAACATAACAGGGCAACTAAATGCAAGCATCTGATCTTTAATTATACCTTGGACCAGAAAATGGACATTAGTGAAACAATTGGCTGAAATTTCAATGAAATGTGTAAGTTAGATATCAGCAGTGTACCAATGATTTTTTTCTAATTTTTATATATATAATGTAACTACTCAATATGTTATCATGGTGGGGGCTATTGGGGTGAAGGATATACAGTAATTCTCTGTAATATTTTTGCAACTTTTAAAGTCAGCAACTGTTTCAAAATGAAGAGTTAAAATGAAAAAAAATTAAGGTAGAAAAGAATATACTGTAGTGTGTTGGGACTTTATAATCATATGGCCTTTTTGAAAATATTCTATTATTTATTTCAAGACACTTAGATGTTTCACTATTCTTCTACTTCACACTTGTGCATAACTATCCTAAAGAAATAACCAGAGTTACAGGCAAAAAATATGCAAATTTTTATAACAGCATTTTAATTTTCATGTAAATGCAGCATATTTATATAAAGGCTCCCATATAAGCAATGAAAATTGTGTTCAAATATTATTTGAAAGCATGATATTTGGGAGCTAGGTTTTATACACAGGGAAATCCAGAACCTGACCAAGAGCCTCAAAAGAACATTCATCCAAAGCTAAAAAATAAGTCAAAAGTGTTCAGATATATTTCATCGTTAAATGGGTTTACTGTTAGGTCGATTTGTTCAGATGAGCCTTGTTATTTTAAAAAACAATACACATGTGGAAGAGAGAAAAGGCAGCTGCTCAGATCTCAGGGTGACTATATGGGGCTTTCAGAGCTTCTTGGGCATCTATAAATGTTCTAAAGACTAATTTTAAAAACAACAAACAAACAAACAAAACACTTTGTTTTATTAAACTCTAAGCAGAGTGATTGCTGATCATGACTATACTGTCCAAGACAATGATCCACTTCACATTATTCTGTTCATGATACCAAATGTAGGTCATAACATATATTATACTTAAATATTTTGTGTAGACATACAGATAGAAGGATGGATGGAGAAAGAGGGATAGAGGGAGGTCAGGGGGAGGGAGAGAGAGAGAAAGAGAGAGAAGGAGATAGGAATTTAGACTGCAAAATATATTTTTAAAGTAACCACACTGCAGTGAGGGTTGGGGATCCAGGAAAGCTTGGAAGTGAAAACTAATTCCTATAGGGGTTTGAACCCAATTCTTTGACTTTTAATCTAGGTAATGTTGACTGTAGATTCTCTGAACACAGGTCTCTTCCAGCAAGCTCATTTAGGGAGGTGGACAGGGGTATGTCTAGCATTGATCCCCCATTTCTCCATTGTATTGCCTCCTCGCAAGAGTTCACATTTTGTAGGGGAAATTAGGACTCATGTGTCTGTTCTCTCTTGGTTTAGATGTTTCTCAGGAAACAAATGGCTTACTCAAATAGCAAAATGGAGGAGATTTTAATCAGAGTGACTATTTTCAAACATAAAGTTTGAAACACATTGGTTTAGAGAAACTACCAAAGAATGGTGAGTCAGTCTGGGACTAACAGTTGCAGAAAGACTTTCTGGTTCCCTGGATTAACAGGCTAAGAGGTGGGAATGTGTGGAGAGCCTGAGGAGGTAATTCGATGAAGGGTCTGCAGTGTAGGGATGCCCCAACTCTTCAATTGGAAGGTAGAGCACCCAGAAATGAAGACTCCTGCCTCACTCTCTCATTTCTCATTCGCTGACTCAGCAGACAAGGAAGCACTCTGATACCTGGCAGAGTGCAATGGGGAAAGGTGGAGAAGAGGTGTCCAGCTCAAGTTTACACCTTTTCTAAACATTTTGATTATTCACTCTCTCAGCATCTTGCCAGAAAAAATAGGCTCCCAGCTTTTCTTTCCTGATTATCTAGAGCTCACTGTGATGTAAACGTGCACTCTAATTCACCCAGTCTGGCATTTGACATGTCAAAGAAGGAAATGGTGGAATTTAGTAAACCCTTTCTCAAGGTAGACCAGTTATGAACCTGGAAGTGTGAATTAATGACCCTTTGAGCCCAAGATGAAGACAAACAAAATCCTTGCCTTTCTCAGCAGGGTCTTATCAGCAAGGGGTTGCCATTTGGAATGGCAGGAGTTGAATCTTTCTCTGAGCATCTCTGATATAAAATCTTAATCTCCTCGAGGCAGCTGTAGATTTGAGAGACTAAGAGGTGATCTCATAAATGAAAATGAGAAACCAAATACATTCATATTCATGTTTTTCAAATTACCCCTCCTGTTTCTCTTCCTTAGGAGAAAAGACCTAGAAATAAAAAAATGACAAAGAAATGTTGGTTCTATTCAAGTAATGGTATTGTGAGAAATTCTTTCTTCTTTTATGCTTCAATTTTGCCCCCCCCAAATTCATAATGAATATTATTCATTCTTATAAACAAGGGAAAAAAAATCTTTTTCCCCCCAAAGTGATCAGGGTCATATTGGGTGATAGAACACTGGATTTAGAGAGTTTATATTTGTGGAGAATGAGGTAAATTTAAGTAAGAGTCACATTGCCCATCATTGCTCTGTGTACTCAAAATTCTTTTCTTTGATAAAGTATTATCTTTAGAAGCGCACATAATTATATTAGCTTTTTGCAGAATTGCATTTTCCAAATTCTGCTATAGCCTTACCTTTTATTTAGTGTTGCTACACTTTGACAATCTATAAGACTTCACATGCATATGTTAAAGGATACCCTATAAAATAAAACTGCTCTTTCCTTTGGAACATCTGTCTCCCGTATGTGGCAGTTATAGGGCAATTTCCTGGAAAATTTATTATTACAACAGAAGAAAGAAAAAAATCTTACGATAAACTATGGAAACTATGGTGTGTAAGGCATGATTAAAAGATAATATGCTCTCTAACAATGGAATTCTGGAAAGTCTTTATTTCTTTTAAAATTCCCTTGCTTTAATGCGAAGAACTTGAGCTCACTTTTTGCCTCAGTTTCTCAGGATGTGAGATTAATTTGAATACATGTTCTAAGACAAGTAAGTACAAGCTAATATTTGGAAATTTTAAAATATTGTATCCACTTTCTTTCATAAACTGTCATTTAAACTGATATTTTCTTCAAGACAAATTAAAAGGCATTTCTACAAGAAATGGCTCTATATCCTTAAGCTTTCATTTCATTAAACAGGAATTACAGCAATTGACCAAGAATTTACTACTTGAAAGATCTGAGTGGCCTGGCCAACAATTGTTGCTAAATATTCTCCCTTCCTCCTTCCTTTCCTTCTCTCTATCTCTCTCTCTCATTCTCTCTCTCTCTCCCCATTTCTCACACACACGCACACACAACTTAATGTTGGCAAATTACAAGGCACTTTAAACTTTGAGTCACTATTCAAGTTATGAATTATACTTTTTAATATGCCTATTATTCAGGTTTGGTGGAAACAAGAATGTGTAAGTTGTAGGATCTGAACAATAAAGTAAATTTTTTCCTAACATGCTACATATATTGAGTACTAGCCATATATCTCTGCATTATTATTAATAGTTAGATGGACGCCGAAAGAAAATACTGCAAAAATGAAACATTTAATACAAGTAGACTATTTTATCAAACCTATGGTGACACACTTACCTGTATGAATGGGACAAACTGAGAAGATGAGAAAATTGGAGGGATCATCAGAAGTTACATTCTCTACTAGTGAGAAGCAGGTAAAGGTACTAAGCTTAAACACATGAATAACTAGCAAAACCCATCTGAATTTTCAAAATTAATTTTACAAGTATAGATCAAGAATTATATATACTAGATTAGATTGCATTATACTTTTTATACTTTTCTGACATACAGGAATATAGTTGATTTGCTCTCTATTTATAGCTATCTATATCTATTTATCTATTTATCCATCTATCTATCTACTATTTATCTTCTGAGTAAATAAATGTGTTTTATGAAGCAGGGTTTCACTTTCAGTTGACTATGACCTATAGTAAAATTTCTTATGCAAAAATCTTTTCAAAATGTACCTCTTGAAAATATTAGTCCATTCTTTGACATGAGAATTTATGATTAGTAAAATGTGAACAGGCTATAGTTTATTTTTCCTGAGAGATCCTTTAAAAAGTCTGGAAAGCAGAGTTATGAATTTTTCTCCAAGTACAATGAAACACAAAATAAAACTTCTTTCACTATGTGTAGTCAAAAAATGCAGTTTATTTGTCCCATGGTATCTGATCTGGAAAATCTGTTAGCCACAGGGCATTTCAATTCTTTGAAGATTTCATTGTAGCAAGCAAAATAACACATAATATAAAGAATGCACATCCAATATGGAGAACATGCAGCATATAAACTTTTATTGAGTTAATTCCTTCATTAAATAGAAGTGACTTTGAACTGCTGGGTTAACACCTGCAGAGTAATCAGCTTCACGTGGATTATAATATTTCTATTTGATGTTTAATGTTTCTTGGAAACACTGCACATCTAAGGTTTTGACTTTTGAGGTTAAAGCTAGTGCATTTACTGGAGGCCTAATTGGGAACTGTGAACTTGTGAGCTGTTTTAAAGCAACTGTTTTAAACCCCGATTCTGTCTTTCTGAACATTCAGGCTCTCTCCTTCTCAACAAGCAAAACTGGGTTCATCATTTGCAAGCAAATGCTCTTTCACAGATAACTGCATTGGCGGGGGGAGCCTTTGCTTACAGCCAGCCATTCACTATTGGAGAGGGCCAACTGCTCTGCAGAATTAAGGGACAGATTCAATGCCCTTGAATCAGTTGGACCCTTGCAGTGTTTTTGCAACAAGCACTTGTGGAATTTAAACATTTTTAAAGGAAGCCTCAGAGAAGGACTGTAGGAGCATGCTTTTGGTGTTGAGAATAAAAACCAAAACATACGGTTTCTCCCTGTCTAGACAGAATGGTACTGTCCCAGACAGAAAGGTCTCCACAGGCCAGACAGCGCGTGTAACACGGTAGTGCTGAGAGTGTCGTGATGCCCTGGTGTAAAGGAGCAAAACACAAAAACAACCATAGTGCCCAAGGGATAATTTGCAGGACTCAGCTCAGTGGACAGCCTATGCTGTGTGTGCCTGTGTATATATGTGCAGTTTTCTGTATGAGGCTCATATCTTCGTACACAAATTTAGACACAAATCTGATGCAATAACAATCCACATGGGGTTTTAAATGCTGTAACTACAAAGAGCAAATTATTTTGAGATTGAGATTGCATATAATAAAAATCAATATTCTGTTT
This sequence comes from Trachops cirrhosus, assembly GCA_028533065.1. Taxonomy (NCBI): domain Eukaryota; kingdom Metazoa; phylum Chordata; class Mammalia; order Chiroptera; family Phyllostomidae; genus Trachops; species Trachops cirrhosus. Next base: position 56,769,519 of record CM052548.1, on the reverse strand, counting down.
TGATATTTTATTTTAAAATCAGTTTTCAAATGCTGAACCCAGAAGAAAATTTTACCCTTTGTGACAGCATGGATGGACCTGGAGAATATTATGCTAAGTAAAATAAGCCAGTTGGAGAAAGACAAACCATATGATTTCATTCATATGTGGAATCTAATGAACAAATTGAACTAACAAGCAAAATATAGCCAGATTCATAGATAGAGAGCAGGATGACAGCTAATGGGTGAGGGGGAAGGTAGGGGATGGAGGGCTTGAGCAAAAAGGAAAAAAGATTCATGGACATGGACAACAGTGTGGTGATTAGAAGGAGTAGGGGGCTTTATGGGGACTAAATGGTAATGGAAAAAGTACAATAAGAAAATCTGTATTTTATTAGTAAAAAAATAAAAATAAAAAAACTCAGAGTTTAAACAATTATGTATGCAATTCTTAAGTTTTATAGAATTTTGTGTTCAAAAATTTGTTCAGAATAAATATTATTGGAAGGGTATAAATTTCACTCAAACAATTCATCAGTTTTACACCTGGTTCACAGCTATATGGTGATTACCTGACTTCCCTCTGAGGGTGTGTCCTGTCTCTCATATGACATAGGGGCACCAATTCGTCATTTCAAGCAGCTGTTGGTTGTTAGTAGACCTAAGAGAAAAGCTTGTGCAGATTTTGGGTGCATTTAATTCTTAAGGGTGTTACTTTACTTAATTACTTGTTTACTTACTTGTCCTTAGTTACAACCTTTAATTGAAGACCACAGAGAATAGCAATTTAGTCCCTTTTCATATTTTTGTCTGCTGTAAGGAAAATGGCAAAATATACTTTGCTTTAAGCAACTCATACTATGTGCTGATTTGGGCATGGAGAAAATCATCATAGTGTATCTCAGGGTTTATTCTGATTGGTGTCCCATTACATGATGAAATTGCATCCTCTGTTTACAAACTAGTGCAATTAATTGCCTTTGTCTAGAAATGACACAGATTTGAGAAACACTGCCTGAGATAAGGCTATGGAATTTAGAAGCCAGAGTTGTTAACCTGTTCATTGCTTTATATAAAACATTATGGAATTTTAAAATATAAGAATATAGCTAGCTATTCCTGCCACTCTTATGTCAAGGTGTAATTTTTAAACTTAATGAGTAGGTGAATTTTCTGAAAGATGCCTCATAGGGAAATTTTTATAATGTGTCCTTGTATATTAGAGTAATTTTGTTGGCAAAAGATGGTGTGATGAGGGTGGAACAGAGATTGTGCCTTCCTGCTGCTCTGTGATTGGTGTCCATGGACAGGAGATAGATTAGAGTCAAGTTTTGGTGGAAAGGTTGTCTTCCCCGCCAGTAGTCCTGATCTCAGTGAATGAGTTTATCTCTAGGCAAGCACATTATACAATGCAAGACATGCAGTCACTGGAGTTTTAGAGTCAAGTGGGCTCCCAGATGTCAGCCTACCAGTAAGATGGCCTCTTATAGCTCTAGAGGAAGTGATTAGTGAGACAGGGATTCCACATCACATGCTTAGTTAGCTGCCTCAGCTGTACCTTAGTCTTGAGGAAGGTTATTCTCCTTTTGCCCTTCCCTTAGCATTCCTCCACTCCAGCCCCACATGATATCTATGGTTTCCTATGCATTATGGCTGGGAGCCCACCAGTCAGGTAACATCTGTCCTTTTTCACTTATCCTTAGAGTCCAGCTGAAGAGAAGCTGAGAATTTGCTTGCACACAGCCAAACACGTTAAAGGCTCCCCAAGCTGCAGATGGCCAAGAACAGTAGAGTCTGTTTTAATCTGTTTTGTAGAGTCTGGACATGTAGGCCAGCACTTAATTTTATGCCTAAAGTACAATTCAAAGTTGTTCTCAAACAGTTCCTTGAGATTGGTTATCAGAATGGGGAAAATGTGAAAACAAAATGATAAAACAATCAAAAGACTCCCCAATAATAGCTACATTCATTACACAAATCACAAGAAGAAACTATTGTACTGAGACTGGTCCTCCAAATACTGATTTGAAAGGGTAGAAAGGTTATGTCTGACTTAGGTTAGCTGAAAAATTGGTTTCTTTGAATTTTTGTCTACAAAATTTTAAACTGTTTGACATTTATATATTTAAAAAGGCTATTTAAAACTATTTTAATTGAAAAATATCCACTGTAAAAGATAATTTTCTACAGATAAGAAGCAATTCATCTAGCATGTAGTTTTGTGGAAAGGTTTACTACTTCTCTATATTTAACAATTGAAATGATAAATGCATTTTCTTAGAAATTTAAAGTATATATCATTATATATCAAAGCATAAAAGTTAAATGCAAGAAAGACAACTAAAACCCAAATTCCTTCTCTACTTGCATTGTTTAGTATTTTTTTCTCAAAGTAGCACTAGTATACATGAAATATCTAATTGAAAGACATGTAGAAAAGGGTAAAAGGCGGTTTTCCGGAAGGATGGAATTATGAGGAAATTATAAATTTTATATATGAGGTTTTATGTTTTCCAAGTTTTAAACAATAAACTGTGTTAATTTTAAAATCATAGGAATACTTATTTCAAGTACACAAAGAGACATTATGTATTGCTGGGCTGGAAAGAACGCAACACCTCCTTCCCCATGAGTTACTCTTTCCTCCTTGGCTGCTCCTTTTCAAATTTCTTCTCAGACTCCACTCCCTCTGTAGTCCAAGTGTTTCTTGTTGACTGGGTCCATAGTTTGTGCTCTTCATTTGATGTCCTCAATTCTAGTGTATGGCTATCACACTTGATTTACTATATTCTTATCACCTCCATACCTGAACTGTCAGTCCAGCTTCCTATATATCCCAGCTCCCTTAGTGGAATCCCTAAGGCAGGTCACCAAAATATATTAAACTCAACTTTTGAAGATGAATTCATCTGCTTCACCTAACCTTCCTTACATCCTATGTTTTCATTCTTCACTGGTTGAAGTTGCCACCCAATGGGGGACTTGGTCAAGAAACCTAGGCTTTCTTTGAGTGGTCCTCTTCATCTGTCCTCTGTAATATCTTCGACTTCTGTGAGATCCAACCTACTAAATGTATGTATAGTTTTCTGTCCTCACCATTGCCAAGAACCTTATGACTGGTTCTCATAGACTTCATTCTCACCCCATTCCCTACCAGTTTATCTTCTCTCAAGGCTGCCAAGGCGATTTTTTAATTTTAGAACACATCCAATCATGTCATTCCTAGGCTTTTGATCTTTCAATGACTTCAGACTTCCCTGAGTTAAGTAAAACATTATAACCTAGCCAGCAAATTTCACAATCTGCAAACTCATTTCCTGAGATGCAACTATAACTTCTGAGCTATCTTCAAACAAATTTGCTTTTTCTTTAATGAGTCAATTTTTTCAAGGTTCTCCAAAGATGAGCATGCAGCCCTTGCTTCTCAGAATGACCAGCTTTCATTATCCACCAGACAAAACTGCCAACTCTTATCTCAAAACTCCAATCTATTGTCACCTCCTCCAAAAAGACTCCTTTGAGTACTGTAAACTGAGTTAAGAACCTAAGAGTTTATCAGTCGGTACATAATTTCCTTCAGTTATTGCCTTCTGCTCTACATTTTGAGGTGTTTAGAGGCAGGCATCTTTTAAAATTTTTTGAGCATTAAAAGAAGGTATTTATGTATCACTTGTGAAGTTAAAAGATAATTTTCAAGGAGCAAAAGTTTGATAGCAACTTAAATGATGGATGCATAGGGAGTGGCTAAATACACTATAGTCCATCCGTACAGTGGCCTACTGTGTGGCCAGTAAAAGCAATGGGGAGCATTGTATATACAGATATGGAAGAATTCCCAAAATAGGTCAAGGGAAAAAGCAAAGCATTAAAAAAATAAGTAAAAACCCATAAAAATTGTCAGCAGAGAAAGAAACATAAGGGAGGAAGAAGTGTCTTTTATACCTGTTTGTATTTTTTAATGTGATACTATGAATATATAGTATCTATTTTTCATTTATTCACTTTTTAAATTTTATTTTTTAATAAAAATTAAATTTATTTTTAATTAAAAAATTAAATTTTATTTTTAAATTGTAGTTGACATTCAATATTATTTTGTATTAGTTTCAGGTGTACATCACGGTAGTTAGATAATCGTATACTTAACAAAGTGATATCCCCAACATTTCAAGTACACCTCTGGCACTGTACATAGTTTATAATAAAATGTTATTGTCTATATTCCCTGTGCTATACTTTATACCCCCATGATTATTTTGTAACTACCAATTTGAACTTAACCCCTTTACCTTTTTCATCTAGCTCCCAACCCTTCTCTCCTCTGGCATCCACTATCTTGTTCTCTGTGTCTATGAGTCTGTTTCTGTTTTGTTTGTTTATTGTTCTTTAGATTTCACATATAAACAAAATCATGCAGTATTTGTCTTTTTCTGACTGATTTATTTCACTTAGCATAATACCCTCTATGTTCATCCATATTGATTTGAAAGGTAAAATTTTATACTTTTTGTGATTAATATTCCATTGTAAATATGTGCCACCACTTTTTTATCCATGTGTCTATTGATGGGCACTTGGATCACTTCCCTATCTTGGCTATTGTAAATAATGCTGCAGAGAACATGAGGGTGCATATATTCTTTCAAATTAGTGTTTTGATTTTTTTCAAACATATACCCCAAAGTAGAATCACTGGGTTATAAGGCAGTTTCATTTTTAATTTTTTGAGGACCCTTTATACTGCTTTCCATAGTGGCTGCACCAGTCTGCATTCTCACCAACAGTGCAAAAGGGCTCCCCACATCCTTGCCAGCACTTGTTGTTTGTTGATTTATCGATGATAACCATTTGACAAGTGTGAGATGATATTGAATTATGGTTTTAATTTGAATTTCTCTAATGATTAGTGACATTGAGCATTTATATGTGTTTATCGGCCATCTGTAAGTCCTCTTTGAAGAAGTGTCTATTCAGGTCCTCTCCCTATTTTTTTAATTGGATTATTTGTTTCTTTGGTGTTGAGTTACATAGGTTCTTTATAAATTTTGGATATTAACTCCTGAGTGGATGTCGTTGGCAAATTTTTTCTTCCATTCAGTAGGTTGTCTTTATGTTTTGTTGATGTTTGCCTTTGCTGTGCAAAAAATCTTTAGTTTATATAGTCCAACTTATTTTTTTCTTTTGTTTCCCTTAGAGGCAGGTATTTTTTCATCATATTTCCAATGTTCTGCATAGTACCTGACATATAGTAGAGGCTCAATAAATATTTGTTGAATGGATGAATGGACAGGGACTCTCTCAGTAGATGTTTATGACTATATGTAAATAGATTTTGGGATTATTAAGATGCCAATTCTGATTCATCAATGTAAAGTTTAGGATATGCTTTATCTTTCTTAATATTTTGTTTTCCAAGCTGTTGTTTCTTATTTAAAGTGTCTGAAGTATAAGATAATACATGAATGGAAAAGCATGTGAATGAATTTTAGATAGAGTTGTTGGACAGGGAAACCTCCTCCCATAGATAGAGAGCAGGATTACAGCTAAAGGTGGGGTAAGGGTAAGGGATGAAGGGGTTGAGCAAAAAGGCAAATGGACTCATGTACATGGACAATAGTGGGGCGACTGCATTGAGGAGGAGGATACAGGGTGACTAAATACTAATGGAAAAATATAATTAAAAATAAAGAAAAATGATATATAACAGATGGAAAAGAAGAAAGAAAGAAAGATAGACAGAAAGAAAAGAAGGAAGAAAGGGAAAGGAAGGAAGAAATAAAGAAAGACAGGCATAGGATTGAGTTCATATAGAAGCCCTGATAAACTAGATGACTTTCAGTGAGATTATTCAACATCTTTGAGCCTCCCTCTCTTCATCTATAAAACATGAATGTAAAGTTTATGTTTATATTCAAAACATGAATATAAAATACCTACACTACATGGTCATCTGGAGGTAGGGAATACTTTAAAGAAATCAACATCCAATTGTAACCATTTTCAGTTTAAGAATTTCTCATTCCCAATGAATAGTTCATTGGATCTCAATTCTTTTATTCAGATTCTCAGCTTCACTGAATGTATTTTAGTAGGTGTTATTCCTCAAGTAACTAAGCATATTTGGGTCTCTTTTTCTGTCTAAATCTGGTATAGTTTTAGGTTATTATAATAAGTATTTTATTTTCCTTACTATTAGTTATCTGTGATGCCTAAAAGCACATTTTGAAATTAAATCAATATTTATAAAACAATAATATTTAACTAGTGTATATCTCTTAAAATCTTAAGATTTATTGAAATAGTCACAAATACATATGAAATGTCTCAATCTAATATTTTAACATTTCTTTTCCTTTGAGTACGATTTACCATACATTGATTACTAATAGTTGCCCACCGAGTACAATATTAGAAGTAAATTTCAATAATTAGAAATTGTGTGAGTTTAATTTTTCATTTGGAGAGATTTATTTCTAACTGGTTCTCTAGTGTGTAGTAGTTGAAATGTTAGATAATGGATTTTTATTGATTTTAGCTAAACACTGAAGATGCACAAAATACATTTTCATAACTTTGATGGTCATGAGTTTCAGAATGTATTGATTGGATTGATGTAATACATTTGTTTAGAATATTAACGTCATGAGAAGAGAAAATGCATTCCAGCAGATAGATGTGACATGCTGCATTCAAGAAGGAGGAAGAGAAATATTTAAGTTTTGATGCAAAGCATCAGTCTGATTTATGGTGTGTTTTGAAGAACCACTCATCTCATATATTGTTATATGTTATAAGGCTGCATCATACAGATGCTGAATAGCCTTAGCTTTCCTCTCTTTTAAATGAGTGAGACCATAAAGTAGCAATTGCTTCTTAATGTGTTTGTGGAAAGAGGGCTTAGGAAAACACAAGCTATAGCTCTGATTTTCACAGTTATGCAAGTGATACTTTTTTATCAGGGTCACTTTGAAGGAAATGATTCTTCGAAGTGAGTTGCAAAAGGGGTCCCAGAGGCTGACATTATGTGTGGGATCCTTTTTTCTTCCTTAGAAAGGTCTGAAAAGTTCATTCAAGTGCAAATGGTGTTAGTGACAAATGCAGTGTTTATTTGTCAGAAAGACAGATGATTAGGATTAGATAATTCAGTCCTAGAGACTATTTATATCTAAAATAACTGAACAGCAGCATCAATTAGGTTACTGCAGCCATCTTAGAAAATAAATCAAATTGAATAGAGTCAATCCAATCAGTTGCCCACCTATTGATCTGGAGTGTTGGAAACACAAAACTGATGGTGCACAACCCATAGGACTGTGTCTTGTAGTCTTGGTGGAAGTAGGCTTTAAACTGACTCCTAGTGAATAATTGCTACCTGTTTTCCTTACTTTGTGCAATAGCAAAAATATAATGGTTCTGGAGTCAGATACAATGTGAATTTAAATCCTGCTTTTCCCATTTATTAAATACATGATGGTAGACAGGTTATTTTTCTTATCATCATCTATCAAGTAGGAATAAAAAGGACTTGTTAACAGGTTCGCTCTAAGGAACAAGTGTACAAAGTGTATATAATGGCTTTTCAGCCTTACCAAGAGGTAAGGCTTCCACTTACCTCTTCCTTAATTGCTTTTTCCCCCTCAGCTTACTGGTTTTTGGTCAGAATCATTGTCTTTGGGAAAGGGGGAGGGTACCATACAGATTTTAAAAATTATTTTTAGGTAATTAATTATGGGATCTTAAAAACCTATCAAACAAATCTTGAACCCCTACCTTCCATTAGATATAAAAATCAATTTCTGGTGGATGATATATCTAAAGTGAAAGGTAAAATAATGTACATTTTTGAAATAAAACATCAAAGTATGTTGTTATTGCCTTGACTAGGGAAAGGCCTTTTATTTTTTAATTTTTTTCTGTGTACTTTTATTTTATTTTCTATTGTATTTTTGTGTATTTTCCCATTACCATTTAGTCCCCTTCTACCCCCTCCCTGCAATCACCACACTGACATCCATGAGTCCTTTTCCCTTTTAGCTCAACCCCTCTACCCCCTACCTTCCCCACCCCACCTTAGCTGTCATCCTGCTCTCCATCTGTAAGTCTGTCTCTATTTTGCTTGTTAGTTCGGTTTGTTCATAGATTCCACATAGGAGTGAAATCGTATGGTATTTGTCTAGGGAAAGACTTTTTAAATAGAATCTCCAAACGCTAATCCACGTTAAAAAATGATAAATTATGCCACATTGAAATTAATAAATTCTGTTCACAAAAGAGACTATTAAGAAAGCAAAAATGTCAGTTACAGAGAAACAAGAGATATTTGCAATTACATATATCAGACAAAATACTTGTACCTGGAAGATGTAAACAACTCCAAGAGACAAACAATCCAAAACAAAGATTAATTTAAGAAGTTTAGAGTTACATCACCAAAGAGGCTATCCAAATTGCTGTCAAACATAAGAAAATGTGCACAATTTCATGACTCATGAGGGAAATGGAAACTGAAGCCCCAGTGCAATATTATTACATACCCACCAGAATGACCAAGTGTCAGTGAGTGGGAGGAGCAACCAGGCATGCATGTATGGTCAGTAAGTGTGTAAAAGGCATAATCACTTAGAAAGACCTTTGAAACTCCTACCAAGATAGACTATGTATATCAACTATGGTCCAGCAATTCCACTCTTAGAGAAGTACTCAAAGAAATACAGATATAAAACTTTATCAAAAGTATATACAAGAATGTTCATAGTAATACTGTTTTTCTTAGCTCCAAAGTGAAAAAAACTCAATATAGCATATTCATGCCATGGACATGATGTAGCAAAAAATTAAAAATCATTGTTACATGTAAGAACATTGATAAATTCTCATAAGCAGAATGTTGATCTTAATAAGTCACACACAGGACTATATACTTCATTCCACTCCATATATTAGAAAATCAAAAAAGCAAACTATTGTATGCTATTAGAATTTCTTTGAAGATAAGTAAGGATGGGAGACAGCATGAAAGAGACTTCAGAAATGATGTTAATGTTTTAGATACATGGAAGTGTCTACTTGGAGAATTTATTCAGTTGTAGTTATGGTTTGCATAATTTTATTAGGGTACACTGTAATAAAAAAGTATCTTTTGTAAGTTTCTAGTGACAACTTCTTAGAAAAAAATTCCTGAACATAAACACATGTTCATTATTAAGAATATTGAAAAGATTGAGGATGTTAAAATCACCTATAAATCTGCTATTGTTTGTATACACTGTTTGTAATTTGACATATTTTCTTCTAGTATTCTTCTTTTTATTTATACATTGTATGTAAAATATAATATCCTATATATAACATAACATTTTTAGCCTGCTTTTTTTTTTTCTTAACAATATGTCCAGAGCACTCTCTTCAGCTATTAAATACTCTTCAGGACACTTCAAAAGCTCCAGATGAGGCCCACTGCTGCATTTAGCCCATGGCTTTGACCATATGTACTTTCATCTCAGCATTGCTTAAACTACACATCTGCTAGAGCCTGGAGCTAAAACTGGGTCATTAAAAACAAATCAATTTAGACCTAACTGGATCTTACCAACAGTCTTTGACAGTGGGTGGCCCTAAACCCAATATTACTTGATATTGTCATTGTTGACCCGAGTTAGGAAGCCCTTTCAGCATCACCCCTGTAAGGAGCAGCACTGATTGCATTCAGGTTATGTCCTGTGCCAGGTCCAGTTGCTTGCTCCTAATTGAAGCAGTTGGCAAGATTGTGCAACAGCAAGAATCCTGGGTCCAGGAGACTTAGGTCAAGTCACCAAGGGACCGGCTTTGCAACTACCAGCAGTATAACTCTCGGCAAGTGACCTGAGAGTCAGAGACCCAGCTTTTTAACAGAAAAATGAAGATAACCCCTAACCTTGTAGCACAATGTATGTATTTATACCAAGAGGTGTAGACACATAATAAGTTATAGACACATTTAAATAAGCAGTGATCTAATCACTTCCTTGCCTACAAACAGAGTCAGCTCCTTAGTATGGCAGTGAGATCTTCATGCTTGTATGTTCAGCCTCTTCTTCTCTCAATACTCCATAACATCAAGCTGTACGTGCCAGTCACTCAAGGTGATTTGCAGCTTTTTGAACACAAAATGGTTTGTACATTTTTTTCCTATCTGGAAACTCCTTTTGTCTTATTCTCTAACTCCCTGCCACCAGTCCTCATTCATTTACTCACTAATATATACTCACCTATATGTTTTTATCGAGATTTGCTCTCACCCTAGAAATGCTCTCTGAAGCCTCCCATCCTCAGGTCTGGTTAGAGGCCCATCATAAGAGTTCCTAGGGCCCCATGGACTTGACCCATCACAGAAATAATGACATTGTACCGAAGCAGCCTATTTAATGTACTAGATCTCTTTCAGTTGGCAAGCTGCCCAAGGGTAAGGTCCTGTTTGCTCCACCGTGTATCTCCAAGGCCTGTCACAAGACCTGGCAAATAGCTGTTGCACACAGAATCTATGCTGTTTGTGTGACTTTTTATTCCACTGAGAAATAACTACAGAAGGTCCAAAGGTTTGTGTGTGTGTGTGTTTTGTTGTTGTTTTTTAAGATACAAAACTCAGAGACACAACCATCGAATTTTTTTCTCCCCTGAGTTCCTACGTGAGAAGCCAAATAACATCAGATGGAGACTGGAAGACCTAAAAAAGTTAGCAGAAGCTAACAGTTAGACTGAATCTTCTTAGGTACCCATACCACTGCAGAGATAGAATAGTTTTCATTATATCTTTTTCTAATGTTTTTTGTTAGTGTATTGAAACACAACTATTCTGAGTTGATTTTATATCCTGTAACCTTGCTGAATTCATTGATGAGTTCCAACAGTTTTGAGTCTTTAGAATTTTCAATATGTAATATCATATCATCTGCAAATAACAATTTTTCTTATTACTTTCCCATTTAGATGCCTTTTATTTCTTTGTCTTCCCCAATTGTCCTAGCTAGGACTTCAAGTACTATATTGAATGAGAGAAGTGAGAGTGTGCACCCTTGTCTTATTCTTGATCTTAGAGGAAAAATTTTCAATCTTTCACCAGTTGAGTATGATGTTAGGTGTGGGTCTATCATATATGGTTTTTATAATGTTGAGGTATGTTCATTTTTTATCCAATTCGTTGAGCAGTTTTATCATGAAAGGATGGTGTATTTTATTAAACATGTTTCACCATCTATTGAGATGATCATATGATTTTTATATTCCATTCTATTGATGTGATGCATCTATTATTGGTTTGTATATGTTGAATCATCTTTACAACTCAGGACTAAATTCCACTTGATCATGGTGTATCATCCTTGGAATTTGGTTTGCTAATATTTTGTTAAGAGTTTTTGCATCTATGTTCACCAGGGATAATGGTTTCTAGTTTTCTTTTCTTGTAGTATCCTTACCTATTTTTGGTATGAGAGTAATGCTGGTCTCATACAATGAGTTTGGCGTATTCCCTCCACTTCAGTTTTTTGGAAGAGTTTGAGAAGATTTGACATTATCTCTTCTTTAAATGAGATGGTTTTGTTAATGGGAAAGGGGTTCTTTGAAGTATTTGAATAAAGCTCTGACTCCCTAAAAAATGGATAAGCAATGTATATGTCATAATTTTTCTGTGTGTTCATAGTCCCATCCCTCCCTAACCATCCTCCTGACAATGGTCTTTTCACTTATACAAATATTTCCACTATGTTAAATCTAAGTTTTTAGGGTATGAGAGCTAGTATTTATTTAAGTTGACATTCTGTCTCCACTCTGATATGTGCTTATTTCATAGCTGCTCTCTCTAAAATAAATCTTAATCTTTAATGTCCAAGTTATTGAGAATGTACCTTTCTATAAGGCAACCATTATAGACTATAGCTTATTATTGATTTGATCATATAAATTGTGTCATAAAATATAAATTATAATATATTTATAATATGAATATGATATTGTTATGATATATGATATAGTTCCCAGCCTGAATAACTTGCAATCTGATTAGTGTCTGAACACATGGATAGAAAAAGATTAGGAGCAATTTATCACAAGAAATAATCTTGAAGAAAATAATTATTATATGGGTGTTTGTCACGGTGTTAAATATTTTAATAAAAATATAGAAATAATTGATACTTTATAATTTTTTAATTATAATGAATTTTCTTCCTGGTAAAATTATACTTTCAGAGATACTTAATAGTATTTCTAAAGACAATTCATTTAGAGAAGAAAAGTAAAGAACACAAATTCAAAATAGAAGGTCATTATTTGCTATTACCATAGAAGAAAACTGATACAGATGTTGGAAAAGAAGGTGTGGTTAAGTCAGCAAAGTTTCATTTTAAAATGTTAATCATAGATCTCTTTTAATTTCTATCCTTATCAAGGTTTGTCCTAGTCACTTATTTCTACTTCTGGGTTCTCTGGCAATGTCAAGAATCTGGAATTCATTCAGAGAAGGGCCAGCATGGTGGGTAAGAGATAATGTTGTAGTTGCCCAGGTCTTGAAAATATCACATTATATTTGATTTCTCTCCTGGTCTTAATTTTGATCTGATCTTGTGTTGGTATATGAAGATTCCAGGCACAGGCATTGTCCATTTGTGAAAATTTTCTAGGTAAAAGTACTTTCTGTGTAACTTTCAGAAGGTACTAAGCATTAATGGGTTGTAGTTTTGCAAACAAACTTGATAGATAGGGCAACCGGTCTCTTTATGAATGAGAAAACCAAAGTGCAGAGAGTTTATGGGGACTTGCTTTGTAATTGATGGTAGAACTATTTATCCTAAGTGTCACTTTTTTACTTGCCTCTACTTATAATATATTCCCTTGTATTTGTCAGATAACCATACATGGTTATTTAGAATAAGGCCGTGCCATTTTCTGCCTTGTTGCAGAGCAGTGCTGAGAAATCCAGGAGGAAGCAAATGCTGATGAGAGAAGAAAGAAGGGTACAGCTAATGTGCAAGGGTGTTGAGCAAGGCAGGACTTCCCAGAGCACATTCCTGGGCAAAGATTTAGGAAGCAATACAGAAAACTTATGGAAAGTGTATATTATGCTTAAAGTGTCAGGTTTAGCTGATGTGGCTATATTTTGATGACATATTTCTTTTCTCAGAACTATATTTACTAGCTTGAAAGCCTTTAGTGAATAAAGACAAAATTTATTTAGAAACAAAAAGTGACCCAATATTATCATGTTTTAGTCATTTCAGAGTAACATTTACAAGAAATTGAGTTCAGAATTAAATTTGGGAAATAATACGGTGGGAGGGGGCATGCAGGGCAGAGGGGAATAAAGGGGGGGAAATGTGACAATTGTTATAGCATAATTAATAAAATATATTTAAAAATAATAGTATAATCAATAAAAATACATTAAAAAAATAATACCCTAAACATTTGTGGTCGACCAGGGGAAATAATATGATTGTTAACACAATTCTTCTAAAGAAAAACTATCTCTACTTTGCATTAATTACCTTATATTTGATATTTCTCCATAAGTTTCTCTAAATCATAGTGCATGTCATAAAACAGGCATAATATTAATGTCCCACATTTCCTGTATGCTTTTGTCACCATTAATGAAATAAAACACATAGCTAATTCTTTTTTTTTAAACAGCAGGTATAAATATTGGGTAACACTGAATGTGTTATTATTTGTGGGAGATTCTGTTAAAGAAAACTTGGGAGAGGGCTCTGTCACATGCTTACCTGGCTGATTGCAACAAAGCTACAGGAGGTTGCGCCGCACTTCCCCTGTGTTAGGCTGCACAGGGCACTCTTCAGCAGTTCCACTGTTGCACACTTCCTCTTCTTTCTCTGGAAAACTGATTTTTGAGTTCAAATGACAGCTGTTTCCCAAGGCACAAAGAGAGCAATGCAGGTATAACTTTACCTTTGTTACTGTATTAAAGGGCCACATGCTCACTTGTATATCAAGTAGAATGGGCCCTAATGGATTTAGTTCAAACCAAAGATTTTTTAAAAATCTGTTGCAGTTCTTCCTTTTGCCTTTCTTTGGTTTTCATGTTTAAGGAGTTGAAAATCAATAGAGCTGAGGGCGGCAGGATGGAGTTATAATTCATCCACCCTCCCTTGCTATATGCAGGATGTAATATGGCCTCTATATTTGCTCTGCAATTTCCTATCATTAATCATCAATTCCTTGTTTATGCACTTCCCCCTTCCATCTGACTGTGATCCACATCTTTGTAAGCTGTCTGTTGTCTTATATCTGAGTTGATTTAAGTGAATAATAAGAAAACCAATTGATGTCTAATATTGTTCCAAGATGAACTGTGGATTAATGTCTGGATGGAATGGTCCATGGTGAGGCTAGGATATCTTCCACCCTGTTGTTTGTGTAAATGTGTGAGTCCTTCATGGTGAGATGATGCTCGGGGTTTTTTGAATAAATTACTCTGAACCTGTTTTTCTTTCCACAATGAGGACACATGCAATTTTTTGTTTGTTTGTTTTTCTGCTCCGTGGTTACAGCAGTGGCCTATTTACAGAGATGTTTACTGCTCCACATGCTGGCCCTTTCCTTGCTTTTGTTTATGTTTTTACTCCATCTTTTTCAAAGTGTTCTAGTCTGGTACAAACTAATGTGTTTGTCCACTAGCTTTTTCTTTGTAATATTATTTCAAGATGTGTCCCTATATCCCTGTCTTTCGTTTCTCTGCTTATATTGTTTCTAATTTCCCTACCAGAACATTCCATGGTGTCTAAGAGAGGCCTGGTTTTCTCTTGTTGTCCTAATGTTATTACCAATGGTTTCCCTTTTCATGCTGAAAACTGAAGGCATAGAAATGAATATTATAGTGATCTCTTTACTCATAACATCATTACTTTTCTCAGATTTTATGTCTATGTCTTGAGAATCTTTATTCCAAAGAAAGATTGACTTATTAGGTACTTAATTTAGATCTACCTTCTCCTGCCATTTAGGAAATCATACATTATGGCCAGACCCTGAACCTAACACAAAGCAGAAAGTAGGTCTTAATGGGATGAGTCTAAATGACAGACTCTAAAACATTAGGGTGGGAAAAACATTGAAAAGTCCACTTTGGTCATTGCTACTTACTCAAAAGTATGTATGATTCTGTGCTTGTCATCAATGACTACTGTAGTCATTTTCTTCCTTTCCCCAATGCATAATTACTATGTTTGTGCATAATGTATAGCAAGTACTGTTCTAAGCTAATGGCTGTATCATAGACTATATCAGATAAACTCTCTACTGTCATGATGCCATTTCAAAGGATGGAAATAAAGTCACAGGATGAAAAGTTGAATGATTAAACCAAAAAATGTCAGATAATGTTAAGTGTTGTTTTTAAAAAAATAAACAGTGAGGTAATAGAAACTGAAAACTGCCACCAAGAGTAGCTTAGAATGGGAGACCCACAAAATATCCTCAAAGGATGGGGCATTAACAAGAGAACCAAATGGTAAGTCAGTATCAGTCATGGGAGGATGTATAGAAAACACATTTGAGACCGAGGAAACCATGAAAGCAGATGTCCTAAGGGTAAGGAAGCTTTGGTATGTTTGAGGAACAGGAAAAAGAACAGTGAGGCTAAATAGAAAGAATGTAAGGGGTAAGACCAGAGGGAGACAGAGGCCAGGTCGTTTGGAGGTAGGCTGTGGCAAAAAGCTCGAATGGGCATTTAGGTAGGTATGTTTTACATGGTATTTACAACCTATGGTGTACATTAAAAAACACTGTAACTGGGATATGCAAAACAGAGTAAGAAATGCAATTAAGAATTAAGCAAGTCCAGTTAGGATATCCCCTATGCACTACAAGGTTAGAATAATAAAGACTTTGTGGTGAATGTAGCAGAGAGAGGAATAAGGGAACTTATTTGGTATGCATTTGGGATGTAGTGTTATTATGAACTGCTAAACAATTGGTTGGAGGAAGTGAGAGAAGATGATAAATTATGAGTGTATTCTAAGTACTGATTGGAAGAAAATTAGGAGTTTTGTGTTGTCATGTTAAATTTTGAAGCCTATCAGATTTCTAAGTAGAGATGTCAAATGGAAAGTTGGTTGTTTAGTTCATAAGCTTGGAGTTCAAGGCAGAAGTCAAAGACATATAAATTTGAAAGTTATTGCTACATAGATTGATGCAGACACTGGCCTGCAGTGTTTGTGTCATTATGGATGAAATGAGACATTCACACAGACTACTGAGTCTGGTGGAGGAAAAGGGACAGCATGGTTTTTCTCTCAAGGGGAGCAAAAGCTGCAGCCTTCTCCATGACTGGCCTTTATTAGGTTTCTCCACCCATTACATGACGGTCCTCATTTGCTATGCACAGGCTCACTTTAGGTGGTTACCTTTTACAGAAAACAAAAGAGTCAATGCTGCTAATCACATCACAGAAGAGGGATATTTGCAAATGAAAAGGCAAAAGTAGTTGAACTGGTTACACTCATCCTTGGAAGGTTTCATATGGTTTGTAGGTTATTTTGCAGTAAATGCTTGCCACTGGGGGCTGGGCGCACACCATGCAGGATGGTCTACTACAATAGATGGTGTTTAAAGTTATAGGAAAGGATTGGATAATCTAGAAAAAACATAGTGAAAAAATACCATTTATACTCAACATTTAGAGGTTGAGCAAAAAAGACTATAATATAGAAAAACATAACAGTTGGTGTCATGGAAGCTGAGAGAAATCATGTTTTAAGAGGTAAAGCATATTCATATATGCTGACTGCTGCTGAGAAACCAGGAGAGAAGAAAAGGGAGATGAGATCTCTGGGTCTGGCAGCACCACAACCAGTGTTTACTGAGGAAAGAACGACTTCTGGTAAGAGGCCAGAAGCCTTGATGGGAGAGGGTGCAGAGCAGAATGAGACATGAGGAAGTGGAGAGATAGCTCCATATTCTTTCAGGAAGACATGGTATAGGGGAGCAAAGAATTGGGGTTTTTATTGGATGAAAATAGGAATAAAAACGTTTTTTTTGTTTTTTAATATAAGACTAGAACACATTTTCATGCAGATAAAAATAACCCAGTAAAGAGAAAATGATGCTGTAAAAGAGAGAGATAATAACTGCATTAGCAGGAGACATGATGGAGTATAGAAGAAATGGATGGTTGGCCTTTGATAGGATAAAAAAGACACTTTAGCTTTTGAAATCAGGGACATTGGAAAAAGCAGAAATGGGAAAATTCCTAGGGGTTAAGTTGGTAGAGTCAATGGCAATAAGATGAGAGATTTCCTCTCCATTTCTGTCTATTTTCTTCATGACGTATGAAGCAAGATTGACAAATGCAACATTTAGGACAATGTAGTACAGTGGAGGCTCAATGTATACTATTTTGATCTGACTGTGACTTGTATATCTTAAGATGACTTTATGCTTGTACTACAGGACTGGTTGGACAAGGCACCCTATGTGCTATGCTTACACCATGAGAGTCCCTAGCAGTCACTGAGTTTATCTGTGCTTTGCTTAGATGTTCATAATGCTCACTAAACAATGTTCTACCCTCTTGGTCCAGTCTACATTTCCAATATTTTCCCCCATTTCTCCATTTCACCATATCTTTCTTACTGTTCTCCACTCTTCTCTTGAGTCTTACCCTTTTAGGGCCCCTGGTTCCCATTATTTTTCTAGTTGGAATATTCATATACTACTCTGTGAGGGAAATGCACCATTTTTTTTCATTTGGTTCAAATCACATCTTCCAGGTGTGATCACACCTCCTTGACAGTATCCTCTGTCCCTCCAATTTGAAATTAATGGGTTCTATCTCTGGGTGCCCACAGAACTTTCATTCATTCACTTATTCATGCATTCACCCATTCATTCACTCAGCAAGATTTATGAGTCATCTGTAATGTACTGGGATTATGCCAGGGAGGGTTCAGTAATACAATGATGAGCAAATATAGATGGTCTTTGTTTTCATGCAGCTAAAAATCTAGAAAAAGGCTACAGCAGAGAAGGTACTATTTAAAGAAAGTAACTTTATCCTCTTTATCCTCTTATTTTCAGCTAGGTACTGACCATTCATTGCCAACTAAATTTTTTTCAGACTTCCTTACAGGTAGGTGTAGCATGTGAATAGGTTCTAGCCCATGGTTTGTGTTGCATTCAGCAACCACGAGAACAGATGCCAGAGACTTTCAGAGATGTTACTTTATTGGCCAAGTTTTACCTGCGCAGGGGCGAGCTCTCAAAGTGTCCAGAGACACAGTGCCCACAAGGGCTGCAGACGAGAGTCGCGCCGAATGCTTACAGCTAAGTCCTTATGTATGGGTGGGCAAGCAAGCATTATACAGAAGCAGACGTGGCAGTTAGCTATTCGCTTACAAAGTCTGTAGGCGGGAACAGGGTTGGGGATTGGCTCAACAGTAGTAGCTTTACAAACCAAACATGTTAGGTTGCATCTGTTTTACAATCCTTTGTACTTGCTAAGTTTTCCTTGCTCCTTACAGTTTGCAAATTGAAGGATCATGTAAAATTTACAGGACATAGTCTTAAAGTGAGGGGCATGCCTCTTTTTTCCTTCTATTTCCTTATTCTGTTTCTTGGAATGAATGTAGTTTTGACTCCTGGAAACTTGACTAGGCATCATGGACAATGTGGTTAAGTTTGATTAGAGGAAGATTCTAGAAGGTCTCTGGCACTTTCAGGGTTCTATTTGGGTCTGTTCAGGTCTGTACTTTTTAAATAAGGCAGTACATACAATTTTGTTTTAAGCCACACAAATTTCAAGTTGTCTGACACACAGTTGCATTGAATTAAAATAAGGGCTAACCCCCCACCCCAATGCAGGATGCTCTGAGAATGTAAAATATAATCCAGTCTGCTGACTTACAGAAGTTTTTACAGAGTAGTAGATTTGGTGTTAAGATCAGAGGAAGATTTAGAGTTTAATATAGCAGTGGAAGGACAGAAGTCCATGTGTCCATGTGTGTGTGGGAGGAGGACAGCATTATGAAGACTCTAAAACAGGAGAGAGTGTACACCTGCAAGGATCAAAAGACTGTGGCTTTAGTAAGGTAAGAGAGGAAATGGGTGGCTCAGCATGAGCCTGGAGAGGTAGGCAGAGGCCAGACTATTCATGACACTATAGGCTATGATGAAAATTTGGGTCTTTATTCGAAAAAGAAATGGGAAGCAATTTGAGTTTTCCTCAAATATTTCAATGATCAGATATGGGCTTTTAAAATATCATGATTATTGCTGTAGACATAACCTACTGGAGATGAACAAAGGTAGGCATAGGAAAACCATCTAGGAGGTTAGCATGGTGCTATTTGCTCCATAGAAGAGGAAGACATGCCAGGAAAGAGTGCAGCTGCTGAGTAGACTATGGAGGGTCAGGGGGAGGGTGGAGTTTCTGGCTTCATCTGGATTTCCCTTAGATGGGAATAACTCCTGTATTTTTTTAATCTGCAAACATAATTTACCTCCTCTACTACATTACAGACTCTATCTTCTAAATTTTCATGTCTTCTCTCCCACCCAGCAGAGTGTCTGCTCCCAGTAGGTTCTCCATACATATTTATTGATTTAGTTTATGAATGGATGAATAAACAATGATTGTATAATTCTCCCCCCGGCCCAAATCCAATGATACTAGCAGAACTTGCTAGAAAACCCCCTTGAGACTTGTTTGTTTGCTGATTTTGTTGATATTTGCAGCTAAAGCAGCATAATATGGAAGGGTAGGTTTGATTTTGCAAATTCACTTGCCTATGAAAACAGCCTATCTTATGGAGCTATGGATATGAGCAACCAGAATGGTGCAATCTATGTTCTCTGGCAAATATAATTTCTGAAGGAAAATAATACAACTTTAACCCACTTGCTCTTTTGTAATCATGTAGCAATAACATAGAAGGCTAGTGGTTTTTTCTCCTTTGCAATAATATAGGTTTGAGTTACAAGTTTTGAGTAACAAATGATTTTACTACATCTGGTTAATTGTTATGGGTGGTTTATCAATTGTCTCAATGCTCTTTATAAGCATCAGAAAATGAATAGAGAAACAGAAAACCAACTCCATCCCATATTCTGGGAATTGATAGTGACTAAGAGAATCAAATGTTCTGTGCTTAGTGATATCATTCCTGAGCAGTGCTCTCATTTCAGGACGAAACATTCCATGGTGGTTGGGAAGCCCAGGGCAAGACAGGGCCACATTTAGAAAAGCACCCAGCTCCAGTGTCAGTGAGACCATATGACAAATGGGAACAAGAATGCTCACAGACCACCATACTGAAAACAATGCTCTTTAAAGGAATTCATAGTTCACTCCTAACTTTAAGAGCCCATTCAGCATTTTTGAATGAAGGCGTTCTTACCACCACATTTGTAAAGGAGTGAGAGAAGTCAGTAAACCCACTAAAAGTCTTCTGTAACCACAAAAAGGTGCACAAGTCATAAAACTTCAAGGTAGCGTGTTAAAGATTGGGAGAAGTTTAAAGATATACCAGGTGGCCTCCTGAGCTAGTATGGAGGAATGGTGACTTTTCCAGCAGGTCCCCACGTGCTCCTCTTACACATAATTATTGATTGCCCATCACAAATCAATTTGTTTTACAAACTTCCTGGAATATGGTAAAATAGACAATTTGAAAAGAAAATGCATGAATGTGTGCATGCTGTCTATCTCTCTCACATACTTTCACATACACACACACTCACACTCTTGATAAATAAATTGTGAAAGTCACAGCTCTCTCAACTGTTAGGCTCCCAGTTATTAATCATAATCAGCAAGTTTAAACAACTCAAAATTTCATTATCAAATTATTAAGTCATCCAATAAAACTAGGAACAACTACTTCTGAAAAAATAGATTTAGGTCAATTTGGAAACTGGATTATGAGTTTTGTCCCTGAATGAGTGCACAGCTCTTCACCTCATTCTGTGAATGTCAGAATTAACTCATTGCCATTTCATAATGAACTCTGACTGCACACACAGTTTCCTTCCTTTCTGTTAGTGGTTTTGTTCCAATTATGAATGCATTATATACTCACTGCAGAAAATTTAGAAAGTGAATGAGGATATAAAGAGTGTGATTACCTGAAATCCTATTTTAAAGACTTTGTCCCATATTCTGGATTTTTTCAAATGTCCATATGTACGTTAGTTGAGATGATGGTGAGCATTGATTGCACACCATATGCCAGGCACTGTGGAACATACTGTCCTGGCATTAACTGATTTCTTGATTCAATTCTGCATGAATTTCACATTTTCTATGTTGACTTTTTAACATTCTACTGCATTTTTTTCATATCATTAAAAATCCTTAGTAAACATGATTTTTAGTGCATGTGCACTTTATACCATGAATGTACCTTACGTTTACATAACTCAAACAATTAGATGTTTCCTATTTTTATTAATGTAAGGAATATAAATACTTTACTTACTATAATTGTATTACAAATATTATTATGACAATGAAGGTATACCAGTTACATCTTTGATACAACTGCTCATATGTGTTTCTGATTTTGGAGCTTAGATAGGTTTCCAGAAGTAAAGTGCTGAGTGGAAGACTTGGAACATTCTGTGTATGTAATATTTTTTAATGGGGAATTTTCATAGTGAAAGATATTTTACTTTGGTTAGCTTTGCCTTGTTGCAATGCAAGTTAAGGGCTGAAAATCAGTTAATTGATCATACATCTCCCCAAATAGATAAGCCGAGTGAGTGAAGTTCTTCATTAATTGAGTATTTGCCTCTAATCTTGTTTTGGTTTTATTCAAATTCCTTATGGAACATGAGAAAGATCACAAATAGTGCTGATCTTCTGACTATCTTCAATGACTGAGATACATGAATACTGTGATTCAAGTCTTCCCATTCAGTAGCAGTTTGGATGGTGCCAGCAGAGAAAGGAGGTTAGTTGGGAGGTCCCTGTAGAGAGGGAGCCATCCATGGGGAGAACCCCAGGATGGGATGTCTGTGAGCCAAAACTGGGTGTGTCTAGTGCCTAATAATTCTCTGCCTTCACTCACTAATCAAGAAGGGAGTTTTTCCAGGTCCATTTCCATCAGAGAAAAAAATGCCTATAACATCATTTGGTCAGTGCCCAGAGAGTATTTCTCTGACTCACTTGCTCTGAAATCTCATGAGTACCTTCCATATAGAGAGAGCCAATTTGGGAGCTTCACGGAAAGCCTTGGCTTAGTAAATTACTAAGGTCATCATCTTCTTTCTCCTCCTCTCTTCCTTGAAAGTAAGGACTTCAGTGCTTAATATAAGAATGAGTAAACTGATTTCTGGCCAAGATGGAGGCATAGGTAGACACACTGTGCCTCCTCGCACAACCAAGATAGGGACAACAACAATTTAGAAACAGAATAACAACCAGAACTGACAGAAAATTGAACTGTATGGAAGTTGGACACCCAAGGAGTTAAATTATACAAGTTCATCCAGACTGGTAGGAGGGGCAGAGTCGGGCAGCCAGGCACAGGTTGCAGAACAACTGGGGTCACATGAGACTGCAGCGGCTAGACCCTGGGTGCACAAACGGTGGCTGGAGGGCCCTGGCCGGAGGGTGGTGACTGGCAGACCCAGCGAGGTGGCCACTGTGAAGCAAGGCACTGTATATAACTCAGGGTCCCAGTGCCGGGAAATAGAGCCTTGGGGCATTGAATTGAAAAGGAAGGTCCCGTGGGGTACACAGGCCGACCCACACGGGAATTGGCACCAGAGGAGCCCAGTTTGCTCGGGGAAAGCGGTGGAAGGCACTGAGGTCCTACAGAGAGCAGAGCAAGGGTCATTGTTCCTTCTCAGACCCCACCCCCACATACGCCATCACAACCCAGAGACTGGGGTGCCCTGCCCTGGTGAACACCTAAGGCTCTGCCCCTTATACCCAACAAGGGCAACAAGACCAAAACAACAACAACAACAACAACAACAAAGAGATGGCTCAAACAGAAGATCAATTGAAAGCTCCAGAACCCATCCTTTTAAGCGACCAAGAAATAGCCAGCCTATTAGATGCACAGTTCAAAGCACTGGTGATCAGGATGCTCACAGAATTGGTTGATTTTGGTCACAAACTAGATGAAAAAAATGAAGGCTATGCTGAAAGGAATATTTTCCTATGAAGGAAAATGCACAGGGAGCCAACAGTGATGGGGAGAAAACGGACTCAAATCAATGGAGTGGACTAGGAGGAAGAAAGAAACAACCAAACAGAAATGAATGAAGAAACAAGAATTCAAAAAAAATGAGGAGAGGCTTAGGAACCTCCAGGACATCTTTAAACATTCCAACATCCGAATTATAGGGGTACCAGAAGGAGAAGAGGAAAAACAACAAGTGGAAAAGATATTTGAACAAATAATAAAGGGGAACTTCCCCAATCTGGCAAAGGAAATAGACTTTTAGGAAGTCCAGGAAGCTCAGAAAGTCCCAAAGAAGTTGGACCCAAGGAGGAATACACAAAGGCACATCATAATTACATTAGCCAAGGTAAACATGAAGGAGAGAATCCTAGAAGCAGCAAGAGATAAGGAGACAGTCACCTACAAAGGAGTTCCCATCAGACTGTCAGCTGATTTCTCAAAAGAGACCTTCCAGGCAAGAAGGGGCTGGAAAGAAGTATTTCAAGTTATGAAAGGCAAGGACCTACATCCCAGAATGCTCTATCCAGCAAACCTTTCATTTAGAATGGAAGGGCAGATCAAGTGCTTCTTAGATAAGGTCAAGTTCAAGGAGTTCATAATCACCAAGCCCTTATTTTATGAAATGTTAAAGGGACTTATCTAAGA
Organism: Trachops cirrhosus; assembly: GCA_028533065.1. NCBI lineage: Eukaryota > Metazoa > Chordata > Mammalia > Chiroptera > Phyllostomidae > Trachops > Trachops cirrhosus. The sequence continues at coordinate 56,745,710 of CM052548.1, read as the reverse complement.
AAAAGAAGATAAAAAACATGTGTAGTAAAGTGACAGCAAACTCACAATGATTAACAACCACACCTGAAACAAAAACAAGAAGAAACTAAGCAAACAACTAGAACAGGAACAGAACCACAGAAATGGAGATCACATGGAGGGTTAGCAACAGGGGAGTGGGAGGATGAGAGGGGGGGAAAGGTATGAAGAATAAGTAGCATAGATGGTAGGTAGAAAATAGACAGGGTGAGGGCAAGAATAGTAGGGAAAATATAGAAGCTAAAGAACTTATGACACATGGACATGACCTAGAGGGGGGAATGTGGGTTGGAGAGGGCATTCAGGGTGTAGGGGAATGAAGGGGGGTAATGGGACAACTGTACTAGCATAATCAATAAAATATATTAATTGTAAAGAAAAAGAATGAGTAAACTTTATATAGAGGCAGTTATATTGAATAAGACTCAATTTGGGAAACCAAATGGCAGAAAATTATATAGATCTTCATAAGGAAAAATAATTTTGATCATTTCATTCCACTTCATGCTTATAAAAAGGACCTAAGATAGTCAAGTAAAATTGAGAATATATTACTAAAACATGAATTAAGTATATGTATTGACAATGAAGAAGAAAATGGTTGAGTGATGTATAAAGAATTATAGGTTATAAGTATTGGATATTTCCTCTGACCTGATAATTAAGTGATAGGAGCAATGTTAACAGGATTTTAGATTTGGTCAAATATTTTGCATATTTTGTGAAATATTCAAAGAATGCATAATACGACCCAACTTGTTCTATGAGAAAAAATTTGGATTTAATTTTAGCAGCTTTATTGAAGTATGATTAATAATAAAAATGCACATATTTAAAGTGTGCAATTCACTAAGCTTTGGCATATGAGCACACCCAGAATCCACCACCACAGTTAAAGTGATGCATATCTACATCCTTCATGCCCAAAGTTTTCTCATGTTCCTTTGTAATCTCCTCCCACCCCACCCCCCTCAACCTTCTCCCCAAGCAACTACTTGTTCAGCTTTGTGTCACTATTGACTGGTTTTTAGAATGCTATAAGAGTAATGCCATAACCAGCATTTCTTTAAATAGTAACAAACAATGTTGCTATTGACAAATTCATCATCTTGGTTGAGGAAGGAAAAATTCATAGTTACATGGATGGTACTTTTTCATTTTCATCTTCCTGTCCCTGTCTTTTCTATCTTGCAGGGCCAGGAAAAAATGTGTAATGTAATGTGGATGAGATGTTCACACACTCTCACTGCAGGCAATGCAGGTGCAAATTCCCCCAGCCAGAGTAAATATTAGCAGCAATAGTGACTTCAAAGATGGAACAATATTTATGTCTAGAGTATGGTACAATAATAAGACTAGATGTTATTAAATACCATGTATCTGGTAGTATGTTATATACTTAAAGTACAATAGCTTAGTTTTTCCACTTGACTTCCCCCAAAACTCTCTACATATTTTTTCTTTCAGTTTGTGGTTATTTTCCTTCATAATATAGTTAATAATATTATAGGCATTTTTAATGTCATTGATACTTTTAGTAAACATCTAAAAAACTATATTTATAGAGACAACAGTTATACCTAGAAAAAGAACAAATTAATAGCATTTTCATTTTTAGAAAATCCTTGTAACTTTATTATGGCTCCAATTGAAGTTAAAAAAAAAACAAAGAAAAAATTGGGGGGTGGGGTGGGAATATGGCCCAGACAACATGAGTATGGAAAAGACAATGAGCCACATAAATAATATCAGAAAGTGGGAGCGAGCTCAGGTAAAGGGCAAGAGGGAATCTGTTAATGGGCAAGGGGAGAAATTAGAATATGCACGGGAGTGTAGGGTCAGACTGCACTGGGCCTTGGGCTGTGTGCTAATCTGCACATAAACAATATCTTTTGAGTCCAGAGATTGTACAGGGGAGGTGGGCCACCTTAATAGGCTCCATGGTTCTATGCAACCATAGGAATTCCATCAATTTACAGAAGCAAAGCCATAAATAACTTACCCTGAAAAGGGGTTGTAAAGAGCATGACCAGGGCTCTGAGTAATTTAGTCTAGATTTGGGGTCTCTGGTCACCTGCATCAGGAAGGTCCTCCAATCCTCCTATATATCCATCATCAAACACTCCCGGGAGCTGAAAATTGTTATTTATTTGGATGACCTGTTCCACGTGGGGGGTTTAAGACTTACTGTGAGCCCACAACAGAATCTTTTGAAAGAGTTGACTTTATGAGGAGATGGACATGAAATGACTTTTCATTCTGCCTTTTCAGAAAGTGCATGGTGTTAGTAGTACAAAAACACTGCAGAAAAATAATCATATGACTCACTTAAAAAGATGGATGGATAGAAATAGACCAGGAGTAGGCAGTGTGCTTAGGAGGGAATACAAGTCAGGCACGGATCTTAGTAAGAAGTGAACCTGAAACTCTCAGGTTTACTCTACACAAATATCAGCTCCAAGGAAGTAATACTCTAAGCATTATCACATGCTTAAATTCCTCTTACCTTTTCCTTGCTAATTATTCAAACTGCTTTTCTTCACCCCTGAGTTGTGCATTCACCAACTCTGAGGACAGACATTTCCATAGTCAGAGACCTGAGCACGCCCCGAGGTTCTTGTAGTTGTGCTTGCTTGTTTTTTTGGTATCTCCAGGTGAATGTTTCTGTTTGGGTTTCCACCCATTGGTCTCAATTTTATAACTCGGAACTGTATAGAAATGTGTAGTCTAACTTCATATCTTATTATTAGGGTAACTCTTCTGAGTTTCACTTCTCACTTATCATAGTTTTGTTTCCCTTCACTGTACTAGTCATTTCCCCCTTCTATCTCCCCCAATTCCCAACGTCCTCTGTAGAATGTGGTGTCTTGCATACACCACTGCAGTATAGCCTGAGCCTCTTCACCCTCAGTGACCATCCAGGTTAGAGACAGAGCAGTTCAGAGGCTGCACTTGTTGCCATTAGCCTGTGTGGCACCTTGTTGTCAAACCCCATCCTCTTTCTCTGATAGGTGCCAAACACAGATCCAGGCCTTCTTAGTTTGGACTTGAACTCCACACTCATTCTTGGCAAATGGAAGCTTGTTGCATAAGGGATGATGCTGCAGTGTATTCAGAACTTTTTTTTTTAGTTTTGACTCTGCCATTTATTTTATTTGCTGTTCCTTGTAACATGGGGAGATTTGAAGAAATGTTTTCCATCTTTGCATCAAATCATTGATAAATAATGCCAAATAGAGCACAAACTGAAGACTGCACACTTCCCTCCATACTGATACTAATTCATTAATCAGTGACTTTGGGGGTGGTTATTTAGAATGTGCCATTCTCTTCTCTTAGCCAAAGTTGCAGTCACCATTGGGTGAGAGCCACATCTTTCTTTCCCCTTTTTTTATCCCTAGTACTAAGCGGAGTGCCAAACTCATGTTATAAATAGATATTGATTGGACAAGATGCTTGTCAAAATATTTTATTTTAAAATTTTATCTAGTGTGCAAGGATATTACAGAAGACCCTGTTATAGTTAACTGAAGTCCATAAAACATTTCTAGGAAATATGAGTCTAGTAATCCTGCCAAGGAAATGATGTTTTATAGCTCTTCTGGACCCTTACTAGGTAGGTCTTAGTTACCATTATTTTCTCTTTAAGTATTCTCAGACTGTTATTTTAATAACCCATTCTAGATTCTTTCTAAGAATTTACTTTTAATTCACCATCTATAGTTTTCTTTAAGTGAATCCTCTTTTTTATTGTGTTTCTTAAGTCACTTGTTTTTTGCACTCTTTCCTTTTGCTCTGTGTTTTTCATAGATCACAAAACTGTTTCATTGATCACATTTATAAAAGTTCTGTTACCCTTAGGGTTGTATTGAGGACACTCACAGGCTTTAACTTGCTTTATCCACATTGGGTTTCTAGTCTACCAACACTTACCCTAAGCTGATCTCCCATTTGTATTAGCACATCATTCTTTTCAAGATTATCTTCATGATGAGAGAGAGAAAATTAGAGAGAGGGACAGAGAGAGGGGAAAGGGAAGGGGAAGTAGGGAAGGAAGGAAGGAAGGGAGGAAGGAAGGAAAAAAAGAAAGAAAAGAGAGAGAAATAAGGAGGAAAAGAAAGAAAGAAAGAAAGAAAGAAAGAAAGAAAGAAAGAAAGAAAGAAAGAAAAAGAAAGGAAGGAAGGAAGAAAGAAAGGAAGAAAAGAAGGAAGGGAGGAAGGAAGGAAGGAAGGAAGAAAGAAAGAAAGAAAGAAAGAAAGAAAGAAAGAAAGAAAGAAAGAAAGAAAGAAAGAAAGAAAGAAAGAAAGAAAGAAAAAGAAAGAAAAGGAGACAGGGAGGAATAGAGGGAGGGAGTGAGAGAGGGAGGGAGAAGAGAAATTCTTTTGTCTTAGCATTATCTTGTCCCTGAAAAATAAAAGTTTGGATTGGATTTGGCTTAAAGGGCAGGGGGCTTCAGGGACTGAGGAGTGGAGTCAGGTGTTATGAGCATTTGGGCTCAGAAGAAAGGATATTGTGTCACTATCGCCGAGCTCCTTTACCAAGGGACAGGGAATAGGTTTCAATTTACAGAGGGAAACATTTAACAAAGACTGCATTCTTCTTGTGGCATCAGCATACTTTAAAACCCACATGTATTTCTTACCACAGCCACCCAAGCATCTGGGGTCCCACACAAACGTGCAGTGCCTTCTGGAGAGGAAGTTTGTATGAATATTTTAAAAACAACAATAACAAAAACAAAACTGACTGCCAGAGTCTGAATTTCAAAAATCTCAAAGTTCTTATGCATTTTTTCAGACTTTCTAAAACAATATGAACATTCTCCTTGGTAAGTCAATAAGAAAACTCACTCTTAGGAACAATAATGTTTTGTTTTTCCCAAGCTGGGAGACTGAAATAATGGAGAAAGTTTCTGCTCTTAATTTCTCTATCGAGATGAAATCTAAAAAGCATGTGGCTGGAGTCATCATTGGATAAACATAACCAGGACTGTGGAACACACATGACCCTCCAATTTGCTGGACACTCACACATTTTCCCTCATTCCCTGAAGAATTGCTAAAACCAGCAATTAGGAACAGTAAACACCAATACTTTGCCTTGAGGGGAATTGGGGGTACAAGCTAAAATATCTAAGAGAGTTGAAATCTGTAATTAAACACAGCTTTAGTCTTAAATGTCCATAATCCTCTGTCATCAACTTTCTACAGTGACTTCTTTCTGAATGGCTCTACCTCAGTTTACTTATTTAGCTTTCTTATGTAGAATAATCTCTATAAATAATGACCTAAACAACTGATCTTCATTCACGTATTGTTTTTCCAATCTTCTTACTTGGAGTAAATAAACATGAGTTTAACCTATTTTTCCTTGTGTTTAAAACAAAGGGTATCATGTTATTCATATATGTATGCAGTTGTTTATTTTCAATCCTTAGTACCTCACCAATTTGAAGTGAGTGGTTAAGAAAAATGTGAAAACAAATTATTGTCACCCTTTGCTGTTCCCTAAATCCATGTACAACAAAAATAAAAATGGAGTCATAATATTTTGGATAGTATGGTCTTTACTGAATAGCTAATTATGGTTATATTTTGGACTAAGGGAGTTTGCTAAAAATATTCTGCTGAAACATTTGTGTGGTATAGTTGATTCTCATTATTAGCAGTAGTCATTTTCTAAAATGTCACCGTGAATACAGAATTATCAGGTACTGAATCTTCACTTGTATTTCTTCACAGGAGAAATACATGGTTGGGTTCTGTGAGCCTGTGGTTATATTTTTACCAATCAGTCAATTCATGCCTTTTTTAAAATATGTGCTTCTGTTTAAAGACCATTTATTTAACATATGTTGTTGATTCATTAACATTGAACTCATGGCCAACAGCACTGTCGCTCATTCCTGGCTGAAGCTTATCTAACCCGTATTTTCTCCATACACTACATTCTTTTTGTGTTTGGCAACACTGTATTAGCCGGCACTGCAACGCTGCACTTGGGAGCCATTTTAAACAGCAAAATCACCAACGAAAAATCCCAAACACATGAAAAACATGGCACTAAATATCACAAAAACACCCTTGTTTACTATGTGAGAACTAAAACAGGAAGGCAGAGTGTCACCTTGTTGGACCTTAGCTGGGAACATGCACAGTGGGCAATTCAAATTCTTCACCACTCTGTGCATGTCTGTGAAGGAGCAGGAAAGCACCACAAGTATTGATTTGGGGATTACAAATAAATGTTAATGAGTAGGTGAATTTGTAAATCCAGAATCTGTGAATAATGGGGATCAACTACACTTCTGAAAGAATTATTTAAGGCATTTGTATTCTGTACTAATATATAATTTTGCCAATACTGACACTGTCACTTCTGAATATTCCCAGCTTAACATTCTCTTCTTAGAAAATCCTCTGGAATTAAAGAAAAAATTCTCCCTGATTATTATTCTCTACACCCACCCTCTAATTTACTAAGGATTACCTTTTTGGTTGTTTGTTGTTAACATGTAAATTCAATGATGGGAAAGGAAGCTGTGGAAATGCTGTGTCACCTCCCACATCCCCTCAGCTTACCCCAGATACAACTTGCAAACATGCTCATATCTTTCTTTGACTTCTTGCCTGAGGACATTCTCCATCCAAAGGAATATACAGAACCACAGAGGGCAGACTAGAAAATAGAAAATTCTATTTTCTTAAGGAGGAAAAATTCTAGGGTAGCCTGCATGTCATCGCTCAGAGTGTCTCAGCAGGACTGTGCTCTGTTGCCAACACTCACCTGAGCAATTGACTGTTCTACCTTTCCTGTCTCAACACCCTACTCTGGCTCGCCTCTCACATTAACTACTTTTATTCAAATCCTCGACTCAAGTTCTGCTTTTATGGTAACTCACACTAAGGTAGAAATAATTTTTCTGGGAACCCTGGTGGAATAATTTGCATTTCTGCAGAATTGTTCGACCATAGAAACCACTGAGGCCTACTGGAATGGAGTTCTATAGGATACCAACTGGGTTCTGCCACTGCCTAGTTTCCTGGTGCCCTGTGGCATCCTAAAGTTTCTGTAACATATTATTGCAAACTAGGTCACTTAAAATAACAGAAAAGGTGTCTTTCACTGTTTGGGAAGCCAGAAATCTGAAATCTAGGTGTCAGTCAGCAGGGCGATGCTCTCTGTGAAGGATCTAAGGGAAAAGCTGTTCCAGACCTTTCTCTTAGCATCCAGCATTGCCAGTAGTCTCTGCCATTCCTTGGCTTGGAGGTGCATCCCTCCAATCTTTGTCTCCACCATTAATTAGGTTTGTGTGTGTGACTATGCATTTCTTTTCCTTTACTTATAAGGACACTGATCACTGGATTAAGGCTTACCCTATTACCTCATGCTAACTGCATTATATCTACAAAAGCCTCATTTCTAAATAAGGATACTTACACGGAGATTAGGACTAGAACATATCATTTGGAGGGCACAATTCAACCTGCAACAGGGCCTGACATTCCTTGGCCACAAAATGTAAGCATTTCATGAAGAAGATGACCTCTGAGGTCCCTTTTAGCTCTACCCTTCTATAATTTAGACTTCAAAGATGAGTGTTACTTTTGTTTCTATTGTTCTTTTCTCTTTACTCTCTTACCTTGCTATTACCACCACCGTATAAATCCACAATATAAATGATTCATCTAGAAAGAAACATGCATATCACCACATATTAAAATAGAGAAAATACAGCATAATTCAAATTCATATCTCTTAAGATAATTATATTCTCAACCCTAAGCATTTTACTTTCTAATTGAACCTAAGATACTCATTTAACATTTGCAAAATATTTTGGAATCACTGGGTGAAAGGAACAATTATTAATGATAGGAATTTCTTCAAGGATCATTATGTTGCTAAGGATATTTTGCTCAGGTGCAATCAAATAAAAATTAATACCAGGATTTTACTTGCCCAAAACTAGATGTGAGTTTGCAAAATTCAGGGTATCTTTCACACTGATTGATTTCTCCTTCCAGCATAGTGTACGAATACAGTTGAGAGTTTTTTATTTTTCTCTAAGCTATGAGGTATTCTATACAACTATAGTGCTGTTGGCTGGAAATGAAAACAACAGGTATAAGTCCTATCATTAACCTTGAGGAGCAAAACTTTAGAAAGACTGCTCTCCTTGAAGGTTGTTTTCCTTCTGATTGTTTATTCTGTAAAATTTTTCCTTTTTTTCAAACATTCTGTTTATGCTACAGCAGCCAATGGAAATGAAAGCAAATTACCCTTGGAAGGAGGTACACAAGTTGTTTACAGCACTGTGCAACTGAGCTCCAGGCACATCCGCTGAAAGGCAAGAAGAGGCCTGGCTGCCAAGGTGCTGATGGGAGCAGAGCTGGACCCGCTGAGCCCAGCCCCAGCAAAGTCTGTTGGGCTTTAGTGACAGGAAGTCACATGTGGTGTCATTTTCAGCTGCTGAGAGAGACAGATGCACCCAGATCAATATCACTGTCCAGTATCAAAGACTTATTGTTATCTCACCAGGCATTTTTAACCAAGGAGAACAACACAGCTTTTATTCCGTTGAAACCAGCAGGAGCCTCCAGGGTCTTTCCCCTTCTCTTAGTCAAAGGGGTGAATAAAGACTTAGCAGGTGATGGGGATTCTTATTTTTTGGAAACCTCCTTCAGCTAAAATATATTACTCATTTTGATCTAATTATATTACTTGTTAGCTTCGGTGTAGACAGTCTATAAATGAACCAATGATGGCAATAACCCCTCTGACCTTTCTTGATTTTGAAGTAGTGTGAAACAGTTTTTATTTGTTTTATGCACTATTGAATCCCACCTGTAGCACGTGTGTGCAGCTTCAAAATGTTCATGAACTTTTTTCTTAGGATGGACCCTATTACTATTTTCAATGTTGGGAAGAAGAAGAATGAAAAACGATACTCTTTCTTTCAGAAGCTACCTGAAACAAAGCCAGGTAGAGAACTGAGGCAATATACTCTGAAATAAAAAGAGAGATTGGTTTTGCTTTTCTTTTTGCATCAACAGGATATCTAGCCTAGTTTTCCTCTTCACATTGCTGGTGAACATGCAGTTAGATGATTCTGACAGGATTCTTTTCCATGGCTTCTGCATTTTTCACCAGGCACATCTACCATCAGACCACATGGTATTTAGTTGGCATGTGCAATAGGAATAAAATGTTATTAGAGATTTTCATGATCCCTCCAATGTCATTTTCTACAGGTATTTCCACAGGTGGTATGGAAAGAGGTTAGATTGCCACATCCCTAGAAAGATGGAAAAAAAGTTTATATACACCTTCAAGGCTGGAGATTACATGCCACCAGGGCAGAAACAGTGGGGAACATTTGCAAAGGCCCGGGTTACTGTTTCTTCTGCTGCCCACACTGTAAACCAAAAAGCTGTGGCCATAATGTATCTAGATTCAGAGAGAAGACAGTTAGCTGGCACCCAAATAAAAAACGAACATGCTTTTTTTATGCAACTGGAAACTTTTCAGTCACTCACATTATGTTCCTTAATATGTATCTTTTCATTACCTACCAACACTGTTGTTTTGGTGAGAACAATTTGAGAAGGGTGAAACTCCACAGGAAACGTTCTGAGACTGAGACTCTGTGTGCTTTGATAATGGCTCTCACTGCCTTTCTCCTGGTATCATCACAGAGCACAGAGTGCTCATTATCATAATGTTTCCATTTTCTTGCCGGAAGGATTTTTGGTAAGAGAAAACAAGCCAATAGTTTATTTATTTAATAAGTAATGAAAATATGTTCTTCGGGACTGACTTTGAGTAGTTAGTTCAAGGCGTCCAAGCTGAACTGGAGAATGGGCGGACATCCAGCACCTGCCACTAATGCCCCAAAAGCATAAGGCTCCAGTGAACAGATATGCCCCAGACATACATTTGGGTGCCCATTAAAATATTTTAAATTCCCCAAATCTGAAGTTTAATTGTTTACATATTCTTGTGCCACATTGTCTGCCCAGTGATTTCTCCTTCAGCGAGCCTTTAAATGTTAATTGATTAGATAATGTGTTCTTGCTGTACCTTTAAGTCCAATTCACAATTGCATCTGGCATATGGTGCCAAAGGAATCTGTCCCAAGACACAACTAAAATGCACAGAGCAGCACGGAGGAGACCTTCCCGTGTGGCCCTGCTCCCCACAGTGAATTACTTCAAGCACAGAGGGAGCACTGTCTAGAAAGGAAAAGTGCCAAATGGAACACTAATCTCAGGAGAGACTTTACAAAAGGAGAAAACATGTTTTTCATCTTTCATAATTAGTTTTCGTAAATATGTATGGAGTTGTTTTATTTTGCTTGAAAAAATATGCTGTTAATAGATTTATTCACTTATTCATGAAACAAACATAAATTGAGTGGATAGGGGCTGGAGATCACTCAGGAGGCTGAGAGCCCGAGGTGAGGAAGCACACTCTGTCTGCCACACTCAGAGGCTCTGAGAAAGACAGCTGAAGGGTCACCTGAATGGTTTTATTTTGACAGAGCTGACATAATTAGATGTACGGGTGATGGATGCCCAGATCACCCCTGCAGGATAGGGGACTCATTTCTCTTTTTGCTGGGAGTCCCTCAGATGGAGAGAGCTGCTTGCCCAGATTTTAGCCTTTTCCCATGTAGCCTACTGTCTTATTCCAATCTGGCTGCTATACAAAAATATGTGATAGGATGTTTGAACAACAAAATTTATTTCTCATTCTTCTGGAGACTGAGAGTCTGAGATCAGAGTGCCAGCACAGTAGGGTTCTTGTAGGGACCCTCTTTTTGGTTTCAGACTGCTGCCTTCTTGCTCTGTCCTCACGTGGCAAAAAAAAAGACCTAGGGAGGACTCCACCTTTATGACCAAAGCCCCAGCTCCCATTACCATCACACTGAATGTTAGGATTTCAACATATGGATTTGGGGGACAGAAACATTCAGCCTATTGCATCTCTGTCCAGGACTGATCAATGCAAGCATATAAAAACTCAGCCCCTTGCCTTAATTTCCAATAACTATCAGGGACCATCCCAGTTCCAAAACATCATGTAAGATCAATGAACTGTTGGTTGCAGCTGCATTGCAACTTCTGCAAAATCCTGCTTCCTGACTCCTTAGTGAGTGCCATTCCCAACTAGTTTACCCAGTATACTTTCTGTACACAAATATGTGTATGAAAGTCAGCTTCCTAGGGCTTGACCTGTAAGAGTCAGAGTCTAGGCCAGCCCAAAAAAGCAGCAGGACAACTGGTAGACTCATCACTCATAGTACACAGAGAACAGAGAGCCTCTGACATGCAGTAGGGCTACACCTGTGAAAACCTCTACAGCAGGTAATCTAGCCTGGGGTTATTGTAGATGGGAATTCACAGGCAGGTGCATTGTCTTTGGTGTTTTAGAGGGTTCTGAGATTAGTAATTCTAAGAACTATGTAACCCAGTGTTTCTTGCTGTGGTCTATTGATGTATTAGAGCAGTGGTTCAATCAAGGGTGTATTTTGCTCCCCAGAGGAGACTTTTTGGTTGTCACAGCTGGAGGAGGAGAGTTGCTACTGACTGACATTTGGTGGGTGGAGTCCAGGTATGCTGCTAAACACCCTACAGAACAAAGAATAATCAGGCCTCAAATGTCAATAGTACCAAAACTGAGAAAACCTGCATTAGAGAAAGACAATTAAAGGCTAAGAGTGATTAATTTAAGGCAAATGTGGAAGTCAAAGGGCCTCTCTTAAGGACTGCATGTTTGTGGTCCCATTCTCCCTGCTCCCCGTCTCCCAAATTAGATGAGACCAAGAGAGTGGATCTATGATGGGATTAATACCTTTGTGAGAAAAGAAAGAGACACTAGAGCTCTCTTTCTGCCAAATGGGGATGTAGGGAGAAGGTGAACATCTATAGGCCAGGAAGAGGGTTCTTCTCACTACGAACTTAATCTGCGAACACCTTGGTTTTTACTTCTAGCCTCCAACACTGTGAAAAATAAATTGTTGTTTAAACCACCCAGTCTATGGTATTTTGTTATAGCAGCCTGAGCTCACTAAGCCTTTTTTGGCAAAATGTAAAGAGATTATCCTCCTCTTTAGCTGGAGGGTAGAAGAAGCTGAGATGGAGAATCAGACGGCATTTTGTTGTTATCAGGGTTGTGGGCCCTTGGAAATTCTGAATTTTCAATTCCAATACATCTGCTATACCATGCTTAGGACTCTGATTTCAAAACAGTAGGATCCTGAAAATTAGGTCAGTGAACTTGAAAATCTTGAATCCCTAGACACCCATTAATTAAGCTTTCTGCACTTGCAGAAATGACCCATGTATCCCTGTTAAAGGCTGACACTCTTTTTTTTTGCTTGAAGATTGTCCAGTGTTCTCTGCCTTGCAGACATGCCCACCAAGTACACTCAGAATCTGCCCTTACCTTTCCTCCAAATCATAGCACAGCTCAAGGAGGGCAGCATCTGATAAGGGATGGAGCTACACAGTCTGGCCAATATTTTCAACAGAAGCTAGGAGATGATATATGTGGATGGATTCTAAGGGTAATATGTCATGGTGTGGACAGCACACTGAACACAGGAAGGGAAAATCTACTGATATGTACATGTCTATAGTACAAGATTTAACCCCCTACCAAGGACCATGGGAAAAATTGCTAAGTCTTTGAGTGCTCTTGGATGCTTGGCAAAAATGATGGGTGGCACTAAGCCAATTTAAAATGCTAGAAGTTCCATGGTAGATGAAGGGAGTAGGGTCAAGAATTGGTTATACTGTTTGGGAACCAAGCATCAGAAATAGTAGTGGCCAACTTACAACTGTCCCCAGGTACCCCCTGGAAATTTTGTGTTCTGTACCTTCAAGCTTCCTCCATGAATCTGAACACCTTGGACCTCAGAGGGTGTGTTTCCACTTGAAGAAGGTCTCATCCAGTTTTAATCCATGACTGCTGCCCAGTCCTGCCTAGTGGGTCGCCATGCCAGGATGCCAGGGGAAAGGAATTGCTGTCCTAGTGTAAGTAACTGGCCCTGGTTTTCAGTTACAAACACAGTAGAGATTTATATATAGCGTATGTAGGAGCACAAAGAAGAGTGGGGTTACTCCAGCCTGGGCTCTCTTTGACCTTATGAATGAAGCAACACATGTGTGACATCATTAAGTCATTAAAAAAAAGCAGGTCTTTAGTTTTTCTAAATGCCCCAATACAGGCCTGGCATGGGGATGGAGGCACTGATTGCAGCAGTCCCACCTTACCCAGGGTCTCACTTTCCACTGTTTCAGTTACCCATAGGAAAACCCAAGTCCAAAAATATTAAATGGAAAATTCCAGAAATAAACAATTCATAAGTGTTCAATTTTGTGCTGTGCTGAATAAGTAGTGTGATGAAATCTTACACCCTCTTGACAGGCCCTGGGACGTGAATGATTCCTCTGTCCTGCATCTATCTCCGCACTATATACACCCCCTGCCCTTTAGTCACTCAGGAGCCATCTAGGTTATCAGATCAACTGCCAAGGTACCGAGGTACTGCAGTGCTTGTGTTCAAGTATCCCTCATTTAACTAAATAACACCACCCATGCGAAAGAGTGGTGATGCTGGCAGTTTGAATATGCCAAAGAGCAGCTGTAAAATGCACCCTTTAAGTGAAAAGGTATGTACATAGAGGGAAAAAAGTATATATAGGGTTTGGTATTACCCATGGTTTCAGGTATCACTGGGGGGCTTGGGACGTATTCCCCATGGATAAGGGGGATCTACTGAATATGTAAAGAGAAAAATACTACAGATAAGCAAACATCTGAGAAGATATTTAAATTTATGTGTTGAATAAATAAAAATACACAATGAAGGACTATTTTTATCACTTTGTCAAGTGGCAAAATTTTTAAAGCTATAATATTCAATATAGATAGGAGTTCTCTGAAGTAGGCTTTTCATCCACTTAGGGGAGTATGATTGGTACAACATTTTAAGGAGCAATTAAGTAAAAATATCTTTTTTTTATTCAAGAATTACTTTTCTGGGAATGCATTCTAAGGTAGTACATCTAACTATGAAAGAAAAAGCTTGATGAAGAAATAGTTTAACAGAGTGGTTTATAAAATGAAAAAGAAACGTAATAGAGAATCTAATAAAACCACATTCATTTATCTGTTCAATAGAATACTGAGTTGGTTGCTTAATGATTATGGAAACTTTATAATAATCTAGAAATATGGGTAGTATAATATTGACATAATATGGTAAATGCTTTAAATGCAATACCAAATCTGAACAGTAATACAGTGTATAGAAAATAATTAAAAGCATATAAAATATTTGCTTAAAATGGGGAAAGTATCAAAATAGATACTTTTTTCTGTAATGAGATACTTTTTTCTGTGATGCTAGAATGTTGGAAATATTTTATATGCAGACAGTTTAATATTGTCCTGCACACAAATGACCCAATAAAGCACTGTTTCTAGAATATTTTTTTCATAAAATATGAGTATAAATAATAAGTATACTATCCCTTGCCTTATATATAATTTATACATTTATGTGCCCTGCACAAAGGTGGTACTTTGGTGGCTGATATCCAGCCTAAAGTGGTAGTCTGATTCTATTTCCACCTGCCCAGTTTGGGGAGGGGATTTTCTAAAGAATTTTGCAAAGGAATTCCACAGATAAAGTAATTTGACCCTTAGAGGACTTTAGAGTTGGACAGATCAGCTTCTCCTGGATATGGGGCTTCAGTAATTTCCTTTCTGTAAGGTGGGGATATGTACATGAATTTGCATATGGCAGAGGCTAGGCTTTCAGGTGGTTTTCTCTGTCTCTTCTTCTCCCCCAGTTCCCTAAATGAAGATGCTGCTTTCTTGGACCAGCTCCTGTGAAGGAGCCACAGGGTACAAACCCTGGGGGCAGGTACTGGGAAGCTGGTGGTGTGGGTGTCACAGGTGCTGTGACTCATGAAAGCAGGGACAGGAAGACAAAATGGGAAAGAACACGATGCTATGATGCAGACACTATGTATCTGCTGGCTGCCTTGGAGCAAGAGTAATGAAGATAATTACATTTAGCAAGCATAGACTACTCTGGAGCAACTTTGGGGACATAGTAACAGGACATTGAGTCATGGTGATAGATGCCTGGCACAGAGTAGGTGTTCCACATGTGTGACATCCATTCTCCATTCCCATGCCTCTGAGATGGAAAGGAAACACTGGTGGGCTATCACGAGCTGGGAGATTGAGAACCACTGTGAATTGATGCAGTTTCACTTGCCTGTTTACAATTATGCTGAGAGGTAATTTTTTGTGGGGAAAAGGGATGGGAGAAATGGTGGGGTGAGGATGCTAAAGAGAGATGGAAGTTGCAAACAGCAGTCTCAGGAACTGGGGAAAGCTGCTGACCAGGGTCACGAGAAGATGGGGTGGCAATAAGCTGAATTCTGAGTACAGTGAGTGACTCTGCTCCTTCCCTCTCATGTTTCTGGATTGTCCTTATTTTGAGGGGCACGGAGGTAACACAACAGGGAACATTATATTGGTTTGTGTCTGTGCAGTGCACTTGTGTCTATTTCTCCTTAACTGCACAGGGAGTTTCTTCTTAGATGACGAAGGGGTTCCTGAGCAGCCTCTGACATGCAGGAGTAGAGTGGAGAGCAGATCCAAATGGACAGGACCAGGTAGTGTTCACACTCAGGATGCCAACTGGAGGCAGAAAGACCATGGGAAAGTGAGACCTTTCCCTCTGGGTTTGGAGAGCAACAGGAAGCCCCAGGAAGTCCTTTAATGGGCTGGCACTTGCGGTATTTCAAGAGCTCTTGTCCTGGGTTCAGGTGCCTAAAAGAGATTGCCTGATAAGGTGGCACAGCCAGTCCCCTGCTCAGATCCCTTGTGTGAGTGTCCAAAATCAACAAGCTGCCGAAATAACAAATGGGAGCTCATCAGAAGGACTGCAAAGCTGGAACCAACAGAGGTAGCTCTGCCTCCCCCATACACTGTGGGGAGAAGGCCATCAGCTTTGCGTGAATCCCTCCCCTCAGCCAACTCCAATTTGGGAATTCTGAGACTGGTGACCCACATGCTTTGAATGGATTTTTCTATTTTTGTCACTGCCTCTGCTCCCACTGACAGTTTCTAGCATTCTCTACTCTTTTTACATCTCTTGCTGCTTGGATGAAGACAAAAAGCATAAGACACTGGGCCCCGGCTGTTCAAAATCAGGGCACCAGAGGAATCAGAACAAGAAAGAAACAACATATTTTTGTAGTGTGCTATCTTTTCTCTGCCAGCCTATGCCACTTGGGAATGTCACAGGTCGGGGGTACTTATTTACTATAAATTAGCATTCTGGTGACTTATTATTTCAATGATCTTTGAAAGATTAGCCTGCCTCTTGCCCTGAAGCATCATCTGTAGAGGTTTTGTATGCAGGGCAAATATACAAGGACACACAGGCGCGCACACACACACACACACCATGAGGCTTTTCTGTCATGACAGAAACTTTTAATATACACAAAAATTGATTTAAAGAGGAATATTAACAGTTTAGTGTAGATGGAAGGAATAGAGAACTGAGACATTATCTGATAAATTTAATCAAGGTGGATAATGAGACAAGATCATTTTTCAGTAGGACCAGTGCTTGTTTGGCTGGAATATTCAAAGCATTACATCAGGGCTCCACTTCCTTCAGCTGATGCAGCAACCCCTGGGTCAGAACAGCCAGGGCCAGAGGGAATCGCAACATCATTTTGGTGGCCCAAGGGAGCTGCTTTGCATCAGAAGCCATCTAGAAATTAAATGATCAAGGAGACAAAACCAGAATCAGAAGGATTCCACCTATAATTTGTAAATTCTTTCCCTACTCTCAATACCTAGCATGTTATCTGGTCAAAAATATGTGCTGAAAATATGTTTCTCCAGTGAGTGAATAAATAAGTAAATACATTTCTTTGTATGTTATCTTTTTCTTATTTAGTCCCATTTGTGTGTTATAGATGCAAATATCTGCACAAGGTTTTCTTTTTTCAATTCATCTTTATGTTACTCAGGGCATGACCAGAAAGATCCTACTATGGTTATATATCTCTTCATCTGGGGTTCTCTTAACACAAAATGTTATTTAATATGTACAGAGTTTAAGATGCTGAAGCTATGTATGATTACACAAGTGAGCAGGTTGTGAAAAAGGCCCATTTGAAGACAAACTCCTGGGAGATTTATCCCTCTCAGTTCTGGCAATGAAAGCGCATAATGAGCCAGAGGTCCACACCAGGGTTCTAAAGAATGGGTCTGTGAGGTTTGAACAAGGGAAGGACCAATCAGAGCATTAAAGAGATTGTCCCAAAATTCCAGCGCTTTGGTTACTGGCTAATTGGTAGAGGTACCATGTTAGCTTCCTGGGGCTGCTATAACAAAATCCCACAGACTTAGTGGCTTAAACAACAGCAATTGATTGCCTCCCAGTTCAAGATTGATGGACAGAAATCGGAGATCAAAGTGTCACAGGGTTGTTCCTTTTGAGTCTGAGAGGGAGAATCTCTTCCTACCAGTTTCTGGTGGTTTTACTGGTGATCTTTGGCATTCCTTGGTTTACACATTCATCCCTCTTATCTCCACCTCCATTGTCAAAGGGTGATCTCCCTGGGTATGCCTCTGCAACCAAATTTTCCTGTTTTATAAAGATACCTGTCATTTTGGATTAGGGCCCATCCTAATGCCTTCATCTTATTATTTACATAAAGGCTATCTCCATATATAATCTCTTTCTGAGGTTTTGTGAGTTGGGACTTCAACAGGTCTTTTTTGGGATGACAATTTTACCTATTATAGGTACCAATAAAAACTTCTCTGTCAACGTATGCCTTGCCCTATTGACATGTTCTGTGTCACTTGTTTATTGTGTAAGGGCTTCCAAGGCTCCTGGGTAAAGCTTACTGTGTAATCAGAAAAAGCTTAAAAACAGCATTACAATTGAATATTTATTCTGATCTCTCATAACCCTACTTTTGGGGGGGCAGTCATTATCATGCTAACTAGTTTTACCAGCATATAGTTGTTGGCAATAAAAGGTTTTGTACATAAGTAGTTTGCCTGAAAAAAGAACCTTGGCAGATATTAAATATTTAATAACTCAGAATAACTACCTATCATACTTGACCATAGAATATACAATCAATCTTGGATTCAGAGTGTACTAATGATATAAAGATTCATAAAGCAAACATGTCTGTCCCTTTAAATCTTACCTGGAGCAAGTGACCTCTGATCCTTTGCAGGTCAGTGGCATTGAACATCCTGGTCCCCCTAAGCAGCTTCTCCATAAGAGCTGCCTCAGAGCCTGCTATGTGCAGCCTGTCCACACACACGATGAAATGAGAAATGGAACTAGTGCTCTTTCAACCAGATGGCAGGTGTGCGAGCTGTGGGTAGAAACCTTATCATGATTTTCAGTTTCACTCAGGGCTCTTGAGATTGAGGCAATGTGTTCTGCCAAAAGTTCAATTTCTTCGAAATAATTTTTAAGAAAGTACTCTGTGCACTTTCAACTATGACACAAATGGAACTATTGTGCTATTATTATTGCCATCATCATTATGATTACTTCTCCCAACAGTACTAGTGT
The DNA here is from genome assembly GCA_028533065.1 of Trachops cirrhosus. Lineage (NCBI taxonomy): Eukaryota > Metazoa > Chordata > Mammalia > Chiroptera > Phyllostomidae > Trachops > Trachops cirrhosus. The sequence goes on along the minus strand of CM052548.1, from coordinate 56,727,043 downwards.
TGCCTTCTGTGTTCATGTGTAACCCTGTCCCAAGGTCTGAACTGGCAGACAGCTGTGTAGGCAACATTTTCATTATTAGTCCCGGTGATACTTGCCCCCTGAATTCATGCCCTCTGTTGTCCCTTGCCTTCCCAGAATGTGGCTGCACTTAGTCAAATCTAATGAACAGTGTGTACAGCAGGTGTTCTGCTTGCCAGTTCTGAGGTCAGGTAAAGGGTATAACTCTCTTGCTGCCTTTCTCTTCTGTCTCTTTCTCTTCTCAAGTGTTTGCTCTGATGGTTAGAAAGATCCATAGGATAAGGGGCAAGGGCAGCCTCTGGCCAACTGGAAGTAAGGAACTAAGGCCCTTAATCCCACAACCTGGAAAATGAATTTACCATCTTACCATGTGAGTAAGCCTAAAAGAGAAACTTCACAGTAGAGTTTACTACTACAGATCTGGATGACATCCTGATTGCAGCCTTGGAGACAGCCTGAGACAGATGACCCAACTAAGGCATGCCCAGGTTCCTGATTCATAGGAATCGTGAGAAATAAATGCTGTTTAAGTTGTGTTAGGGACTGAATTGTGCTCCCCCATAATTCATGTATTGAAGCCCTGAGGCCTAATGTGACTATATTCGGAGATAGGGACTTTAAGGAGATAATTAAGGTAGAAATGAGGTAATAAGGTTGGAACTCTAATCTTATAGGACCAGTGTGCTTGCTAGAAGAGTCACAAGGAATGTGAACACAGAGAAATACCACATAAGAACACAGTGAGAAGGTGGCACACCGAGGAGAGAGGCCTCAGGATAAAGTAAACCTGCCAACATCTTAATCTTGAACTTCTAGTCTTCAAAACTCTGAGATAATAAATTCTGTTGTTCAAGCACCCAGTCTTTGGCAGTTTGTTATGGTAACCTGCAACAGACCAATACAAGCTGCAAAGTTTGGGAGTAATTAGTTATGCAGGAATAAATAACTAATACAATAGTTAATAGACTTTGGATTCTAAGTCCCTCTGGGCTGGGAACAAGATAGAACAAGACAAAATTTCGAGCCTTAAAAATCTCACAGTCTACAAAGGAAGACCAAGAAGTAAGATAAAGTAAAACAGCTCATAAACAACAAAACAATCATGCTACTGGAGACAATGGTAAAGTGTAATTGGAGATGTGGGTAGTGGGGCCTCCACTCTGCCATGGAGGTGGGGTGGGAAGAAATAAGTTTTACCTCTCTAAAGAATGGTGGCTGAGGAGGCACAGAAGGGTGAGTAGAATTTCTACAGGCTAAGCGGGACAGAGAGTACAGTTTATGAATAAGGAACTGCTTTGTGAAGGCATGGACATGAGACAATATCACACCTCTTCCCTGCTTGCTCTGTACTCTCTAATTCCCTCAGCATTACACAGGCTTTGCCTTATTTGATTCTCAGAGTGGTCCACTGAAGTTAGTTCTGTGATTATCTCTACTTTGTAATTGAATACATGGAGGCTGAAAGAAGTTTCATCAGTTGTCTGAGGTCATATATGTCATTATATTCTTACCAAGATCTACACCGAGGTCTCCAAAGTGAGGAGAGAAGAGTTCCTTGGAGGATACCAATTTCTAAGGGGGTAAAGAAAAAATATAAGAGAATTAAAAAGAGAAGTATAAGCAATAAGGTAAAAATTAATAATGTCCTCAAATCCAACGAAAGTTTTTCTAGGTTGGGATAGTGTTTGCTGCCAAAAGCAGTAGAACCACCAGGTGAGTTATTGGCTTTGTGGAAGTCATCAGTGACAAGTTTCAGTGGTTTAATAAGAACAGAAACAAGATTTTTGTTCAATGAGTGTATATTCTTTGATTGTATGTTCTATGGTCAAGTATGATAGGCAGTGGAAGTATGAGGGGTGTGGAAGTGGAGACCATGACTCCTCCTTCAAGAAATTCGCTTGTAAACTGAAGGGGAAAATAAGGCAAAGACTAGATTATCAAATGGTAAATTCTGGTGTGCAGACCTTTTCTTACCTTATACCTTCTCCATCAAATTCTAGAAATTTCTTAAGTCAATGAGTTTTGAATGTCTTATATCTACATACTGCTCTCTTTGAACATTTCTTCCCCTTTAATTCATTCAGAATATCTTTGTGAAGAATGCCACTAGTATTTAACTGGACTTTTTGTGAGAAAAGTGCTAAAGTTCAACATTAGGCAGGAAAAGATCTAAATAGTCTATTTGTCCACAGAGAAGAGATCTCAGCGTGAAAGCTCCTTCCAACAAGGACCTCCCATCCCTACTCAGTCCATGAGTGTGGAGCAATTGAGCCCTTGTGAACTCTCATGCCAAAGATGGAGTTGAATTGGAAAAAACAGAGTTCAGAATTTCTTGAGAATTTTATTTTTGTAAAATCCTGTGTAAAATCTGAGCCAATTGTGGCCCCAGTATTATCAATTTCCATATCATGGAGAGCACCTAGGAAGCCAATAAACTTTTCTAGAATTCTTCAAGCTACCATTATCTTTGTTTTTAGTTTGCCTTGCCTTGATATCCCACAGGGGTCATGCTTATAAGGGACAATGAATTCTGGAAAGTTGCACATGCATATGCACACAAATACAATTTTTTTAAGACTATGGGGCACTGAATCTATGAATGGAATGCTCCCTAAAGCAAGGTCTTAGAAGGGATGAAGAAGCTTAAGGAATGGAGCAGGGGGTATAATTTGGTTTGGATGGGAAGCAGGAGACCAAAGATATCATGAGAGGAACAACAAAGGAGATAGACATGTCTATAGCAGGAATGGATCATAGCTGGGGTCCTGCTTCATGTCATTCTGTGAAAGGACACAAGGATTTAAGTGTTGGATTCAATAGTTAATTTTTCAATCTTGTAATGTGGAATTCAGCAAGGATCATGGAACAGATTCCACACCTTCTACAATAAAATGTGGCATGGTAAGACTGTGTCAACAATGCAAATGCAACACAACCTTGGATGGACATTGTTGTCTGTGGAAAGGGAAGTTCACCACAATATAATGTAGAAGTATTAATGGGAATTTTGTAACTATCAGAACAGCCAGAAGAGACATGAGGTCTTCTGTTTGTAAACTGTGACAGTGAAAAACTAGAAATTTCCCTGAGAAAGTTGAGCAGAGTTTGTGTACCATCTGATGAAGAGAACTGCAATGGCCCCAGGTTGGCTATGCCTGGACTGCCCACACTAAAGTAGCCTGTAGCCTTTGCCTCATCACATACAAATGTTATTTCTCTACATAGTCCTTGTCATGAACCAACACTTGTCTCTTAATTCATATTTGTATTTATTGTCTGATGGATTGGCTATTTATTTTTTTGGTATACATGTCCAAGAAAACATAATCTATTATACATGACAATAAGGCCATTGTGCCTCTCATTCACTGTTGCCTCTCCCATTCCAACAACACTGTCTGAACTGTTTGGCACTGGTCTGAGGTAAAATGTGTGAATTTGGCCCCCCTCCTCTCCTACCTCCCTATTCCCAAATAGCTTTTCTGCTCCCATGGAAGAGGTAAAGAGATAATAAGGTGAGACATCAAACTTCTAATCACAATTATGCTGTGAATTAGTTTGCTAATTTTAGGTAAGTTCTGTGAGTTGAATTATGCTCCATCCCCCAAAACACGTTGAAGTCCTAACCCCCAGTGCTTCTGAGTGTGACCTCAGTTGGAAATGGGGTCAAATTGCAGATATAATTAGGTAGGATGAGGTCATACTAATACAATGTGACTGGTCCTTATTAGAAGATGGCCACATGAAAACAAACACAGAGATGAAAGTAAAGATTGGAGTGAGGCAGCTGTAAGTCAAGGAGTGTCTGTAGCTTCTAGGAGCTGGAAGAAGCAAAGGATTCTCCCACAGTTTTCAGTGGGAGCATGGCCCTGCTGACACCTTGAGTTTGGACTTCTAGCCCCCAGAGATGTGAGAAAATAAATTCTTGTTTTAAGTCACCTGGTTTATGGGACTTTGTTACAGCATCCTTACAGCACATAAGCAAGTCTTGTATCTTTTCTGAACCTTAAATTCTTCATCTCAAAAATGAGAATAACTGTGTTACTTAAAGCAAATAATAAAAATTAAAATAAGACCTTCATTAAATTAATACATATACTGCACTTGTTTCATCTTTAAATTTCAGGCAATTTGCATCAATGGATTGATCCTCATGACAATTTTGCCACTAACTTGTGCCCAGTTTTCTTATCTATAAAACTAGTGCTGGGCACTGACTTTAGTCATCTGCATTCACCTACACAAAAACACAACTCTTACATATTTAATTTCTTTGTGATATCCCATCTACTTCCACCATGGAATTGAGACAGTTTACCACTGAAACATGGATACCAGTTTTATGCTTTGCAAGCATGGTAATACTGTAAAGACAAGATAGTAAAATACATGATAATATATGGTTATGTGGTATACTATGTGCTGAAAGGGTGATAAATTTTTGTGACTCATGTATGAAGATGTATCTTTCTAATACTGTGAGATTCGGGTTATTTCATTTATTTATTTCATCAATTTTGTTCTTCTGTTTTCCTAGCAATTTCTAAGAATGACAAACTGATCATGGTTTAATACAAACTGTGAATCTTGTAGTCTCCTGTGTGTGACTTACAGGGTAATGAATGGCAGGGGTGGGGTGCATTTTGAAGACACTCTCAGTTTTCTCTGTCTTCAGGCAGTATTCTGCTTGATTGATCAGTTGCAGGGCACACATCAATTTCTGTGTGGTAACACTGGCAGCTTGCACAGCTCTGTGTCTATGGGTCTACTCTCTAGCCCAGCTCTGTTAAGCATGGAAAGAGAAGGCTGATGATTGAGAGTTCTGGCCTGAAAGGTAAGGACAACCCCTACCTTATTCCCTCTTTTTCTATTTACTCCTTCAAGGCCAAGTTCAAATCAATTGTCACTTATCATCTCACATTTTTTTTTTTTTGCTTTACTGTTCAACTGATTAACCAAATGCTACTTTATATTGGCATAATACCTTAGAGTTGACATATTCCTTTCATTTTGAAGTAATTATCTCTCTGTGTGTGTTTGGTTGATGATTTCATGAGGAGACACCTGACTTCTTCCACATCAACTTCTCAGGAAGTGGAAAACCTGACCTGGAAAGCTCATATCTTACTTTGTGTACTCTTTCCATGATACTAGGATTGGCAGACAGATGTTTTGCATTTTACCTAGGACATATCATAGTGTTCAGTACAGCAGACACTTACTCCATACACATTTTGCACTACTGACCAGGGTTGGAAATGGTTTGGAGTAAGAATGCAAAGCAGAGATATCTTATATGCTCATTACCTTCAGAAGACAACCCTGCTGAGTATTAAGTAAGGGGAAAATTCACCTCACTGAATCATGTTTTTATCACTAGATGTTTTAGAAACATGCCAAATGCTTTCAGGTTAAGGTGAGAAAACAGAAGGAAACCCCAGGAAACAGTGTGTTTTTCCATTATGAAGAAAGAATGCTGAGTTATGGACTTAAGTGGCAAAAGTGAGAATGATAAAATTTACCTGAGGACAGAGGAGCAAGACACTATGGATGGTGGCAGAGTTCTTCCCCAAACTTTAGCAAGTCTTGCTAAAACTGGTAAGACATGTGATGGATTATTTCTAACCTTTTCTCCAAAAGCAACAGGTCTTATAGCCTGTTAACAATTGACTACTAAAAGGAATGCACAGATTAAAAATAAAAAGGCAGAGGATACTTTTACCTGCTTTCATGTGGAATCGTCTTCGATTTCTGCTTTCTCTCTTGAACTCCTTTACTTTCTTTCCAGTGTTAATCTTAACGGATCATCTCAAGTATGTCTTTCTTTAGTCTCTTGAGGGAAGTACTAGACATGTTTTCCCATTTTAGACTGTGAGTGGGATTGATTAACCTTGCTACCACAGTGCTTGCATCTACTGTTCTTGGGGTAAACATGGATGCCAGCCCATCCCTACAGCATCAGTCTTATCCTTACCACTTTGTGTGAAATATTGACTAAATGGAACTGAGCAGAAGTAGGGGAAAAGGGCCAGGTGAGCTGAATATTGAAACAGGAATCAGAGAAAAGGCGAGAATTAGACTTAATAAGTACCTGAGAGCATAGGGGATATTTTATGATAAATGTGAAACTTCAACTCCTTTTGTCATTGTGGAATGTCAAAATTGTTTTTCCTTCTGTGAATGTGTCTATATGTCATGTAGAAGGGAGTATTTCTCTATGTGATGAACATGGAAGAACTAAATACCAACTCTCACATTTACTTTTCATATGTACATTCAAGTAGTTCATTTCAACTGGATAAAGACCAAGCAGGCACCTGGGATATGAAAATATGAACACTGTGGAGTCTGCATCTTTAGTAATATATTGACTGTTGGAAATGACATTAGTTATTTTCTTCAGTAGTTCAGGTTAGATGTGTAAATAAAAACTAATTCTGATGGATCTGGGTCATATTTATTATGTAGAAAGCAAGATCTAGAATATTTACTAGAAGTATACTAGAATTCTGTGGCCAGGTAAGTAGTTTAGGTTGGAGTAAATGGCAAGACAGCCTATAATGAAAAGTGAATTAAAAAACCAGTGACCTCTTATAATGATGAAGAATTATATAAAGTAGAAATGTAAGAAGGATTATGGAAGTAATTGAATTTCTCTTTTCAGTTTTCTTGACACCTCTGTGTTATATAGTCATTGCAGTATTCTTCATTTATCTACCTCTGAGTAGACAGAGGGATCTGGATATACCTAAATACGGTAGTGATATAGATATATTAACAACCTATCCATTGCCAGCTAGTGAGAGAGAGTCATATTTCATAGCTCTAATGCAATCAGAGGCTACAGAATTTAATCAAGGGCTACCATATTTCATGCTTGTGAGGCCATTACTTTGAAATATTGTTTTTTTTAAAGCACAAGTAAAGACCAGTACTTACATTGAATTTTAAACCAATACTATTAAAATAGTTTAAAGAACTCAGATGAATCTTCTATTTAGCTGGCATAATTGGATATCTTAGTTTTAAAACTGAAAAAAAATCCAAATGACAGATGAAGAACAAAGTTATCAATTGTGTATTTTTTCTACTTCTTCAAATAGAAGATGACTGGTGGATGGAAAATGCATAGTGCCAAGTCAAAAAAAAAGACAAATATTTCAGTTATAGTTATTGCCTTAATATATTCTTTACAAATTGTTTTTAAAGCCAAAATATCAGAGAGTGATACTACACTCGTGTAAGGTATTAAAGCTCATTAAAATTGCCCAACACCATGTATCATGTTCATTTTGCAGCAGAATTTTCCAATTTAAGACCTATAGACCTTGTCTTTAAAATGGAGAATATAGAAGTGGGTTCTATAATCAAGTAATTTGGGGAAATATTACATATTATGTCTTATTTACCTTTTGGAAAGTCACTAGATGTATTTGCAAGTTAAAGGCTGGTGATTCCTATAGTAAAGAGACCTTAAAAATGGAATCATTGCAATTAGGCAACCATCATGCAAAGAGCAAAGATGTCTACATACATCTCTTTGCTCTGAGTCTTGAACTGGTACACAGATTACTGAATGGCACTGTAAAAGAAATCAATCTTACATATTTCCAGAAAGTGATACCTATATTTGCATCTGAAATAAAACTATTTAATTTATATGTGTTGAAGCAACTACATCAGCATATGTCATATAGAAGACCTAAAATTGCTTTTAAAACAATCTTTTTGGTTTATAATAAAATCTAGAATATCTAGATATCATGTTCCCATGGTACATGATTTGGAACTCTTAAAGATTGGATTCATTTTCCCTGTTGTGATATTACTTCAGATGAAAAACCAATGGCATTTTACCACAGGACATAGGAATACACAGCGGTGCACTTCTCTTTCCTCATTACTTTATCAGAGACCCCACAGATCACAGGGAGAAAGTAGGCTACACCTGGTGCTTCAAGTTAGGCTGATGGCTCATGTACACTCATGACTCCTTAAAGGATAGTGAAAAAGAACGGAAGTGTGCGAGAAGATATAAAACACTCACATTTTATGTTTCTTGATTTCATGAATAGTACTGAGTAATAGTTTTTTGGGTTGGATTGTGGTCCCCTAAAAGATATGTTCAAATCCTAACAGTTAGTACCTATGAATGGAGCCTTATTTAGAAATCAGGCTAGAGGAGGTCATTAGGTGGGCCTTAATTCAACGACTTCTGTCCTTACAGAAAAAAAAAGATGCCACATGAAGACAGGCACACACAGGGAGAATACCATGTGACCTTAGGAGGCAGAGATTGGAGTGAGGCAGCTGTAAGAAACACTATCAAAGAGTTCTGTCAAGAACCAGAAGTTAGGAGAGAAAGCATGGCCCTGCAGACACCTGGATCTCGGATTCCAGAACTGTGAGGAAATAAATTTCCATTGTTTCAAGCCACTCAGTTTGCCATACTTTGTTGTAGCAGCCCTGGGAAGCACACACAAATACCTAGTGGTTGTTTGCTTGTTTGTTTGTTTGTTAGTTAGTTTATTTATTTTACTCTTTCAGGCATGGTGCTGTGTATGCCATTTACATACTTTATTCCTTACACTGCTCTGGCAGTGTACAGATAACAGAATGTTTTGATGGTCTTGGAGCAACAGTATTTGCATCAACTGGGAAACTGCCAGAGATTGAAGTTCTCAGGCCCATCCCAGACCTAGTGAATCAGAAACTCTGGGAGTGGGCCTAGCTATTTGAGCTTAATGAGATATCTAGAAAATGTAGATGCATAGTCAAGTGTGAGCACTGCTGATCTCAATGTCCCAGTAGGGTTGGAGGAGAGAAATTTGGATGCAATTCTCTCTTGGTCAAAAGCCCATGTTTCACTTGACAAACTGGGTACACACACACTCACATATAAGCATATGAATATACACTTTAAGAAAAGAAGATAGGAAACACTTGGAAAGAATAAGAGGCAAGCCTTGAAGGAGTGTTCCTCTTCTCATCCAAAATAGCAGAAAGTCCAGGTGGAACTCCATAGTTTCTATTATGTGTTGTTAGGAGGAAAGGTCAGGCACTCTTTTATTGCTTCAAAAGAGTCTGTAATGATAACTACTGTTTCTACTCATACATGTCAAGGTCAAAAGCTAGGTGGCAAAAGCCAAGTAGTCTCTTCTTCTGGGGAGAAGAATAAATACATTCATTTAAAATAATGCATTTGCCTTGCTGTTCTCTCTTTAAGGATCTTTATTTTTTAACATATTGATTTCATTTTGCTGAATATAAGTTTTTATTCAGAATATTTTCATCTGTCACCATATGAAATATTTAGTGATCCTCATTCCAACAAAGCATTTGTGAGACAAACAGGTCTCATTTTCTAAAAACTAATCACCAAGGCCAAACAGACCATCTCAGTTGTGACTTGGGAATAGACTTGTAGACAAGAGCACAGTTTGTGACTCAAGCTCTTTTTTTCTTCTGTCATGGTCTTTAGCTCACAGTCAGTAGCTGATACATTAGACTTTGATATAATATTGGTAATACAATAATTACATCAGAAAAGCCAGTTCTCTTCCTTGTGAAAAGAACTGAGTGTAACACACTCAATGTGTTTTCCACTCAGATGTGTGGATTTCCAGGGACCCAAGGAAACCCCAAGTTTATCTGATGTACAGGTCACCTCTGCTTAGATGTATCTGTAGTTCAGAAGTGAGCGTTTAAATACTCTTGAACTGGATGCTTTGTAAGGTTTCTGCAGCTTCTTAATGCTTTACAATTCTGTTCCCCTAATCAGGGGACTTTGAGAAACTGGCAGTTCTGTTTTCTTAGCTTTTGGCTTTGCTAATGTCTTTCCCAGCCAACCTCCATTTAAGAATGATTTAGTATTAGGAAGGATTTAGGTGGAAGTATTACGAGAAAGATATGGTTTCATAGAGCTTGTCTTTGACAATGCATTCGCCCAAAGCATAAAAAATTCATTTGAGCCTGAAGTTGAATCAAAACTGGGTCTCTTTCCCTCCCACCTCAGGACTGTCTTCAGAGACTTCAATATGCTTTCTAGGAGTAAGTCCCTGGAAGTGCAAAGAATAACTGCCTTTAAATAGCTGCTGATCTTTGTATCATTAATTTCCTGCTATGAAAACTGAAATGCCTTGTAATTATCCAGCTGTAGGAACACATAAGATGATACTAAATTTTGCTTAAGTACAGCCCATTGTGAAAACGGAAGCCAAAATATATAATTAGGTTGGCATTAACATTCGATAGCTGTGCGATCTGGGAGTGGCACAATGGCTGGGCCACTTGTGAAGGGCAGGCTGTCTGGGTAATGTAGCAGCAACACTTATCTAAATAGTATGCCCCCTTGTGTCCCTGTCACAGTGCCAGCATATTAGTCTGATTCCCATTCTGCGAATACAGTACAATTTCACTTTGCAGCCCCTGCCAAAAAAAAACAGCCTTCCCTTGTCTTAGGAGCAAAGTCTGAACACATAAGTGAAAGTGAGAAGTAATTAAATTATAGTGTTTCAGTCTGAACCTGCTGCAGGAAAATAGTGCATCTTGTCCATTTACATGAATAAACATCCCACTATTCTTCCCAGATGATGTTCACAGGGCAAGGGTCATGATTCTCCATTATGAATTTCAAGAGCACTGTTTAGACAAGGAAAGAAAAGTGGCTGCTCTGACCTATCACCTGCCTATAATTGTGATTAAAAGTCACTGGTGATTTTGTGACAAGTATATTGTTTCCATTTCCAGTCACGATTTTCAAAAATCTGCCATGTGGCTATGTCAAGCCAATTTAGACACTACAGAAAGAGGAAAATAAACATTTCTGCTTAGAAGTTGCTTAAAGCTTAGGACTAATATTTAAGAAACAAAATGTAGTTGTATGTTAGAGGACTATCTAGTATTTAAGCTCTTTTGACCTATAAAAGAGAGGGTATTAGCCATGGTAGCTTGAGAAAAAAATCCTAATTACTATTAATGAGATTCATTATAATATTGAGTCTCCCCGCAATGAATTTTAAATGTCCCTAGTCAGTTTTTCTATCAACATAGCACAGAAAGAACACCTGCCCCAGGGTGCATATGGAGTTACATTCTTCTTTGCTAATATGGATAATCTATTTATTTTTGTACTTGCATGTTGGTAGATGGGGAATCAATCCTTCCCTCAAGTCAATTTTTGCACCAAAAGTTAAAAGCTAGGGAGTTTGTATGGTATGTTTCAAAAATCATCTATTAAAAGTAATTGAAATAAATTAAACTCTAATTGCTTTCTACTTTTTCTTGTTTGGACTAACACAAATTACCCTCATTGTTTCTTGTTATCAGATGGTGGGAACCCTATGCTAGCACACTACAAAAAAATCAAGTCTTTTGTGAAAAACATAATTCCAGCTCTTAATTGGAGACTTAATGCAATCTTCCTAGAAGTTAAGCCTCAAAAACTGACATCTAACAGAAATACAGTGTGAGCCACATGTGCAACTTTAAATTTTCTAGTAGCCACATTGTAGAAACTAAAATAAATATGTGACATTAGCTTTAATAATATGTTTTGTTTAAGCTAACAGATCAGAAAATTAATATATCAACATATAATAAGCAGAACAATTGGAAATGACCTATTTTACAATACTCCACCTTTTTGTATTCTGCACTTTACTTTGCTGTTTTAAATGGTTTAATTTCCACATGCAATATAAATAAAAAGTAAGAAAACTTTTGTCTCTACAGGTGGAAAATTTAAATTGCTTTACACCTACTGAAACCTTTAGCCAGATTAAATATTTCTAAAGAGTTGAAACTATTATGACTAGTGAAATTCATCAATTCATTTACTGAAGCCTTACCCTTTGAAGAAAATGTTTATATTTTAGCAATGATGCATCATCCAGACTTTAGAAAAGTAAGGCTTAATTAAAAGCTGTAAGATGTTTATCCTATTCTAGAGAAGCATAATTGCAAACAACATTTTATCTAGAGAAGCATAATTGCAAACATCTTTTTTTAATCATTGCCTTCCAGTTTCTCAATGGAGAATCAAATGAAAGTATCTCCTCAGGACCAGTACTATCCATTGTGGAAGCTACTAGCCACATCAATCTATCAAGCTCTTGAAATGTGGGTAGGAAAATACTGTAAGTGCACTTTCAGGGACACAGACACATATGTGTTGGGTTGAGATGCCCAATAGTTAACAACTTCAATTGTGCTAGTCTACGTCAATGGATCAGCTCATGAGAACATAAGCTAACAAAAAAATATTAGTTCAGATGATAAAAGCAAAGTTTCGGAGTTGGGTCATACATCTCCACCACCCATCACTTCCCACAACCCCACACAGACTCTTGATCCTGGTCTGTTACTCGTGAATTAGAGACAGATGTCCAGTGTCCTGTGGTCCAAGGGCAGTGCCTACTCTCAAACTGGTAGGGCTGACCCTACTACTTTCTTTCTTACTCATTTGCTAAATTAAGTATTTCATAGAAATTTATTAAATTTTGTTAGGCCAACTGTCATGTGCTTTAATTATGGAGGTGATAGGGAAAATCAGGAATCTCTTGGAATTTTTCAAGCATGTGAGACATTATCTAGATTCCCTGATTATAAGGAAGAGCACCTACCCAGCCCCTTTCATTTGATTCTCTAGAAGGAACCTAGCCAAATTTTGATCCCAGGTATTCTAACTTTTGGTCAAGAGCTCTCTTTCTACACCATCATATTCTCTGACTGTGATCTAGTAGTAAGTGTGAATAAACAAATCTGTATTGACTTTTATGTGTAGTACATTTTTAAAATGTATCATAACTATTTCTTTATAGGCCTTTAGACATCCTCTGGTTTGATATTAAACACCTCATGTTAACAAATATTTGGGTGGTTACTCTTGTTTGCAAAGGTCTTTAGAGAAGCAATAACTACATGCTTAGCATTTAAGCAATTTTGAAAAGTTTACAATCATTATTTGTTTCTACAGAGGTCTTATGACCTATGGAGAATATGAAAATAATAACTTTTCATATACCTGGTTGTATCCAGGTATCAATGGCAGAGTTGGGACTGAATTCAGGTCATAGCCCAAGAGAAAGCTATTTGCTGCACAGTCCCTTCTCACTATGGATGCAATATTTACTCATTCAGGGTTTAATGTATGTTTGTAAATATATGTATATGCTGGTTTCTGGTGATTCTTTTTAACCTTGAAATTTCTGCCTGTTATTGAGGGAATCCCTAATGAGTCACATAGGCTTGATTGAAATAACCTTCTCTACCTAATACAATGCATTCTTCTTTTTCCTGAATAACTTCCAAGTTCAATTCTTGTGGCATATTATTTCCAGACTCTCTACACTCTATCAGTTCCAAATGAATGCACTTTGTAGAATAGTCTGAACCATTGGTACTTCTGGCCTTTGCATCTGCTATTCTTACTACCTAAGAGACACTCTTCAGACCCTTTGTCCATGAACAGTTTGACCATTCCTCCAGACAGAGCTCAACATAATTTCCTCATCTCCTCTTCTCTGAAAGCCTCACTCCTCCCCAGGGCACTATTATCCACCCTTTTCTGTACTACACCAACATGGTGGATATTAATGGGGTTTATTGTTATTATGTAACACCCCTTAAATTTTGTTTTTGGCTTAGTTATTCTGACTGAGAATAGATGTTTGTTTAAAAAATCATCAGTATACACACACTAGCAGTGGCAAATGGGATGACATCTAAACACATTAGACTTAGTTCTAGAAGTATGTGCTTTACCATTTCTTGGTTAAAATAAAAAGATTCACTTTTGTCACAAATGCTTTTATAGTGGGACATTTTCATGTAGTTATGAGTACTTCTCTCTCTTTTACTTTCTTAGGTTTCTCCTGGTTCATTTTCACATTAGAATTCCTAGGATGTACTCTGATTCTTCCATTCTCAGGGCACCATGTAGCCACATAATTAATTTAACAGGAATTTATCTAATAACCTGTTGTGTACTAAACACTGTGCCTTTATACCTACTAGGGAATTAGAATCTTATTAATAATTATTCTAAAGTATTTTTTCAAGTCAAACTACACCAGCAATGACAAAGTTAAAACAATTAAGAACAGTGATTATACTTCAAACATGTGTTATTAAAAAATCTTTAGGAGTTGGAATATGATACTGTATATTTATCATTTGATTCCATTCATTTATTTGGAAGTGAAGCATTTCATGTATTTATGCACCATGTAGCTATTTATCCATCTATGTTTGTTTGAATCAAAGGATCAAATGTAATATTTTGAAGTATTCAGACTTTTCACTATGTCACAAGTGGTGATTTATCAGGAGTATTTAAACTCTAATGTTTTTGGAAAACATCTCATCTGATTTTTTCTTATATACAGTGGATTTGATTCAAATGACAGTTAACATTTTTAAAACTTTAATGGTAGAATTAATAAGTACCTATGACTGATAGTTCATTTAATATTTTTCTTCCTACATGTGTTTCGATGTCCATTTGAGGTTCCACCTTTGCTGCTTTAAGGAGACACCAGGGTAGCTCTATTAAAGATTTTCAAGCTATAACAGCAGGAAGAAATGGCAACCACAGATATTCAGGCAGATAAATACTCAGAAATTAACGCAACTCCAGGAAACATTAATAGGTAACAAATCTATACTTTTCTACAAGTTTATAGTAATTATTGATTAGGTTCAATGTCCTTAAAAATTCTAAATTTACTTAAAGTAAATAGTGAAAGCCTTTAGAAGAGTGTATTTGTCAATTTTCTTATTTTTTGTATATTTAATGCTGATATGTGAGACAAATCCTATTATGATATGTTTGATCACAATATTTGCTGATTTTTAATTGGTGTTCCATTGCTTGATTATTGATTTGGTAGAGGTTCAATACATTAAAGAATTTTAAACAAGCTGATATTGTTATCAAATTAATGTTTTAAAATACCCTTCTGGCAGCAGAGGGCAGATCTGGTATCAGGGAAACAGGCACAAACCATGTTTAACTAACAAAAAGGAGAAATGCCAGGAAATAGTATAAAGTAGTAGCAAGAGAGGTGAAGGGAAGGAGGTAGAGTCAGTAAATATATGGTGGTAAAATTAGCAGAACTTGGTAGATTTGTTGGATACATAGAAGAAGGAAAAGAAAAGAGAAATCGAAGGTTGGCTTGTTAAGTCCTATGCCAGTTCTGGCCATGGGGGAGTTATAGAGGGGCAGGCTTAGGACGGCCAGAAGAAGAGAAAGAAAATGATGAGACAGGTGTAATTCATAGTCAGAGACTCTAAAAGAAGCAACCATTAAGACAGATAAGTAATTTTTTCAAACCCAGTGAACTTGGTGAGAAAGGAAATTGGGGAGATTGATAATAAAATATATCTAAAGAGTTCAGATTTTAAAGTCATGTATAAAAAGCAAAAGGGACACATAGTCAAACATTTTAGAAATGCAGCTCTTACTATGAGGAGGGGAAAACTAATATCAGTGAGGTGGCCCATTAAAATGTCATAATAACAACAATGAGTTAGTTAATATCGATTGTGCACTTAAGGAGTGACAGACACTGTTCTAAATCTGAGAAATGTAAGATCTCTATCCTTGAAGAGACCTATCAGGTAATGCTGTGATTATCCTCATTTTAGAAGGATAAACTCAAGCTGCAAGAGGAGAAAGATGGTTTGCCAAAGACTTACAAGTCAGAAGAACTTTGTAAGAATGCTCAGAACAGGAAGTGCTATCAAGAACTATATAATTCCACAGTTTGGGTTCAGTGTTAATAGATGTCAAAAGGCAAAACTGCTTCTCTGCTACTTTTTCCTCCCCGGCTTCTCAGTTAGCAAGATTAATCTTTCAAGGGAAGCTGGGAGAACAAACATGCAGCAATGGCAGGTGGAGTCTCAGAGAGCTGAGGAGATAAGAGGGCGTTAGGTCCTTGATAGGGTTTGGGTCTCCAGGTCCAGATGTTTATCCCAAGATATGCAGAACTTAATTGCATGATTACAAAATCAATTTCAACTATCTTTGAAGAATCTCAGAGAAAGTGAAAAGGCAAAACCACAAGTGCCAGAAACTTCAAATAGACACACTTGATAATACTTCTGTGTAAAACTGTAGAGTGGAATTATTAGATGATAGATTTATAAGCCCATTAGAAAAAGAAGTAATGATTTCTAGAAAGTCAGCATGGGTTCACTGCCAACAAGTCATACCTCATTTGCTTTCTGATGTTTTTACTAAACTAGCAGTTCAGGGGATGATGTGGACACAGTGTATCTGGGTATCATCAAAGTTATGTGACAGAGCCTTTACTGATGTTCATGGAAACACAACAGGATGACATGAACTGATTGACATAAAAGATGGATGAAACATAAAAAAGAGAATAACTGTAAAAAAAAGTGGTGATTAATGTACTGATATCAACCTGGAAGGAAGTTATTAGCAGCAAGCCAAAAGGTTCTGATATGATTAAGTCCAGTGAAACACTTTTATCATTCATTTACTTGAAGGGATAGAAAACATGCTTCTCAAATTAGCGAGTCTGGAGGGAATATTTACTACAGCAGATGAGTGCATTGAGATTCAAATAATCCAGATGTGCTGGTGGAGGCTACAATGATGTCAAAATGTCTTCCATAGAAATCTTTCAAAGCAAGGGAGTACCCATCAATTCAAAGTTGGTAAGGATTTTTGCTTTTACCATGGTGAAGTGAGATGCATTATTCCTCCTCCTCCCTTAAGAAATAACTTCAAAACAAGAAGCTAAACAGAAATAAGTAAATCTCATCTTTGATAAAACAAAAGAGAAGGAGGAGAAGAAGGAGAAGGAGAAAGAAAAAGAAGGAGAAGGAGACAAAGAAGAAAGAAATAGGATGATAGTTTGTCAAAAGCATTGGATGTCAAACATGAAAAATATGGAATGTGGACACTGTGGTCTCAGATCCCAGAAAAGGTCAATAAAGTATACTTCTTTAAAGTAAATGGCAACTCAGAGGGGTAGGTCCAGCCTCACATTCACAAGATGGAAATAAGTTGCTTGGGTTGGCCTTAGGAGCTACCCCCGAATGCATATGGCTCTGTGGAGAAGTGGCTGAGAGGAGGACCACCCAAACACAACTTGGTAAATTAATAAATAACAAAGACATTAAGACCATAATGAGGTTCTGTTTTGGACAAAGTTCAAATTGGCAAAGTTCGCTATATTTTGTAACACACTGTGTTAGCAAGGGTGTCATGGAACAGTTGTTTTCACACTTAATTCAAAGAATATAAATGTGAATAGCCTTGAAGGAGAGCAATGTGATCATTTATCAAAATTTAAGATGTGAATAATCTTTGATTCAGCAATTTTACTTATAGAATTTATAATATATTACATGTAGGCAAATGATGTGGGAACCATAATATATAAACTATTATTAGATTATAACTCAAGTATAAAATAAATTTTCATTAGTCGATATTCATAAAAATAAATTATTACATAAATAAATACGAGAAAAAAGATAAATCTTTCATACAGAAGAATTCCAAATAATTTATATAGATTCTTCACCCTCAACAAGGGGAGCATTACTCCCTAGTTTCCAGCAAAGAAGTGTGACTAAATACCTGACCCAGGTGATCAAGGTCAACCTTAAGAGTGATGTCATTTTGATAGTATGTACCTGGGATACAATATGATAAAAATAATACTTTATCTATGGGATAGGCCTCCTAAAACCCCATAATCCCAGTTGTGCCATGAGAGAAACATCAGACAAGTTCCATGCAGAGGCATTCTACAAAATGCCTGACCTGTAGTCATCAAATATACAATGAGGGAAGTCTGAGAAACTCACAGTCAAGAGGAGCTGAAGGAGACATGGCAGCTAAATGTAATGTGTGATCTTGAATGGAATCCCAGAATGGAAAAAGCATTAGGTAAAACTAAGGAAATCTAAATAAATCCTGTGCTTAGTTAATAATAAAAAATAATTATTGGTTCATTAATCAAGTGTACCATATTATCATAGATGTTAATAACAAGAGAAGCTGGTGTGCTGGTATATGGTAACTCTCTCTCATATCTTCTTAATTTTTCTACATTTATAAAAGTGTCATAAATATAAAATTTATTAAAATTTTATGAGGATGGGAAAATGTGAAAATTACAACATAGTGAAACCTGTGAGATACCATTAAAGCAGTGCTTAGAGGGACATTTTTAGCTTTAAATGTTACATAAGAAAGGATCAAAATTAGTGATCTAAACTTCTACCTTAAGAAGATAGTAAGAAGATCAATCACAACCAAATAGTAGAGTTAAGAAAAAAATGTAGAATGGATATCAATAAAATACAAAAAGAACAAACAATAGAGAAAATCATCATTGAAACAAAAGCTGGCTTTTGAAAAGATAATCAGCAAACTTCTAATAGATTTAAAAGGAGGGAGAAAGAAAGAGACAGAGACAGAGAATGGTTCATACCTTTCTCACATTTATCATATCTTGTCGTTATCTCTCAAATTTTAAGAGATTTTTACATATTAGGGATACAAACTCTTTGTCTGAGTTATTTATTTAGAATATTTTCTCCCAGTTTTCACCAAAAGCAATTGCCTTTGCTTATGGTAAGTTTTTGACTTATACATTTTTGTAAATTTTACTTAGTCAAATTTATCAATGTTTTCTATTATTACATTGGAATTTTGAACCATAATTAGAAAGCTTTTCCCTATACTAAGTTTAAACCGAATTTGGCCATTTTTCAATTGGTACATGTATGATTTTTTAAAAATTAAACTTAGTTCCCTAAACAGTTTGAAGTATATAATCTTGAACATAGTGTGAGATATGAATTTAATTTTATCTTTTCTTAATGGCTACACCAGATCTATTTATTAATAAATCTATCTTTTGTCCAGAAACTTGGGGAGCCATCTTTGTTATATACTAAATTTCCATATGTTGTTGGGTCTAATTCTATACTTTACATGTATTTTCCACTGATCTATTTGCCTATTCCCATACCAGCACTATGTTGTTTTAATTATAGGAGATATATGGTATGCTTTAATATATGATGGAGCAAGCCCCATCCCCCTAAGTTTTTTTCAGTGTTTTCATAGGTATATTTGTATGTTAGTTTTTCCATATAAATTTTATCAAGTTGTCTAATACTATAAAATAGCTTGTTAGCATTTTCATTGATATTACATTGGTTTTATAAATCTACTTAGAAAGAGTATACATCTTTAAAATGTTAAATCTTGCCCTGGCTGGTATAGCTCAGTGGATTGAGCATGGGCTGTGAACCAAAGGGATGCCAGTTCAATTCCCAGTCAGGGCACATGCCTGGCTTGTGGACCAGTTCCCTAGTAGGGGCCACGCTAGAGGCAACCACACATTGATATTTCTCTCTCTCTCCTTCTCCCTCCCTTCCCCTTTCTCTAAAAATAAATAAATAAACTCTTTTAAAAAATGCTAAATCTTTCTAGCCAAGAAGGAGAACTGACTTTCCATGCAGTGAAGTCTACAGTTGTAACTTCTATGAACAATTTCAAACTGTCTACATATAGGCTTTGCTATTTTCTTATTATGTTTATTTCTAAGTATTAAAATTTTTACTGCTTTTGTAAATGGAACTTCAACTGTTTATCATTTGCACATATGAAGGCTATTGATGTTTGTGTGTTAATTTTACATCCTATGACCTCACTGGATTTTTTTAATTGTTTAAGTTAGTTTC
This sequence comes from Trachops cirrhosus, assembly GCA_028533065.1. NCBI lineage: Eukaryota > Metazoa > Chordata > Mammalia > Chiroptera > Phyllostomidae > Trachops > Trachops cirrhosus. The sequence continues at coordinate 56,707,288 of CM052548.1, read as the reverse complement.
ATTATTGGTTCTCTGAGGTTTCACAAGCATACTATTATATCATGTGTAAATAGTAAAAGTTTTACACATTTTTTTTTACCCGTTCTCCTATCTGGAATTGATTTGTTGCATGATTGCATTGACTAATAGCTCTCTTACAGTTTTGAGCAGCAGTGGACACTGGACATCCTTGCTTGCTTTGTGCTTTAACCTAGGGGAAATGTCTCTAATATTTCTAGAATGCCTAGAAATTGCCCCATTTAATAACATAGTGGAATTGAGACTGTATCTATATCTATATATGTATCCATGTATGTGTATCTATGTATCTATCTATGTATGGGTGCCTGTGTGTGTACATGTGTATGAAATGTTTGTTCTTATTTAAAAATGTCCTTCTTGAGTATTTTTAATCATAAAGGCATGTTGAATTTTAATAAAGCCTTTTTTTACCATGTATGGAGATTGAGAAGAAATATAAGTTTAAATCAAACTAATTTTTTTAACTGAAGACATCTTAGATCTTTTAATTGATAAAGAATCACTGTTAGTATTAGAATCAGAATGGAAGCCTGCATCTCAGTATCCTTATTCTCCTGGCAGCCTATCTCTCAAAGCCATTTTCACAAATTTTATTATGAGAGTTCATAACTCTCATATGGAACTCTCACAATACAAGCCCAGATTATTGGTATTGTTATCTTCAAAATCAAACTATTTGGGGAATGCAGCATGTTATTGTGTATCAATAGCTACTGAGCCTGAGGAAGGGCTTGCATGAAATAAAGACTGCTGGCAGCAAAGACTACTGACATCTTGACAAATTATTTGCATGTGTTTTCTTTATTCCTTGTGAATGGCCAAGGTCTACACAAGTTAGAATATATGACTTTTTCCAATGGTGAAAAAGTCAGCCCAGTAGATAAAAATTCCATTATTCCATCAAGAGTGTGAGTTCTTATGAATTAAATTCTAAGAATAGAATCACTGTGACTGAAGTTGAAAAAGAGAGAAACAGAGAGACAATAGTGCACATTAAGCAAGTGGCTCACATCAATATCTTTACTTGGGCTTTTACCCAATGAGTTGGCTCATTTTCAGAGCCAGCTTTGTGTAGCCTTAAATTCAACAGGTATGTTAAAGCTACAAGGGCCATGATTTGCTTTTTCCTGGGAGGATCTGATTATATCGTCCTTACTTTCCCAATAGGCATATACATTTTTACTGTCTAAACTAAAAACCCAGTTTTCTTTGTTACCTGGAAATATACCCCAGCTTTTGTCAGTTGCCTTAGGAAATGCCACTAGAAAGTGCCAGGCAAGGAAATGAACAACATGAAATAAAGGAAAGACACCAAAAATGTGACATTTTTGCTCTTTGCCATGTATTACTGATGGCATTTTCATGCACAGAAGTAAATGAAGTCCAAATTTGATCTTCATCTGTTCCCAATAGCTCTAGAATTTTAACAAAAACTATAAACCAGCATGCACAAGGGGAATATTTTACAGATGTATAAAATGCTATTTACCTTGCTAAAGCACAAAATTTGTCACTTTATATTGTGGGCTTTGTTATTCTTTGTAGCAAATTAAGCATTTTGTTAAGTGTCTACCTCCGATCTTCAAGGTTTGCTCTTCCTCACCCTTTCTCTGCATGAAGACCATACTGTAGTCATAGAACATTTTGCAATTTGACTCAAGATCCCAAAGTTTTTTCTGAAGACTTGGGCCTTGGGCCCCAATGCAGTCTCTGCAGTACTGACCTGATTTTTTTTTCCAAATCTCTTTGGGCTATGTATGTATACACTGTTGGCAGACTTACTCTGAACCTTTAGGCTTAAATGCATTTTCTCAGAAAAAGTTGGCCATAATGTTGCATTAATGAAGCTTATTCATTTATGTTATGCAAGGTTCTTTTCTTTCATTGATGTGAATCTTTAGTTCCCATTAGTGGTGAATTATGTGGACATATTGATATAAGAATAGATCCCTTGAGCTCTCTGTGTAGAGTACATTTGTTAATTGGGAAGTACTTAAAAAAAAACAAATCCTCCAAATCAGAAAAAAAAATTCTTTGGGAAGAAAGTAAAGGAAATCTTTTGCTGACTTAGATAGTCTCTGGTTTGAGAGGATGCCAAACTATAGTTCCCAAGTATTATGGGATGTTTTCCCAGTAAAAGTATCTAAAAAAGAATTGAACCATTAGTTGTCCCAACCTCCTGATATAGTTCTCAGTTCTTTCTTGCCATAGGGTTCTTGGGTAAAAAACATTTTCTTTGTAGCTGTGCTGCCTGTGATGGGGAAGAGGCATCCTCTTGATGCAATGTAGCATCCCCTTACTGACACAAATGTACACCAACCGTGAGCTTATCTCAATAGAACCTCCATTCAGAGGACTTTCTCTTATGGCCTTTAATTGTCTTCAGGAGTGCTCCATGGATCTTGGCTAATTTAAGATCCCTTCCCTGGTATTTTCTAAAGTTTTTAAAGCATATTTTATTGATTATGCTATTATAGTTGTCTCATTTTTTCTCCCATTTATCCCCCTCTGCCTGGTACCCCCATTCCTTCCAGCCCTCTCCCCACCCTTAGTTCATGTCCATTGGCAATACATATAAGTTCTTTAACTTCTCCATTTCCTATACTATTCTTAACCTCCTCCTGTCTATTTTGTAAGTAATTCTGCTTCTTATCGGCTATACCTTTCCCTCACTCTCCTCCTGCCCCCTCCCCACTGATAACATACCAAGTGCCCTCCATTTTTGTGATTCTGTTCCAGTTCTAGTTGTTTGCTTAGTTTGTTTTTGTTTTTGTTTTTGTCTTTGTTTTTTAGGTTCAGTTGTTGATAGTTGTGAGTTTGTTGTCATTTTACTGTTCATAGTTGTTGATCTTCTTCTATTTCTTAGGTAAGTCGCTTTATCATTTCACAAAGTAAGGGCCTGGTGATGATGAACTCCTTTAACTTGACCTTATCTGGGAAGCACTTTATTTGCCCTTTCATTCTAAATGACAGCTTTGCTGGATAGAGTAATCTTGGATGTAGGTCTTTGCTTGACATCACTTTGAATACTTCTTTCTAGCTCCTTCTTGTCTGTAAGGTTTCTTTTGAGAAATCAGATGATAGTCTTACAGGAACTCCTTTGTAGGTAACTGTCTCCTTTTCTCTTGTTGTTTTTAAGTTTTTCTCCTTATCTTTAATCTTGGGTAATTTAATTATGATGTGTCTTGGTGTATTCCTTCTTGGGCCTAACTTCTTTGGGACTTTCTCAGCTTCCTGGACTTCCTGGAAGTCTATTTCCTTTGCCAGATTGGGGAAGTTCTCCTTCATTGTTTTCTCAAATAAGTTTGCAATTTCTTGCTCTTCCCCTTCTTCTTGAACCTGTATGATTTAGATGTTGGAATGTTTAAAGTTGTCCCAGAGGTTGTTAAGCCTCTCCTAATTTTTTTGAATTCTTATTTCTTCATTCTGTTCCAGTTGAATGTTTATTTCTTCCCTCTGTTTCAAATCATTTATTTGAGTCCTTCACTTTACTGTTGGTTATTTTTCTCTATTTCACTTTATATAGCCTTCACTTCCTTTACTTTGCAGCCATTACCAGTGTTTTGAACTCTGCATCTGCTAAGTTGGTTATTTCCTCATTGCATAGTTCTTTTTCTGGAGTTTTGATATGTTCATTCATTTGGGCCACATTTCTTATGTCTCAGTGTATGGGTTACTTTGTAAGGGGCAGAACCTTAGGTATTCACCAAGGCAGGGCAACCCACTTCCCTACATTGTGGCACTATATATAGGTGGGGAGGGATTTGAGAGGGAACAATGCCACTTGCTCAGCTTTCAGCAAGGTTTCAGTCACTTCCCCTGCTACCCACAAGTGAATTTTGCCCTTCTGGTGCTGATGGTGGGAGGGCTTGTATACATTTTAGGGCTCCTCCAATGGACTCTCCTGTGAGAATGGGAATTTCTCCCACTGCTACTATTCCTACAGGTTTTTACATCAAGAAGTTTTGAGGCTTTAGTTTTCCCATGCTGGAACCCTGGGTTGTGTGGTCTGTCTTACTCCTCAGTTGTTCTTGTCAGTGTTTCTGCATGCGAACGTGGGACCACCTGGCCCTCCAGCTGCTGCCTTGTTGTATGTCCTTTCTACCTCAGCTGTCTGTCTCCACCCCTTCTACCATTCTGGATGAATATTTCTTCTTTAACTCCTTGGTTGTTGGACTTCCATACAGTTTGATTTCCTGGCAGTTATGATTTTTTTGTTGTTGTTGTTTTTGTTTTTTAATTGGTTGTTACCCTTCTTTTGGTTGTATGAGGAAGTGAAGCATTTCTACCTATTTCTCCATCTTGGCCCGAAGCTGATGACTAAATGTTACTTTCTAAAGTTTTGTTAATTCTCAGCAAATGTCCAAGCTTCCAGACTTCTTTTGGATACCTTGTTTCTCTGTCCCTGTGCTATCTCATGATTGTTATGGTGAACTTGAACATATGAGTGATAATTTTACACACACCATACACATAATACAGAATCAGTTTTATGAGTCATCATGTTCCTTGCATGGCATGTTGTGTTGCATTGTAGTTTACTTGTATTTCATGGACACTTTGGTTCAGCTAAAACACATGAATAATTTGCACCATAAGGTGCAAAAGATGTTCTGTCTGCTCTCAAAATGTGTTCTGTCTCACTGAGGCTTCCTCAGAATTAGATAACCTGAACTAGTGTGACAACCTGCACAGATGGTGTTGGCAGCTGTGGGAACCAGGTGCAGATTTGGACCAGCTTCAGGAGGTTGACTGTATTGTTACCACTATGTACACACTCTCCAGAGAGGGGTATGGAAGAAAAGGGAAGTGGGCAGGAGTGTCAGCTGTCCCTTTGGTCTGCTTAAGTTGGCACACCTCTGATGTGACCTTCTCATTGCCTGTATAAAAGCCTGGCTCTGTCACTGTGTCATCCGACCCAGAGATGTCACAAGATCCACAGTGGGGATAGAGGCAGAAAGTTAAATACTCATCAAAAGCACAGGAACAGGAATTCTCCTCTCTTCCCCTCCCTGTCTTAATCTCAATTAGAGATGTAAATATATTCAAATGCTCTGCCTGATACACCCTTGGGTGGTGCTGGGAATTTGCAGCCGTAGGCAAGATGGGGACAAACCCAACTACCCCTTCACAGCTTACAGACCCTCCCATAATAGAGTCACTAAAACATTTCACTGCCCTAGGCAACCACCTGCTCTTCCTCTAAAATCTATCCCCAGCACAACTTAATTTATCTCTTCCCATATAACACATAAACAATCTAAGGTCAGAGTTGAAAAACAATTCAAATGCATTCTAATATAAATGGGAACATTATCCCCCCACTCCCAACTGCCAAACTAAACTGCCTTTATGTTCTTCTTGTAACACCCTGCATATTTTGTTCTTTGAATTACTGTCACATTTTCAGTGGGCTTACAAATTCTAGATGACTTATTAAGAAGAGGAAGGATGCTTGAATAAGTTTTTTATCAGAAACAAATTTTAGCTCTTTCTCTTCCCTTCTGATTTCTTTTCAGATTTTTATTATTGTGTGTATTACATATCTGTTTCAATGTTGTAAAGTCAATCATTATATAATTTTTAAAAATTATTTTTCAAAAAGTACAAAAATAGGTACAGTGATTGCTGCATAGAATAATATCTTGGTGTTAATGGACATGCTATGCATCTCTGTGATGCATATACTGTGTGTGAATTCTGCCACTGACATTGTGGGGCCAACTCAGCAATGCAAATGGAGACTTCACACAATAATGTTTGCATAAACATTATAAAGTTATAAATTAAGTCAGCAAACAGTTTATAAGACTATTCTGTCTGCCTGCCTTGACACAATACAGAAATAATGACTTAAAAGGCCAGTTTTGAATTTAGAATTTCTGAGCTGGAACAAAGAGGAACAGGAATTGATGAACCTGGCCCCCTTGCCTCCCTTTCTACACTTGGGTGTGTGATGGTGGTCACTCAGCTGCAAGTCCAGGTTGCATCCAATGCCCACAAACAGCCTTCCCCCTTGGCTACCTGTGGCCCAGAGGAGCCCTTAGGAAGAAGGATGGAAATGTGCTCACAGGCCTGGAGATGAACTCAAGACCATTTCTTCAGGCTTTCCAGGCTCTAAGGCATGCAGCACATGGACTAGAAAAGAAAAAAAATAGTTCCAAGGGGAAATCCTGTTAGCCCACAAAAAATCTTTTGCCTTTAAAAGGACAAGGTCAAAGAAGGACCAGAGAGGAAGAGGTAAAAGTTAAGGTCCACTATAAGTGGGCTCCCTTGCCCAGGCCTAAGAGTGACACCCAAGTGACCAATTGTTTTGTGTTGATCTTGTAAGCTTGGCTGTAAGAGCAACACTGGCTAAGAGCCCATAGTCTGGCTACACACTTCTTATTCATTCCTGCATTTAATCCTTACAATCCCTGCCAAGTGGGTATCATTCAAAGCAAGGAAAGGGACCTTGGAGAAATCAAGGTGTTCTGTTCATATTACTAGTAAGTGCAGAGCAAGGACTCCCCCAACTGCACCTGAGAGGGGCTTGCCTCCCTGCTCTCTATCACACCAACTAAGTTAGCTAATATTAGGAAACAAATAAAGATAAAAGGGCATAATCAGAAGCAGTTAATTCTGATAACAGTCTAGGAAGGAAGAAAAAAGTATGGGAGAGTTAGGAACAAAAGAAAAGGATAGATAGGTGCTTGCAAATGAAGACAGAAGAATAAAAGGTCAACTGTGGGCATCCCCTTGGAACAGTGAAGCTGCCTAGCCCAAGAGAAGGGGATACTCAGGTTTCATTTGGACCTAAGAACAGCCCTGTCACACCCTCAAACTGTCTTCATAGGGGTCCTTGCATTAAATGAGCACCATTTCGCTTTACCTGTCTTTTCTATTTTCTGTTCCCAAACTCCTGGAGCCTGTGCTCTCAAGGGGTTTTAAAAGCTGAGGTCAGACACCTGTTTTTACAAATTATGAGTGCTACAGAAAGTGATTTTTATGATCTCTGTAACGAGCTGATGTATATAGGAGACCTCTAAGTCCTATCTGGAAACTTAACACCCCTGAAGCTCCACGCCTTTCTGAGAGGCCAATGCCTTGTATTCTGATATGTCGGTTTAGAGTCATGTTCCAAACTCTGAAAGTCAAGGGTTGAAATGACAACATTTCTCAGTCCACAGGCTTCATTCATCACATTGGTTTGGGTAGTGTTGCTATAGTAACCTCTAACCTGTTTTGTGATACACTGATGATTACAGAGCACATGACAATGAAGAAAAGATCAGGTTGCAAGGCCAGCGCCTCTGTTAAACATCCTGTATGATGAACACCTAATTTCCCAGCACAGAGTAGTATCCTCTGCTAGGGAGGGAGGAGAATACACAACTTCTGAATACAACACATGTTTGCAAATATTGATTGCAAACATCATCAAACAATCGTGTTTGAACTGTACTTTTATCTTCTGAAGCGTTGAGTCGGTTCCTTATCCTTCATAACTATTGTCCTAAACTGTAAGTGTTGAAAAAAAGAAATGCCATCTGTGAAATTATTCTTTTGTGTTTAGATGGAAAAATAGACACAGTGGCCGAAAAACACTGCCTTCATTTTCCATCTGCCTTTTTTGCATAGCAGCCTGTGTGCAGTGGGAAACAGCTAAACTAGCACCAGTTGGTCAATTGCCAGGAGAAGGCTGGGAACTCCAGGGAGGTGGGAGGCAGGAAAAACGAAGAGCTCTTAGAGGTGCTGAATGATGCAGTGGCCTCCACCTAGTGTTTTAAAGGCCAAAACTGATATTTGGATCAAAGTAGTTAGGCAGCACTTGGTGTAAAATTAAATTGATTTAGAAAAATTAAGACCACTATATGTTAGGTTGAGCCATCTGGTTCAGAAACGGATCCATTCTTTGATTTTAAAAGACCACAAATACTCTGTACTTGAAACATAATATTTACACCCTTATAATTGACATGTACAAGACAAACAGGAAAGAAACTTGATTAAATTTAATATGAAAATGATGACCTGTTTGTCTGTTGCTTACATCATTATTACGTCAACAGCATGTCATCTTGCAGGATGAACAATTTGGTATATTAAAAAATCTAGGATCATTACAAAAGCAAAGTGATTGTTAATTAAGGTTTGAAGCAATAAGAGAGATGCATGCTTGTGACTCATCTAGGTCAAAAACAGATCATGAATCTTGAAACTCTGCATTGATAATACAGCACACATTGTTTCCTGAATGTTACATAGCTGGTTCACTATCTTGCGTAAGAGCTGTGGGCTCTGGGCTCTCAGCCTATCAGGGCCTCCTTTTGTGTACCAGTAAAATGATGGATTGGGCATTGGTGATTTTCAACCTCCACTGCATTTAGAATTATCTGAGAAGTATTTTTAAAAATATGATGTTGGAGTCTCATCACAGAAAAATCGCACTAAAATCTCTGGAAGTGAGACTTAGGCATATATATTTTCCTGTAAGCCCTCCGGATATTTCCATCTGCACCCAGGATTTAGAACTACTATACTAGATAAACTCAAAATATCTGTTAATACTAAAACAATGTGTTCTAGGGCACTGGTTATCACATTGAGTGTGCATCAGAATCCTCTGGAAAGTTTGTTAAACCACATATTGCTCAGCCCACCTCTCTAAGTTTCTAATTCAACAGGTGTGTGTTGGGACCCAGTAATTTGCTTTTCTAACAAGTTCTTCAGCCACACTGATGCTGTTTTTTAGGGACCAGACTTTGAGAACCTCAGCACTAGAGTATAGTTACACAAAAATACACAATTTAATGCATAACACAAAACAATTTTATAATTTAATGATACACATGTAAGTTTGGTGGTATAATTTTGCAGTTCAATAATTTTCCATCACAGAACTCCCAAATCAAATGATTGCATTTCTGTGGTTGGTTAATGGTGACACAGCTAAGCTAGTATGAAGGCATGGAGTTTCCTGAGGCTATACTTTTGAGACAGGTCTGGTAGGCAGTCCTTTAGCTTCATTGTCTTCAATTTCTGATCATGTCAGGACTGTGCCCAGTGAGTGACAATATTTGAAGTAGCTGGAGCCACACTGAGTTGATTTGGAGGCTCTAAGGAAACCATTACTAACAGTGTTTTGTTGTTACAACACCTGTCTAGGACTGTTATGTCTCTAATGCATCCAAAGCATTAAGATCATTTTTGTTGGCTAATGCTGCTCAGCTAGTACCATCTCCAGAAAGAAGGAAACATCCATCTGCAACTCTGGATCTTTCAACCTATAATGCTCATGACCTGTCCATACACTGACTCTTTGGATTTTCATTATTCAAATCTTAATGAAAACTGGCAGACATTTGGTTTTCCTGCCATGATCTGTGCTTTTGCTTCTACTTTACTCATTGGCTTACAGTCTTGGCTTTAAGGCTATCATAAACATAATAAAGATAGTGCAGTGACATTTGTGCTGTTTGCCATACCTCCCCAGTCCCCCACTCTGGGTACATGGAACATCACACTGTCTGGAGTTTGGGCCATGTGCAGGTGAATTATGAGTTATGTGCCTTGTCCTTGTCAAGGCTGTCAGGTTGAGCATTTGATCACTGTTATAAAACACCCCAAAGAATGCACCTTTTTTTCTGCCCCCTTCATAAACAGTGTTTCTTCTTTCGAGGCTTCAGTTGCGGAATGAGGATTATTGCAGGTATGAGAAGACAGCTCCCAGGTAGTGCGCAATGGGCAATAAATGAGAAATAAACCCTGCTGTTGTGAAGCTTCGGAGACTCCCAGCTTATCTGTTATTGCAGCAGAATGGAGCATATCCTGACATAGACTCTATGAGGTCATATTGCTGTTTCATATATTCATGCCAGCAATGAAGTATACCAATCCTGTGAAAGTCTAGTACCCTATCAATATCTCTGATCTAAACTCTTCTTTTGGAATAAATTTCTGTCTTTTTTGACCAGGATTTAAACATTTGTTACTCTAAAAATCTGAATACAAATTGGAGCTTTTTAATTTAAAATAATGTTGAGAAGAGAATATACAACTCAAGTTCTGGTTTCTTAGCTTTCACAGTTAATTTTTTTGCAGGAGAGTGCCATATGATAACAGATGCAGAAGAGACCTTAAGAAGACTGGTGGCCTCTGATTTCAAAGGTTCATAATAGTTTCAGAGCAGATTGTTGCATAGTAAATTAGCCTATGCCTCTGACTCTATACATTTCATGTTTTCTGGTATGTGCTGGGGGTGAAAAAACACATCTTTCCTGTTGATTTACCTGATGTCTTCTGCCCTGCACATTCTTTCTATAAGGCTGATTCACTATTGCAGCTGGTTCTCTGAAGAACTAGTTTGGAGGAAGAAGTGAGTGTTTTTATTTCAATGCATCAGGATAAAACTTGTGCATTTAATATGGGGGTTCAAACAGATATGCTGATGTCATAATTTCCTGAGTGTCTCCTATATGTTAGGCACTCAAGAGCTTTTACATGAGTCAGTGAACCTTCACAACATACAGTGAGATAGGAGTAAGTATCTGATCTCCATTTTACAGATGAAGAAACTGAGCCTCAGAAAGAACACACATGTTGTCCAAGGTTATACAACTAGTAAACATCAAGGGTAAGTCTGGAATCCAGGTCCTTTTGAATACAATCAGTTATTCTTCTAAGGACCTGTGTGGTGACCTAATATTTCATAGATGTGAGAAACAGAGCCTCATCTAGAGACCTAACCATTGGAGGAGTTTCTGTAGTTAGCCCACCCAAACTAGTAACTAGTAGTTTGGGTTGGCTAATACTTCTCTTTAGGAAATTTAAGTCAGAGATAATGGTGGGGGAGGATGTGACTGGGTGGGGAGAAGAAAAATTTATCTAAATGCTTTAATATTCAAAATGGTTTATTATAGAAAATGGGAAGAGGATGTGCCAAATTGAATAACTACTATAATATTGAACAAAAACCTACATTATTTCACTCTATTTCTGAATTTGAAAATATACCAATATGGCTAACATTCAAGCAAACAATTTTATTTTTTTCTTTCACCAAAAGTGTTGGGTTTTTCCCATAAATTTATGAATAAAGGAAGAATTCTTAATAAATTATAAAATCTGATTTCTGCAAGAGGTTTCAGAAGTGCAAAATATAGTCCTAAGTATGGGAATTTAATGTTATTTCCAAAGGCCAGAATGAGTGTAGGCTCACCCCAAGCAGTTCTCAAAAATAGTAGCTCATACGACTATTCTTGTTAGTGATTATCAGTGGAAGATTATTTTCTCTGAAGTCATTCTGTCTAATTCACTTTAGGTATCAGTAATGGGCATTTTCAAACTGCAGCCCAAATAGAAATGATGATCTACTCAGCCATGCCATAGCAGGAGCAAGACAGAGCAGCCTGAATAAAGTACAATTATCTTAATACACTCCTGATCCATGTCTAATTTGCAGGGGCATATGTCTATTTTCATTTTCTCCCCAGATAATCCCATAAGACAAAGCTTCTACAGTGGAGGATGAAGGCACCAAGTTTTGCAGTGAGGATTCACCTATGAGGTGGCAGGCTCTGCTACTTAAGCTTCAAGTGCCATGAGAAAGAGAATGAAGCCCAACCACAAGCTCCCTCACAAAATAGAAGATATCTAACTAATTAGCAGCATCCAGTTAGCTAATTCATTAGAGAACAGAAGTAATGTTTATGAAATTTGGGAGGCAGCTTTGTTACCCTCTGAAAAGACTTGCTCATCAAAACTTAATTTTTACAAAGTGGAATTAAACACATAATCTGAATACCTTTAAAAATGATGGAACTGGAGAGCATTATGCTAAGTGAAATATGCCAGGCAGTGAAGGACAAATACCATATGATCTCACCTATAAGTGGAACCTAATCAACAAAACAAACAAGCAAGCAAAATATAATCAGAGACACTGAAATTAAGAATAAACTGACAGCAACCAGAGAGGAGGGTGAAGAGGTAAGGGGGAAAAAAGGGAAGAGTCAAGTCAAGGAACATGTATAAAGGACCCATGGACAAAGCCAAAGGAGGGAAGGATTGAGGGTGGGACAGGGGAAAGTGTTGGCGGGAAAATGGAGACAGCTGTACTTGAACAACAATTTAAAAAGTGATTGGAATAGGAAAAAGGAGGAGAAATCAATTGTTTGCACTGAACCAAAGTAGAGGATAAAAATTGCTTTCATTTTTTATCTCTGAATAGTTGAGTTTTACACAGAGTTTTGGTTTATTTGGAGAAGGAAATTACTTTTCAAGGTTCTGCTACATTTTGGAAGTGAAGAAAAACAGTTGAAATTGAGATGACGACATTCATTTGTGTGAATGATAACAATTGGCATTCAGTTCTGTGAAAAAGAGGAAAATAATCTCTTTACTGAGTCTCTAGTTGACTAACCAGAGGTGAGGTTGAGAATATAACATATTTTTCTTGCTAAAGCATGTTATAATTTAAAATTATGTTTAGTGATGCAGAAACACAACCCAAATAAGTATGAGCCAGGCAGCTTACAGGAGAAAACATCAAGGCCATAGACATTTCTAAAGGCTATTCTGTAGGTTGCCATACCTGTACTGCATCTGCCAATGCTGTATTTCTTTTGACTGACTTCTTTATGCAAGCAGATCAGCAGAAGCTGAGCATGCCTTACACCAAGCTCAGTGGGGCTTTGACATTTATGGGATGATAATTCTGGTCACTTCAGTTCTTTATATAGCCTAGAACTAGTTTCTATTATATAAAAAGATAATAGTTTCAAATGTATAGGAAGCTGAGTTCTCTACCTTCTACTAACAGAATATGTGGTGCAGATAATACACCAATTTTAGCCACATACATGCTATGAGAAATTAGGGGATGATTAAGGGATATTATGATTTCCCTTAGATTTTCAAATATTTCCAGCTCATCGCAGTATTTTTTCCTTTCATTTCAACATAACCAAAGGGTAAAACACTCATCTATCATTAACAACTTTTTGTTACTGCCTTGCCTCTCACTTAACTCATATGCAACTACTTTGAGGATGGTACCTGAATCTGGGTAGGGAATAGAAGATAGAGTTTGAAAAATTTTTAGATAATTCTGATATTTCTCTCAGTTTAGCCATAGGTAAAACTCTGCGGGTTTGATAAGAATTAGTATGCTAAGTGAATAGTTACCTGACACATTGAAATAGAACCTGAAGAACTAATAAATATGATGACTACTCCCCACTTCCTCCTTCCCCTCTCCCTTCTGTTCCTCCTCTTCCTACCCCTTTCCATCTTCCTTCTTGTAATGAATGAAGAATTACTGGCTACAAGGCAATACACCAAGCTAGCAACATGACAGCAGACACATTTTTGGCACCTCTGCTGAGACAACCATAGTGTTTTGCCATGGAGTGCTTTTGTGCCCTTTATTTTCCGCCTGAAATTGTACCTTACTTTCAGAACATTGCCTTCTATCAAATAGAAGAATTCTGTTTTTTCATTCTTTTTTATTAGCCATTAGTGGGAAAGTACACAGGATGGGTTATTTTTATTATCTTGATTGCCACTGTCTAGTCATCCCAAATGCCATCTGCAATGATAGGTATGAAGAACACCTAAAGATGCTAATTTGTCTACAATAGCAAAAAAAAAAAAAAAAAAAAAAAAAAAGAAAAAGAAAGAAAGAAAAAAGAAAAAGAAAGAAAAACCACAAAATGAAAAAATTTCTTCAATAGGATGGCTTCTTGATTTTACATGACTCTAAATAACTGGCATGATCTATTATTCCCCCAAATTTACTAGATTTCTTTCGAAATTATCCAAAAGTTTTTGCATTCCACAGAGACTACCTGCTCACTCTACTACCAAGGAATTAATATCTATCAATAAGCTCCCTTGGTATTCAAGAAGCATCCCAATTATTATTATTTATTGTGAACTTAAAAATAATAAAATAGCCATTTGGTTTACTAAAAAAATTTGAAGGAGAGGTTTATTTTAAAGAATTAGTTCACAGAATTGTGGAAGAGCATGTCCAGACTCCACATGGTGGACTAGCAGGTTAGAGACTCAGGAGAAAGTTGCATGTATGATTATTTCCAACTCTAGTACCACTAGTATTACCATCCCCTAATATGAGGTTCAGATCACAAACATATCTTTCATGACTCTCCAGAAAGGTTCTGAGAAGATGCTAAGGGTTCTCCCTGAGGACCTGCATACTGCACATGCCAACCACATGGAAGGGCTGCACAAGAGGAGCTCCTAAGACCCAAGACCCAGCTGTGTTAGATTCCAAAGCATGATTTTGAGTGTATACTTCTCAGCAAGAACCATGATTCATCTGGTTGGGTGAACTGAACATTCATTCCTGCAGGGTCTGGGACATAGCAGTCCTACTTTATCAGATGCTTGTAGTTCTGCATAAACTTTCACCACAAGACAAGGGAGAATTAAAAAGGCATACAAGACACATTCTTCCCTGTTTCAGTGTGTAGAATCAGCTCAATTTTCCTTTAATAATCAAGACTGATCACCCCAGCCAGTACATAACACCCTCCTTTGATTATTGGTTCACTGGTATGAGAAGCAAAGTGGCCAAGAGGCAGTCTCACTCTTCATTTAATGAAACCACTGTGGGCCCCAGTGGAGACATTCCTCCTTTGGAAACTAAGATCTTTAGATCATCAGTCCAAGACTGCAAAGACAAGAAAGTATACCTTTGTATACTTTTATAAGCAATGTATTAGAGAGGTAGGGAATCAGTTCCACCTTGATTCCCAGGCTTGATCCTGGCTAACAGTGAAACTTTACCATATCTTGGTTGTCAACTCAGAGAGCACACATCACCTCCTGTAAGACATGAGCCCAACACCACACTGTTTGGCTGCCAAGTTGCACCATAACTAACTCTTCAACAAGCTACTAAACTGTTTTATCAGGTCAGCTGCTTCAAAGTGGTGGAGTATATGATAAATGAATTACATGAGCATGGGGAAATTGCTGCACTTTGTTTGTGGTAATATGAGTTACTTAATCAGAAGCCATGCTGAGATGTGAACTAAGACTCTACTGACCAGGATATAATATAATCCTGAGATATGACAGTATAGGCCGATTGCCAACCCTACCAACTGAAAGAAAACAAATTCTGGTGGTTCTTATGTACAGGTCTAGAGAAGAAAAAAGTGCATCTGTCATATTAGTAACTATATACCAGATGCCCAGAGTGTGAAATACATTTGAAGAAGCAGTTGCAGTTGGGGTCACCATTTTACAAAGTTCATGATGTCATGCTGTCATTTTCCAAGATATGCACAAAACACAGAAGTGAGCTGAGTAAGGGATCTGATAGGAATTGACACTCTTTGCATCCTTTAAGTCCTTGATCATGTCGCTAATGTCTGCAACTGTGACAGAAATGTGGTATTTCATTGTTTTCCTATTTTATTTAGTAGAGGAAGAGAGACCTTAGTTACCATATTGAAATTAATTTTCCAGATTATAAATATAGCTACTTAAGGGATATGTTCATTTTTAGAAACATTTACTTTCTTTATAAAATATATCTTTCTTAACACTTTTTCATTTTTCAGTATGATGGTTTATTTTTCTTCAAGTCTGCAGGCTTTTTCTATTACTATTTTTTCAATATTCCCTTTTCCCCATATTCTCTAAATTTCTATAGTTCATACTGGACTTTTAAAATCTATCCTACATGATTTTAACAAAAACAATCGGTGCTGTGTTCTGGGTGAAATTTTCAATTTTAGCATCCATTTTACCAGTTCTCTTTTCAGCGGGATCTAATCTATTTACCTCCTATACTGAAATTTTCATATCAATGATGATACTTAATTTCCAAGATTTCCATTCAGTTATTTTTTATGTACCTGTTTTTATTCAGCAACTTTCTCTTTTTGTTTTAAGGATATTTTATTCCCTTTTGTTTCTCTTACAACATTTTATACACTTATTTTACATATTTTTAGGTTGATTAACTATTTCTATTTCCTTTGGTGTGAATTATCCTAGGTAATCAAATATGATGACTGACATTCATAGCAGTGGAATTCCTTGTACCCTTTGTAAGATTTTTTGAGAGTTTCTTTTACACAGCAGATTGTCATGTTCATGTTTTTTTCTCCTTAGCCTGTCCTCTCTTCCCTGAACCCCTGCATTGCACAGCCTGAACCATATATTCTTTGAGGAATTTTCAGTCAGATTGTAGGTTTCCATACCTATCTGTCATGCTACCTAACTTCCATTCTTGTAAAGTTGTCGCTTATTTGTCCATGAGATGTAGACAATATCAAGTTTCTATCTGCAATATCACGTAGAGAGGTAGAGCTATTTCAGCCTCAATTACTCTCATATTGGTTATTTCCCACCCATTGGCTTCACACAGGGAGCTTGTTTCTACTGTTTGACAATGCTTCTCACCAACTCTTGCATCACATTGAGGGCCCAGCCCCCAGTGTTTGTATTTAGGCCTTGCTTCCATAAGAAACATGATTTCAGGTCTTACTTACTTCTCTCTATTCCTGATCTATGGGGATTTTGCTTTTGTTTTGGAATAACGATGCTTATAATTGTTTATTTCATTTATTATTATTTTTATATATGGAAAGGAACTGGGAAAAATGTGTCATTTTCTATTTAGCTTTCATTTATTTTGAATTAAGGAAACATTGAACCAACTAAAGTGAGTGATATATGTGGCTGATTCTAAGAGATAAATTACATTAAATTTATTTATTTATTTATTTATTTATTTATTTATATGGTATATTTTTCAGCATCCATATTGTGATAAATACTTATTAGTTCTTGGGTGATGAAGATTAGATAGACTGTAATCAATAAACACAACTTGAACTGATTTAAGAAAAAAGAAAATATGTCATTTATATAGCTGATAAGTCTTCAGGAATATCTTGATCTCAATTGAAGCTCAATTGAAGTCCTCCACTTACTGTTTTTGCATGTTGGCTTTATTCTTTCATGTTTGACTTTCTCAGGCATAGCAGAAAGTCCCTAGAAATTCCAGGACTACATCACTTTATTGTTCAGAAAGAGAGAAAGATGCACTTTCTCTCAAAGCAATTGGGGTGTGCAATACTCAGTTGGCCTGCTTAGAAGAATAGCTGAGGAGAAAATCAGCCTTGCCATAAAAAAATAGAATTTTTGGTATGCTTTTCAAGTAGCAACAACTCTTTATTATTTTACTCCTTCAATCTCATATTCTTCTTTGTTCTACTGAAAAAAATACCTTCTCTTTGAAAATGCATTTCTACATCTCCCTTCAGACATATAACTTACTTAGTTTATTGTATTATGCTTATTTTAAAAATATACATATGAATTCTTTTGAAATATGAATTTTATTTTCTTTATACATTTTTCCTGTGCTTCAACCTGGATACTGAAATCACTTGTTAAATGAATATTACCAGTCTTTTTTTGTTTTTGAGTGTAAGAGTCTTCCTGCTTTATGATCCCAGTAATTCTTATAAAGATAATGGCTGGGGATGGACAGTGAGGTCTTAGGCTGTATTGAGGCATAAAGAAAGCTTGAAAATCTGATGAGCTAACAATTGAGGAGCTAAGATGTGAGCATCTCCTATTTGTACTTGGGGTCAGTCCCCTCGTGTTTTCCAGTGTGCAGCTAAGTAAACATCAAAAGCCATGATTCCAAATTTCTGAGCCTGGAACCTTATTTTCACAATAATGGAGCTATGTTATATATAATTCTATTTAATATATAAGGGGAAATTCTAAAAAGAGAATCTCTAGGCAGATTTGAGAAGTAGCATCTGACCCGAAAAAGGTGCAGTCTTTTGTTACCTTGAGTTTCAACCACAAATCATTGCAATGCAGGTTGGAAGTGCAGTGACAGACATATTCATAGTGCTAGGAAGGTAAGGAAGGCCATAAGAGATGCCAGGAAGGGTGATCAACTCCATTTCTGCAATGTCAGGCCAGGCTTCTTAGAGGAGGGAGCACTCAGCCTCTTGGGGTTTCCATGCTTGTGGCTTGTGAAATAAGAGTAAAATGTAAGACACTTATGCAGCACAGCCCTGGTACCTCCTAAGTCCTCCATTCATGGTTGTAGTTATTAATTAAGCATTCCTTAAAACACTGGGTACCGATGTATTTTTGGTACCGATGTGGAAGAACTTCCCACATTTTATTCTGAAGATAATCCAGAACTTTTTTTTTAGTATAGAATCTGGTATCATTTCTACCTGTTTCATTCTCAACAGGCTCTTATTGTGAGGAAGGGGAGGTTTCCTTAATTAGAGAGATATGTGCATTTTGGGCTGGGGGTTAAACATGTCCTACAGGGGAGTTCACTCCAAAGTTAACAATGATCTCAACACAAATATTTACCTTATCAGGGGGAATTTTGCTGTTTGCCTGTCACTTCAGTGAGATCTACTAATTCCAACTCAAAACAGTCAAAACAGATGTTAGCTTTAGAGAGCAGTGCTATGGAGCAGGGAAATGATGGGAATCAACTTTGTCTCTTGTGATATTCAGATCTTCATAATGATGTCATCTCACCGCAGCAGTTCTGGTGCATGTGTGATTGATTGCTCCGAGTGTGTTGTATCTATACCTACATCTTTCTCTTCCAGGTTGTGCCAGGCAATGTGGTAAAGCCCTGATCATTTTCTTTGCTAAGAATGAGTGAAATTTTCTGAAAACATTACCAAGAGGTGACTGTATCGACTATTTTTATTATTCATATTATCCAAGTCTTTGTCCAACCTCCCCTTAACTTATTGCAATGTAAACACAGATCTAGAATGTGGGATACATGGAAAACCATAACTGTGGTCAGTTTGAAGCTACCAAAGAGAGATTGACAAAATCATAGCCACATCTGTGTCTTTAATATTGCCCCTATAAGCAGAATCTATATCTGTTATACAAAAGCACCTAGGACCTCTGTCCTTTCACTTAATTTCTGAATTGTTTTACCATGGAGGGACCAAAAATAAAATTGCTGTCCTTTGTTTCTAAAATGCTGAGATGTCTTATTTGACTATGGTGTGCTGATTACAGACTTGAAGTGACCGTGTAATCTTTCATAGGTCTACAACCTGTCAGCCCCCACACTAACCCCCAGAAGAAAGAGCCTTTCTCTCTCTCAGTGAGGGTCCTGTTGTAGAGGATATAAAAAAATACTTCTTTGAAATAACTTAAAACCTGGATGAGAAGATTTATGATCAACTAGTTATTAGAGAATAATACAATTTAGTAGATAGTGAAGCACTTAACAGACTATAAATATGATCAGGTTTATGAGAAGAGGTAGTTAATAAATGCTGAATAAGAGAATAGCCTTTTTGAAAGAAGATAAATATTGAGTTGGATTTGACATACTTTAATTCAATATATATAATCTTTGCCAATATTATTTATGCACAAAATGCAACAATATAACACACACAACATTGCCATCCAGGGTACACACACACACAGCTCCAACAACACTGAACTACTTTAGAACTCAAAAAAAAGTGGCACGTTGCTTCAGAGTTTTATTATACTAATCCTCAACCTTGACCACACAGATAAATCACTGGGGAGCCTTAAAAATCACCACTCTCTGAAATAAAGTAGTCCCCTCTTATCTGAAGGGATAACTTCAAGACCTCTAGTGAATGCCTGAACCTTATATTCACTACCATTTTCCATATATATATGCACACACACACACACACACACACATACACATACATACTCACACACAATAAAGTTTAATTAATAAATTAGGCTTGGCAAGGGATTAACAACAATAACTAAAATAAAATAGAACAATATACTATAGTCAAAGTTATGTTAATGTAGTTTCTCTTTCTCTCTCAAAATATCTTATTATACTGTACTCACCCTTCTTTTTATGATGTGAGATGGTACAATGATGACGTGATGAGGTGAATTGAAGTGAATATATTGGACAAAGGAATGATTCACCTCCTTGGTGGAACTGAGCAGGATAGACCAAAATTTCATTAGGTTCTCAGAATGGCACACAATTTAAAAATTATGAATTGTTTGTTTTTGGAATTTTCCATTTAATATTTTTAGACTATGGTTGTCCTCTGGTACCAGAATCCATGGAAAACAAAACCTTGAATAAAGATGGACTACTGTAATTAAATCCCAAAATTTGCTGATGGGGTCCAGAACCTGCATTTTTAGGGCTTCCTGGATGATTCTACTGGAGCAACCAGGGCTTAAACACATTGCTGTGGACAAGCACACACCCTCTGCTCTGTTAAATTTCTTCTGTGAAGAGAGACACCATTTCCCTTCCATTTTTTCTTGAACTCTCTTCAGTTGAGCTCTTATCCCACCACTCCTCTGAAACCACTCGATGCATGCTGATGGCTCAGCAGTGTTTGACACCCTTCATTTCTGCATTCATGTAAAAAGACATCCTGGTTTCTCTCCTATTTCTTAGTCTTTGCTCGTTCTTCCAATTTCTGAACATTGGAGTGTCCCAGGATTCTGTTCCTGGTTCCTTTCTCTTTTTTACATTAATTGGTGACTTCATCTAGGGTCATGTTTTTAAATCCATGAGCACCCTGAGGACTTCCAGATGTCTATCAGTCCAGACCTCTTTCCTAAACTGTAACACTCAATGCCTAAGAGGCATGTTGAACTTAATGCTCCAAAACAACAGAACTACTGCCTCCCAGCATACACACACATGCATGTTTGCTCTTTCCTTTACTCTTTCCCATCTCAGAACACCATTCTTCTAGATTTTTAATCTTTGCTCTCTCCTTTTCCACATTAATTCATAGTGAAGCTAATTTGGCTTTTTATTTTTCAAAAATTATCCAGGATCTGACTTCCTCATTTCTGCTGTAACTGCCCTGGTCTAAGCTGCCATTATTGCTACAGGAAGATTAGAGGTTGCCTCCAAACTGGGCTTCCAGTGTTCAGTATTACCCTTCTCCAGTACATTCTCAACACAGTGATCAGCACAGTAGTCATTCCACTGCTCAAAACCCTGCACTAGGTCTCCATTGTCTTTCTGAAACCAAAGTGCCTGCAGTGGCCAATAAAGCCATCCATGATCTGGCCCCTATGTATTTCTCTGAGTTTCAAACTTCACCAGGTTCCTTGCATTCTTCAAACCCAGCAGTAGGCTCCCTCCTGAAGCTTTTGCACTTGTTTCTCTCTGCTCAGAACTTCTCCTGAATATCACCTTTTAGTGATGTTTTCCACATTACTTAAAGTTGCAATCCCTTCCCCCTTGGGACTGTCACTGTTACTCTCCCTGTTTCTCTTTACTCCATTGCATTTATTACCATCTGACAAATTGTATAAAAGTTCCCTTCACTTCTTAGTTCTATGTAGTTCCTGAGTTTGGGTGCTGAATTTGAATTGCAGGAGATAATGCATTATCTTAATTTATCTTGTGCTTGAATTTCAGATAGCAAGTAATACAAATTTGAATAAGAGATTTATCCCAATATGTACCTGTATATTGCAGTTCAAAAGTCTGGATAATCAGGGATACTTATTAAATTTACTTGTTTATTTATTTTATTCCTCTCCCCAAATACAAATATAAATGCATGGATTTTGCCTGTTCACTACAGTGTCCTGTAGAACAAAACCTTCCACAAAGCTGACATTCAATAGATATTAATTGACTGATGGAAGGAAGGAAGGAAGGAAGGAAGTTAGGATGCAGGGGGAAAAATAAGAGACAAACTGAACATAGATAGAAATGGGGGTTGGGTGTTGAGAATATATATTCAGAATAGATATATCTCTTCCAACCCTAAAATACTAGTATTCAATGTTTCTAGTCCTATTGTTTCTAAAATCAAATGACAATTCTAGTCTCAAGATCACAAATGTTGTCTGTGGCCACAAGTCAACTCCACAACTCCTTACATTTCCATGGATTTTCATATCATCAGTCCTATCTTTTTTTAAAGTAGATATTTTTTCTTCTGCAGTCACCCTTGAAGCTATGGTGCCTATATATGTCATGTGTCCTCCATAATATCCACTTGTCTGAGACCTTGATTGCCAAGCTTGTAAAGGAAGTGAAAGGCCCTTTACAGCTTTCCTTTCTCTGAGTAATAATAGAGGCTGGATCCCTGGCACCAGAAATGCTTGGCACTGGTGACAATAGCAGACATGGAGTTTCTGCATCAGACCATTTCTGTGACGTGGTTTATAGCACTTATGGAAAGCTTAGTATCATCCTCTTCAAGCAACCCTCATGATGATATTTTGAGCTACCTAATATACTTGAATAAGTTTTCCTTCCTTCCTTCTTTCCTTCCTTCCTTCCTTCCTTCCTTCCTTCCTTCCTTCCTTCCTTCCTTCCTTCCTTTTTTCTTGCTTTCTTGCTTTCTTGCTTTCTTTTCTTTGTGCTTTGCAGGTTAGACCAGATCTTGGACAAGTTTTAGTTTCTGTGATATTTCCTATTTTCTCTTGTGGAAAAGGAGAGAAAATAAAGTTTCTGATAGTTAAGGCTTTTAATTTGTCTTTGAAACTTTCAGGTTGAAATGCTTGAGTTCCTTTATAAATTATTAATTGCAAAACAGGTAATTAGACCAACATTCTCAACTTCAGCACTATTGGCCTCTTGGGCTGGATCATTCTCTGTCATGGGGATGTCCAGTGCATCAGAGAATGTCTGCCAGTACTCCTGGTTTCTAACCATGACAGGTCACTAGCATACTTCTCCCATTTGTGACAACCAACTATGTCTCCACACTTTGTCCAGTGTCCTCCCAGGGGCCACACTGCCCCCAGCTGAGAACCACTAATCTAGAGGCAGTTGAATGTATCCTACTGTGTATTTCCTTGTCATGTCAGGAATGCAGAGTAAAAAGACCAAACCAAGTGCTTTGTTCCTTAGGTGTGAAATTTAGAAAGAATAATTTAAACCCAATACATTCTTTTTTGTTGTATTAAAAATAAAATAAAATACTTGGGATGAATCATAAATATATTAAATTGTATTATTGCTTAAATATGTGTGACTTAGTCAACTTTTTACTGTAAGAAATGCCACACCTCAATATAATATGTAAGTTTTTGAAATGACTTAGTAGGCTGTCTAGGGCTATAATGCATAGTGATGCATTTGGAAAAGTACATAACTGCAGTTAAATATATTTTATGCTTTTTTCCTCAAATCAAGCTTTGTTTTCTGTCAACTTATTCTTACCTAGAACATGAAGCTCTGTTATTTTTATGTTTATATGGTGCTTTGTAATGTGGGTCACTTCAGATTATGCATTTCTCTAGAAATTTTATTAAAACAATTTACTTGCAATAATAAAGTGAATGAGATATTTATAGAAATCTCAACTTTGAAAATACTATGGAAATCTTTTACAAATCTAATAGACCATAACTAGAATATTGATTTATGAAAAATCTATCATTAACACAACAAAACTACTAATTTTCCAGTATAGCTACTGAGACTGCTATGGCCACCAGAAAATTTTAAAGATAAAAAAAATGAAGAAAACAATTGTTAATATTACAAATAATTAATTATCATTCATTATAAATAATTACCTTTAAGCAATTATCACAGTTAAGAGATTGCCTTGGGATTATTGCTTAATTACTATTAAACAGTGAAGTACATATAGCATACAAAATTCATTGTTTATTATTATTTTTATAAGCACAGATGGCTTAGTACAATCAGGAAGACTAATGGAAAATAAACTTTTTTAATGCAATCATGACATGAATATGTCAATTAATTTTTTGTTTTGCTAACATTATAATGTTATTGTAATTAAAATGCTAAGAACAGCAATTTTCCCACCTAACTAGATCAAAAGAAAAGGGTAAAGATATACTTTATATATTTTTAAAGCTTTATTATAAAATTATATTTCATAAAAAATAATTACCTTGGTATATTTAAACCTTGCTTTTATTTTAGCTGAAAAATATTGCATTTAAAAAATCTTATAATTTGGGCCTGGCTGGTGTGCCTCAGTGGACTGAGTGCCAGCTGCAAACAAAGGGGTCATGAGTTTGATTCCCAGTCAGGGCACGTGCCTGGGTTGCAGGCCATGTCCCTGGTGGAGGGTGCATGAGCGGCAACCACACATTGAGGTTTGTCTTCCTCTCTTTCACCTTCCCTTACCCTCTCTAGAAATAAACAAAATGTTTTTTAAAATCTTATAGTTCAATGACAGTATATCATACAACTCTAATGGCCTGTATCAAAATAATACAGTATATATTATGGTTGTGTGGATAGTTTTGGGAAGACTGGTGATGAGAAGGAAAGACATTAACTGTGATGATTGCCAGGATAGAAGATAATTCAGATTTCTGCATATCTTTATTAGACCACCATGGCTATTCAGAAACGATTTCACATCATGTTTGTATATATGGAACTGATAGTATAGATATATAGTTATAGAACAGTTGAGTGACTTTTTTATAAAGGATTTCTGTACCACTAATATCTCCTTCCCAAAGAATTGAAACCCACCTTGCATTCCCCATGGTTAAGCCCAACATGAGCTTTGCCCACATTCAAACAAAACCAAATGTGGACAGAAAATAAGCCCTTGTAGGTGTAGAGACCTGGGGCTCTCAAAAGGATCAGAGTTTCCCAGGAGATCTGATTCACAGCAAATCTCTTCCTGACACCTAGGGACTTAGAGATTTAGCTAAGGTTTCAGTGCAGATCCATGCCATGTTATCCTTGGAAAAACTAGCAAATAATCAAGTGACTTCCTGTAGGTTGTAGGA
Source organism: Trachops cirrhosus (assembly GCA_028533065.1). Taxonomy (NCBI): domain Eukaryota; kingdom Metazoa; phylum Chordata; class Mammalia; order Chiroptera; family Phyllostomidae; genus Trachops; species Trachops cirrhosus. The sequence goes on along the minus strand of CM052548.1, from coordinate 56,682,505 downwards.
GGATTCATTTGGTCAAAACTAAATAGCTGGCTAGAAGTCAGAATCTTGTGTCTTGTCGGAATTATTGTTTTTGGCCACAGATGGTTGCAAGATGGTGGCGCATATGGTTATGTCCAACTCTGGCACCATCAGTATTGTCAACTCCTAATATGAGGCTTGGATCACAAACAGCCTTGCATGACTCCTCAGACAGATCTCGAATAGATGCTGAGTGTTCTCCATGAGGACACACACACCATTGATCTCAGCCATGCAGGGAGGGGCTGCTTGCAAGGAGCTCTTAAAGTCCTAGGACCCAGTTGTGTAGGGATCCACAGCCTGATTTCCAGTGTAGAGTGGCAACCTTGTTCAGATTTTGTGAAGCTTTTCTCTCCACGTGGACATATCACGTCACTTTACTAAGTTAATGATGCCCAGTGGCCTGAAACACTTGGAAACAAAGCATATATCTTACGTTCAGAACATGGAAACATTTAAGACCATGTGGCGCCAGTGGCCTATCCTCAGTTTGTTGCCATACTGATCAATTCACCACCAGGTTCCTCAGGCTAGCTACTAGTCCACCACTACTCAGTGTCCAAGAGGAAGCATGCCAGCCCTCACCAAGAATCACCTCTCTCTCACCTGAACTGAGACTGTTAAGTTACAGCTTCTGGGACAAATTTGTGTTCATGTCTTCCCCTCATTTATAGCTTCCTATGCTCAAGGCATTTTTTAAAGATCTTCCACAATTCCAGTTCAGACCCTTGTCAATAACTATAGGCAAACTTTATTTACAAAACAGGCATGGCTGGATTTGACCCACAGATTATAGTTTACTGACCCTTGCTAACAAGTATTTAATTAATTTATTCAATATTGTTTATTCAATATAAAACTGATCATGTGTTTTGCAAAGTAACATCCAATAATTTTGCATGATGACTTCAGCCTGAAACTTCTCTCCTCTTTGTCATCAAAATGTCGGTCAAGCATTTTGTATTATTTCTTTGTCACTTACATTATTAGAATAAAAATATTTTATTCTTCTGCACCATTCCCTTGCAATATCTTTAGTGCTAAATACCCCAGAGGCCAGGCTGAAAGTCACATCCACTAATAAGGGTAATCATGTCTAATAGGAGCTCTGAGTCAGTTTCCAGATGCAAGCTCACTAACAGAATTTTTGCTTTGTCCAGATCTCAGATGCATAGCTGGAATGTATTTTGCCAGTGAGAGGAATAAATGATATTTGGGCTTTAGAAATACAGAAACTAAGGATGACTTTAACATTAATTTAAAATGAATAGAAGCAAAAATATAGGATATGGGAGGAAATCAGGAGCCTGTTTCTAAGTATGGCTTGTTCATGTTGTCGGAGTAGACCCTGAACTGATGGAAGCTAAGTCCAGGTTTCAAAAATAAATTTGTTTGTTAACCTGCAAAATTTTTTCACCTCACTGAACTCTACTGGAATTCATCCACACTTGTAAGTACCTGTGTGGATGTTTTCTACACCTGTGAATTGTAAACTCCCAGGGATTATAGAATTCCAGCAGGAAGGCTCTTGGTCAAGAAGACCAGAATTTTCCAAGTTCACTCTTCTGCCAGCTCGTTCCTCATATAGAACCATCATGTGTGACTACAAGTTCTGAATACCACTGGGCAGACAGAGGAAGTTAACTAGAGAGTGGACCTGGTCATTGATGAAAAAGGAAGGAAGAATAGCAGGGAAGGGCAGCTGCCTCAGATTCTGAGCTAAGGAGCTGTGGAATCCTTAACAAATGGCACATGCAGTGTCCCATAGAGGCCACTGAGACAGAGTACCTGACAATTGTTGCTTTGAGGAAATGCCCTGGGGTTTTACGTCTGATTTTTGAGAATTGGTGTGAAAATTCCTGATTTGTAAATACCAGTAACTTCTTTTTTTCTACAAAGGAAATGACCAAACTTCCTATGTATGCCAGCTGCATCTGATCTGATGGTTGTCTGCTTATGAGCTCTGTTTTAGTTCTTTAACAACCTTCTCTCAATTAAAGAGAAAATAATCTTGGGGGAGGGGGTAATAAAGTCATCATCAATAGCCTTTTATGGTCTAAGAACTCACTAACCACAAGAGACAACCCTGTTCTCATTTGTTCTAAGACACACTTTCACCCTTCCTCAATGATCAGATAAAATCTCTCTCAATCCTGATTCTCCTATTCCCCTAGGAATATTCCCCTCTCACCTGATTCCCTTAGGCCCATGCATGATACCTTGTCTACTTGCCCTGTATACCCACCTCTATGAAACCCTAGGTCCCTTCTTTTTCTTTGAGATATTACTAATCAATGAATGTCCACCCTATTGCAATAGGCTGAATTAAATCATCTCCTAAATGTTTGGTGCCCTTTGTCTCTCACACATTTCCACATAGATTAAAAAAAATAATAATACTATAATTACTACTAATATCCCCTTAAGAGGTAGATGTGAGTTTTAAATGCATTTAACACTTAAGTGCTTAGCAAGATGCTAATACTCGGTAAGTGTATAACTAATCACACACTTAATAATTATTAGCTATTTTTACCAATAGTAATAAATTTGCATAGCAATTTATGCTTTACAAAATAATGTCAAAGATTTATTTAATCATTGCAAAAATTAGTCTCAAGACATATAATTTATTTCCATTTTACAGATTAGGAAATTGAGAAAGATTCAGTGGCTCACTCACATTTACCAACTTAAGGGACAAAGCAGGAAACTGAAACCGATAGTGTTTTCAACCATAGTGTAACTTAGAGATAGAGCTGAGTTTCAAAACTAACTTTGAGGAAAAGGTAGGAATATTGGTTTCCAATCTTCCCTCTTTCAAGACATTTTATATGTCCTTGTCATCCCAGCAAGGTGTTATGTGAGGAGGTCACTCCACCTCTGACATGCAAATCCTAAGGTGTCTGAACAATGGAGTAGTAGCATCATCTCTCTGGGCCACATAGAGAACTAACCCTGCAAATGTCCCCATAACTGATTAGCCTGCAGTGAATCTGTTTTGAATAGGAAGGGTGCCTGCCTCCTGCAAAATTCTGCCTGCCTTTAGTGTGCTGACAACCACTGCATCAGCCTTAGAAATATGCCTGGAGTTTAGAAGATTTAGTGACAAAAATAATTAACTATCAGAATGGATTTAAAAAAATTCCTTTGTATAAACTAATTCATTCAAAGTACTTATTTATGAACGTGTCTATACTAGCATTCTTTTTTACTACAATATCAATTTTAATCTATTGTTAATCCAATGAGCACTAAAGAACACACTCAATTCAACAGACATTTATTGATTACTTTGTTCCCTGCCAGGCACACTTCTAGGTGCTGTATAGAATGGCAGGATTCATTCAAAAAGCAACCTGTTGAGTGTGAGTGGTATAATTGGATAAGTGCAAAAATTCCTTTCTTCCTCCCTTCCACTGTTTGTTTAGTATCTACTGTGAGGCAAACACTAAGAATATATTGATGAATCTGTTAGACATGTGCTCTGTTTTATAGAGTATACAATCTGATGGAGGAGACAAATAATAAATAAGTAAACAAAAATGTGAAGTGGGTTTTTAGGCTATTACACACAAGGAGAATATTGAATGCCTGCAGAATGGCACTGTGTTTTGCATGGCAGATGCTAATGGCACAGGAGCTGAAAGTCATGTTGTGTCCTCTTCACCTTTGTTAGGATGGCCTCAGATCCCTCTTATGCTAAAGCATGGCCGATCACAATGGCTTATTGGTGTGGCTTACTTGGCCCTTTCTCTTTTACATTCTGTTGCTTCAAACAGAAGCACTACTATCTTCCTCACCCTTTTCAGAGGGAAGGTTGTTTTTTTCCATCTGACCCTCCAAAGCATTCTATTCTGTGCAGATGTTGGTGGCAGGATGTTAGAGAGTTCCCTGGCAAAAGAACAAGTCTGCCTTTCTAACAAAAATAAACAAACACCCAAATGTGTAAGAGAGGCAGGGTTGAAAACAGGTTGAGATATTTGGCTATCTGGCTTTTATTAGAAACCTAGCCTCCTCTCAGGATGGAGTTGTCATTGTTACATGTTGAAATGTGATTAGATGATGGGTTCTTCTCTTTCAGCTGAACAGTTCTCTCAGAGACTCAGGGGCCCTCAGTGACCAGTTAGCAGTGTGAGATAGAAACAGAAAGAATATGAAACAATTCCATATATTAGCTCTAGGATATTCTACATGGACTTTTTTCTCCAAGCAATAACCTCAAAAGCCACACAAATACCAAAATCAATATGGAATAGATTTTGCAAACAGTATGAAAAGGTCTACCAGATTTACATCACCCCTTCCACTTAATTATGATAGAGTAACTATCTGGCCAAATTGAAATCATAATAACAAGTGCCACCCTAACTTGTGCTCAGAATGACCCAGGTCTTAAGTTATATGAATTGAGAAAGCCATCTATATCGATCACCTCTAATTACAGGAACAAACAACAGTAATCTCTGGTGTTTATCAACCAGAGTAAGTTTCTCAGTATCTTCATATAGAAATTTCATATATGCTTTGATATTAATTTGCACATATGCTGTTGATGATGCATATCAGCAGTTTGAATTTGAACTAATGTCAAAGACAGTCTGGGCTGAATCTTACCGGAAGATAGGTTTCTTGCTTGTGATTTTTTTCTTTCTTCTTTTGCTTTATTTTCTGCATCTTTCTCTCCCTTTTCTTCCCTTTTGAATGATGACACCATCTCATTCCTTTGGGACAAACCAGTACCAAAGAGTGGGATGAGCAAGGTAGAGGAGAAGACACTAGTGAACTGCTGCTTTGGAAACTGAAGCTCACATGATCTCTCCAGACCACAGAAAACTAGTGTGCGTACTTCAGAGCAGGGAAGGCATAGTGAGTCTAGACCCTAAGTTTTCCAAGAGTATAAGAACTTATGCCATTATAAAAGTGAAAATCTAACCATTGCAAAGAAACAGAGAGAGAGAAAGAGAGAGAAAGAGCAAGTGAGAGAGAGAGAAAAATGCTATAAATTATAAGCAAGGAAAAATCACTAGTAAATCTCTTAAGAAAAATGGCAGCTAATTTCTGATATTTGTTTCCACAATTTTCTCTATGTTTACATGTTAATGTGTTTACTTTTCAAAAGATTTTATCATAATTTTAAAAAATCTGCCTTTAAATTTTTTCATGCCAATAAATAATATGAAAATGTGTTTCATTATTTTGATTGTATATATCCACAATAATTTATTTTATAATGTCCCTATTAATGCTCAATTGGTTTTTGATATCTCTTATTTAAAAGTAATGTGTTTAAAGTAATAAGTAACATTTACTTATTTAATGTTAAATTAATAATTAATGTTAATAAAGTAATAAAGCAATGTTAAAGTAATAAGTAATGTTTACTTATTTAAAAGTAATGCGTTTACTTTAAAGTAATAAGTAATGTTTACTTGTTTAAAAATAAATAAAGTAATTATTTAAAAGTAATGGTGTTCTCATACGTATATTTGTTCATTTTTCCTCTTATTTTATATATATTTTATATATTTGGATCAATTTCTGCCAGTGAAGTTGCTAGGTCAAAAGATGCTAACATTAGAATTCTGAGTCTTGTGGCCAGATGGCCATCAAAGCGGTTGACCAACATATACTACTGCAAGAAGAGCATGCCCTGTGCTAATTCCAAGCAGATGGAAGGAGAGATTTAAAATGAAAGATTAGCAGGAGTGTGGATCTCCCAAGTGCCTTTATGACTCAGTGGACTTCTTTTGCACTCTCAAAAAAATGTCTAAAGACCAGCATCCTCTAGAGTTACCATGGAAAGAAGTCCACTCTACTCTCCCTGACTTTCTATAGATTTCATAATTATTGAGAACAGACTACTGAGAAATGAAGAGGAGGAAAAAAACAAGTAAATGACTTTCAAGTGTTAACTGTCTGAGCCAGGTGAAGGGGAGAGGACCATGGGAAGATGGGGATAAAACAGGAAGCTCTGGGAGAAAAGTCAAGACAGGGATTGTGGATCGCAATTTTGCCACAGGCTTGGTGGAATTTAGTCCTATTTTTGTGTATGAAATTGATTATTTCATCTCAAGTAGCTTCTCAAACAACCACTATTTTATTCAGCTCACACTACTTGCATTGAAAAAGAGTCTGGAAAGATCCACATTAAACTTAATGACTTTCTTCTAGAGGGTGGAATTGGAGGAACGAGAGTGAACTTTTTTTACAGTTTATATTTTCAAAAGTGCTATTAGAAGTATTTTAAATTTTATTTTGAATTTTACAGTTTTTATATATTAAACTAAATTTTTGTTGATTGAATAGATGGAGTTTTAGAAGGCAGGGTTATTCTAGGTCTACCATAGGGAAATCTTGTATTGAAAAGGACAAGAATCTCTTGCTAAAAAGATCAGGAATAAAAATAAGTCATAGGTGTGATCATTCTATCTTCATTATTTCCTTTATACATTCCACATAAACAAATATAAAATAAACACCAGATAGGTCAGGTATTATGCTAACAACTGAGGACACAGTGAAACAAACAGATATATAATTCTTACATAGTCTATTCAAGAAGGCATATCCCTGGGTATTACAAAAGGCAATGATTATGACTAACATTTATTGAGCAATGACACTGAGCCAGAAACCACTGTTTTAAATGCTTTATATGTATCATGTTTTTAAAATTATCACAACCATCCAACCTAAATTTGGGTATTACCACACTGTACAGATGAAAGAATTTAGGCAGTGAAAAGTTAAGCAATTTCCCCAAGCTCACATGATGCAGTTAATAAAATCTAAGACATTGTCACTTGTAAGATATATCATAATTTTGTGTACTATTAAAAAAGTGAGACCTATTATCAATATGCCATGGATTGAAAAACTGATTTCAAAGATGTTAACATGTACATCTTACATTCAATGAAATGTAGGAGTTTGAAAGTGTTTCAAGATGTAATTTGAACAGCAGGTCTTCCCTCCCCCAACAAATACACTTCTGAAACTATGCCATTCAATTATTGACTACTACTCAACAGTGAGCAAATGGTTCTTGCTACTGTGGGAGTGCTTAATAACACTGTACAGAGACATACACTGAAGAGTTAGGCTGCAAGTGAGAGTGGGGGGAGTTAAGAAAGTACTGTTATAGGGATTCATCATCAATCTAAAATTCAAAGATTGAATACAAGTTAGCCAACAAGGAAAATGAACGATGATGCTCTCTTTATAGACAAGAACATTGTGCTTTAGGAGACATAAAAGTAATCCAGAGAGGTGGAAACTGAGAAATGGAGTGGGGGAGGTATGGGTATGAAAATGGAAGGTTGGGGAACTATGAGGAAGAAATCTGAGAGGTTGGAATGGATAGGAACAGACCAGTGGTAAAGCTATCACGTCCTTTTAACTGTGAAGATAAAGCCTCATTCAAGAAATAACACAGTGATTCTGTAATCAGGACTAAGGAGTATGCATTGTTGAGTGGTGGAGGTAGGTGTTGCCGATCACCGGCCCGCAGTGATTGCAAATGTTGTAGATGCTTGCAAGTCAGGAGAAAAACATACACACGGACTACTGACTCCTGTGGAGGAATAGGGACAACATGGCTACCCTCTCAAGGGGAGGGTGCCTCCAAGTGGCCTGGCCACTCTCTCAAAGGAGAGAGCCCTGAGCCGCTGCCACAATAGGCTTTTTATTAGGTAGTATTGGGTAGGGGCACAGATACAGAATGTGGACTCATCTTGTAGCAGAAAAGATCAAAAAAGGTAGATAATTTACATAGAGTTCAAAAGTCTCACACTGGGTTTTGGGGCTGGTATCTCCTAACAGATACAGGATTAGTCTCATTTCCTGCCAGATCCTACACATCTAAGAGCATCCTAGCAAGCAGGTCTCACAGGATTTTACATATATTATGCCCCAGGTCCAATTTACCCCAGGTGTCCACTGACTCTAGTCTGAGCCTCACCACCCCTGCTATTTCCTGCTATTTCCACAGGCCCTGATTTGGGCGGAGGAGACAAAGGCAGCCAGGACACTTGGATTTCACATCCAGAACAAGGACTCAGGCTATTTGCAAAGCCAAGGGGGCAGGGGTGATATCGATCACTCCCTCACTTCCACAGCCCCCTGAGTCTCTTCCCTGATGGCTTATTCCCATGTGATTGTATCTGTCATAGGTCCATTCTTTCCAGAGAATGGTTGCCCGTCATTGACTATCCAACCAAGCTGAAGGGAATAGCAGAGCAGGCAGTGCCCATGTTCAGGGAAATAGGTTTTGTTTCCTTAGGCTTCCTGGTTCTGGGAGGTTTCTCAATCAGTCTTAGCCAAGGGGGGTTATGGCTCCTGAAACCAGGCAGGGCAGACACCACAGGTAGGATCAAAAAGGATCAAAAGAATAAAGACAAATAGGGAGAATTTGAAAATCCTTCAAATAGGGAAGAGTTTGACATTGTTCATTCACTCCACAGCAAGAGCCATCTTGAAACCATCAAGGGAAGGCCTAGAAAACTAAACACATCTAGCCCTGGATCACTCTGAACCTCTAGGCCAATGTCATTACTGTCATCTAAACTTCTTACCTTTTTGGTGAAGCTACTGAAGTCATGTTACTGTAGCATGAACCCTATAGGCTGTTTGGTAGAACTGGATGGAAGCTAGTGTCATTTACAGAGAGCAGAAACTTAGGAAAATGTATGAGAGTGTTCTGGTACAGGAGGACAAGCATGCAAAAGAGACAGAGGAGGAACAGCCAGAGAAACGAAAGAGAACCCAGAAGAGTGCTGTGTCATGCAAGCCATGGAAAGAGACTACTTCCAGAAGGTGGGAGAAAGTAAACTGCTTCCTGGGCTTCTAAGAAGTTAGAAGGATTTGGCATTGGATTTTATTAGTTTTTGAAGAAGAGAGGATCCTCTAACTGCATAAAAATATGCCTATCCAATACTTATTCTCTCCATCTTTCCTTACAGAACCTACTTTATTTTGAGTAGGCATTATGTCCTCCTTGCAGCAGCAGGTGGACTGTGTGAGACAGAAGAAGGGGAGAGGGCCATAGGGGAGACTGGGATAAAACAGGAAGTTGTGAGGAGGGAAGTCTGAACAGGGATTGTGGTGGGGAGAAAGTGGGCAATTTTGCCACTTGCCAGTTGGGATTTAGTCTTATTTTGGTATATGAAATTGCTCATTTCATCTGAAGCAACTTTTTAAACAATCACTATTTTATTCACTTCACACTATTTGCACCGTAGAAAAAACTCTAGAAAGATCCACATTAAACTTAATAATTTCCTTCTAGAGGGTTAAATTAGAAGGAAAAGAATGAACATTTTTAAAAGTGCAATTAGAAGTATTTAAATTTTATCAGGCCATGTGATAAGGCCTAGTGACAGAATTCCCCTGACTGCAGAGTCTTCAAGGTGATTTAAGGCCACACTCAATTTGCTGTTTTTCCTACCTAGAAGTCAGATGCATGGCTGACAGTGGAACAACCATCTTGCAACCATCAGATAATCTTGAAGATGAAAGGTACATGCTAAGAATAACATTGCAGGAAGATAGAGTCACCTAAGTCCCTGAGAAATCATGTAGCTGCCAGGTCAACCCTGGATTTCATGTTATGCATGAATAAATCCAAAACCAAACAGTTTATTTGTATTAGTATTTACTCTGGTTTTCTGCTTTCCTCAGCCCTGCACCATCCTCAGTGATGCGGTCACCATAGTTTTTCAGTCACCTCAGCTTTGTTGTGATGAGGTAGAGACTGACTTGTAGATTAAAGAGTGAGTTAAGAGAGAGTACATGTTCATGGGATGAGTGGTGATAAAGAAATAGCTGAGGAAATTGAGGGAAACAAAGGAGTGTTAGGAGGGTTTTTAAAGGGATTTATTTAATTTTTAAATAGTTTATTTTTTATTGTTGTTTTCCATTATTATTTATCCCCCCTATATTTTTGTTTTTAATGAGAAAGACTTGGAAGTATTTCAGTGAAGGTGCAAATGGCCCAGGAAAGAGAGGATGAATATAGAAGACAGAACTGGTATTATATTAAGTAGATGAGATGAAATGGGATCTAAAGCATGGGGGGAATGAAGTGACCTTAAATTCAGTAAAATAGTTCTGTGTAACAAAGAGGAGAGCAGATGCACTACTTGCAACAGTCTTTATGAATGAATAAGTTATGAATATCTTTGATGGAAGGGATGGCATAAACATCACTTATAGCTTTCTGTGGGGTCCCCAACACCTGTGCCATTGTTTGGTACTGGTCAGTGACCTATTAGAAACTGGGTGGCATAGCAGAAGGTGATTGACCAGCGAGCAAGCAAAGCTTTGTTTGCATTACTGCCTGAGCTCTGCCTTTTGCCCTTGTCACCCCATGAAACCTGTTCCTGGTGCCTAATGGTTGGGGACCACTGCCAGGGTATAAGGAGGGAGAGCTGGAGTCTTGGCAATTGGCTGAGAGGCCATAGAATTCTGCAAGCAGCAGGTGATAAAAGCCTGAACCAAGGTGATCATAATGCAGCAAGAGAGAAAGAAAAATAGAATTTCAAGGACATTTTTAGTTTGTTCGGATCTCTTTCATTTTCCACTAAAAATCAGCCAAAAGATATAATGTTCATTTCTTTCTACTTACACTCCAACTTCTGAGTACCTGGCCTAGCTCTGTTATGTGGGTTCTGAGTTATCTGAGTCTCAGCTCACATGCTGCCTGGCTACTCTCTCTGGGCCACTTGGAGATGAACATGTTCTACTCTGAAGCCTTTCATCTTATCAGTAAGAACCTGTTTTATGTTACCTCTCTTTTGTCTCTAGCATTTCTTATCTTGAAGTTTAGTGATCTATATTCCAATTTCATCTCCTCCATGAGATTATAAAGCCATTACTTCCTGTCTTCTTTGGTTTTCTATCCTTGGTCACTCTCTCCCCATCATAGCACAATCTGGCTAGGACTTGTTTAACCAATAGGATGCATGCATTTCAAAGGACACATTGAGTGTCCAGCTTGGATGTGAAAGAAAGAAGGAAAGAGATTATGATTCTTCGGTGCTGAAACTGGGAGACCAGAAGACAGATGGTCTTCACTAACCTGAGGGAGAGAGTTCAGTGATGGTTTATGGAAGGAAGATAATGAGTGTCTTTTGGGCTTGGTTGAATTTGGGAAGACTTTGATGCTGAGCAGGGAGCTGAATTTCTGAAACTGCTTTGGATGGCTACAGGTATGGAGACCCACATTCAAACAGACAGAATACCTGATACCCAGCTAGTTTACCTGCAAATCCAGGTATGGCCAGGCTAATATCTCAACTTCTCCCAGTCTGATCTTCCTCACCCTTTCAATGAGGATAAAGGGAATGGTAAGGACAATATCTCAAAGACATTGATTAAAAGAAAAAAATGAGTTCTGTAAATTTTTAAAGATTTATACAACTTTATATATGTTATTATTATTATGAAATGTCCAACAATATTTATTTCCTGTGAGAAATAGCATGAGCTATGAAACTAGATGTCATCTTTAGTACTTATTGGTGGGGTTGTTATTAGGATTAAACAAATTAATAGATGTAAATTCCTATGACAGTATCTAGCACATGATTAATACTCAATAAATAAGAATAAAACATGTTCTATCACACTCATTGTTATTCTTATTTGGTTCTGCAAATGGGATGAGAATAGAGTGGGGAGAACACTGTAGAATGGCTTATTGATTACATAAGAAAAGAAATAAAATTTGTTTGGGGAAATTTCCTCATATGGATTATTTAGGAAGAGGCAGATCTCACCCACATGGCATGTTTTCTTAAGAGCTAGTTTAATTACTGTTCAAAATCACCAATTTCTCTCTTATGGCTCAAGGAGATGTGGTCCTGTTGTATCTCTCTGGAAGACAAGGAAAATGTTTTTCTCAGTCTAGAAAGAAGGAAAATAAAACAAAACCAGAGTTGTGGCAAAAGTTTCCCATGTAAATATTGACATGCCAACATGCCAAAGAGCTTTACTTTTCATTTCTGATTGTATTCTCCTGAATTTATTTATTTTACAATAGGCAGATTCCTAGGAAACCATTTAGGGACTGTAAGCCAAGTGAGTGTAGGTGGAAGATCAGAGAGGAAGATAAAAGAAATTAATGGCAGGGATTCATGACCAGTCAGGCCCTCCTCATTCTTCTACCCCAAAGTAACATGTTACCTGTAAAAAGGTTCTCCTATGGGCACTCAGAATTTCCCCAGATTTCAAATCATCATCATAATAATTTAGATGCTTTAACATGAAGACTCTCTTAGTGAAACAGTAAAGGAAGATCAACTTGGAATTAGGCTGTCCTTGTGAGCTCTCACCTTCAAACAGGAGAGCTGGCTGAGAGTTGTTCTGCTAGATAGAGATTTAGTATTTGAATGTGATGCCAACCAGTTCCTATGTGGCCAAATGAGTAAGGGCTGGCTATAATGACTTGTTTTGCCTGTAATGATCTGAAGAGACTTCACATTTCAATTGGCTTCAGAAAGGTCTACCATTTCAAATTCACTCCATTTCAAATTCACTCCTTTTCTCGCAGCCATTCTATTGTAAGCAAGAGATAAAATAAATAGTAACCTTTGCTTGTTTTTATCCAAGGATCAATGTTGTTTAAAAAAAGAAAAGGAAAAGCTTGGGCAAAACAAAATATATCTAGGCAACCATTTCTTTAAAAGAAGATTTCCCTGTTGGTAACGTATATTGCCAGAACTTTTTTTTTTTATTGTTGCAATATAAATGTTTGCTGTTTTGCCTTATGACTGTATACATACTTCTTGGCATGAGATTCCCATGACTGTGCTGTTAATTGCTTCAGATTCACCAGATTTTCAAATACAATGCCTCACATAGCTGCTTCCCCTAATGTGATGCAGTAGTCTTCCTTATACGTGGGGGATACATTTCAAAACCCCCAGTGGATGTCTGAAGCCATGAATAGGACCAAATCTTATATATGCTATACTTTTTCCCAATGCATGCATCTTTTTACTTAAAGGAAGCACTTTACAGCTTTTCTTTAGCATATCTGAATTCCCAGTGTCACTATTCTTGCACTTTGGGGCTGAGTGAAATAAGAGGTATTGGGTTGACCAAAAAGTTCCTTTTTTTTTATTCTATAAGATAGCTTTAATAGTGCTTAGCTGTCTTAAATTCATTCAAAACACTTTTGTTAGATTGCATTGTGACAGTTGTCATATCAGGGTGCTTTTAAAAATGTATCAAAATTGGTGAATTTTTGTGTAGCCATTTTAATATTGAAAATGGAAGAAAATATGTAACTTTTTTGGCATATTATGCTTTATTATTTCAAGAAAGGTAAAAATGCAACTGAAACAACAAAATCAGATCTGTGCAGTATATGAAGAGACTGTGACTGATCAAACGTGTCAAAAGTGGTTTACGAAGTTTCATGCCAGAGATGTCTTACTGTATGATGCTCCATGGTTGGGTAGACCATTTGAAGTTGATAGTGATCAAATTGAGACCTTAATTGAGAGCAATCAATTTTATACCTGGTAGGACTTAGCCAACATACTCAAAATATCCAAATCAAGCATTGCAAATCATTTGCACCAGCTTGGTTATGTTAATCACTTTGATGTTTGCATTCTGTGTAAGTTAAGCAAAATAAACCTTGACTGCATTCCACATGAGATTCTCTACATAAATGTAAATAAAATGTTCTGTTTTTAAAACAAATTGTGACAGTTGATTAAAAGTGGACACTTTACAATAATGTGGAGCAAAAGAGATCATGGGGCAAGCGAAATGAACCACCACCTACCACACTAAAGGCCGATCTTCATTCAAAGAAAGTGAGCTTGTGTATATAGTGGGTTTGGAAAGGCATCCTTTATTCTGGAATTAGTCAACAGAAAATGCATAGTCTTCCATAGCATAACACAAGTCCACATGTTTCTTTAATGACCAGGCAAAAACTGTTACAGCTTGGCTTGGAAGTTCTGATTCACCTACCATATTCACCAGACATTGTACCCTCAGATTTCCATTTATTTTGGTCTTTATAAAATTCTCTTAATGAAAAAAAATTTCAACTCCCTGGAAGATTGCAAAAGGCACCTGGAACAGTTCTTTGCTTAAAAAGATACAAAGTTTTGGGAAGATGGAATTATAAATTTGCCTGAAAGGCAGAACAAATTATAAATTTGTTCCTGAAAGTGGAACAAAACAGTGAATACATTGTTCAGTAAATTTATTGGTAAAATGAAAACAGTGTCTTTTATTTTTACTTTAAAGCTGAACAAAGGTTTTGGCCAACCCAATGCTTGAACACTAGCACTGCCATACATTGGCAGTTGGTCTGATAGTTGAGATAGCTACTAAGTGACTAATGTGCAGGTAGAGTATACAGTGTGTGTGACATACTGGAAAAGGGGATCATTCGTATTCGGGGTGGGGTGGAGTGTAAGAGCTTGAGATTTTATCACACTACTCAGAATGGCATATCATTTAAAACTTATAAGTTGTTTATTTATGGAATTTTTCATTTAATATTTTTGGACCTTGGTTGACTGCAGGTAACTGAAACCATGGCAAGTGAAACCATGGATTAGGGTGGGGGGGACTAATGTAGTTCATTGTATGTGTCAATTTAGTTGTGCCACAGTGCCCAGATCCTTAGTCAAACATTATTATAGATGTTTCTGTGAAGGTATTTTCTAGATGAGATTAGCATTTAAATCAAGACTTTGAATAAAGTTGATTACCCTCCATAATGTTGGTGAACCTCATAGAATCAGTTGAAGGCCTTAATAGAAAGAAGATTGATTTCTCTAGAAGAGGAGGGAATGCTACCTTTGAACGCAACCTGTAACATCATCAACAATTCCCTGGTATACAGCCTGACAGTCCACCCTGCATATTTTGGTTATATATCCTATTAGTTCTTTAAGGAAGGTAAGACTAGGGTGAGCAAAAGGCAAGCAGACAGCATTCACAGTGCCAGCCAGAAGGACGTTGCGCCGGGAGCCCCAAGCTTCCAATTTTGAGAGAAATATGGAACCTGTTGAGATCAGAGGAAGTAACTTACACAAGCTATATTTCATATGACCAGTGGCAGATGTAGGAGAGGGAATGTTTTCTTTAACCTTCTTTGGGTCACTGGCTAGGTATGAAAATTAAACGAACTAAACACAGAAGAACAGGAGAAAAGCATACAAATTTATTTAATGTAAGTTTTACTTGATATGGACACTTCATAAAGAAATGAAGACATGAAGGAAAAGACCTAATGTTTTTAATCCTCATCCAAGGATATGTTTATTGATTTTAGAGAGAGAAGAAGGGAGAGAGAGAGAAACACTGATTGGTTTCCTCCCAGAGGCACCACAACCAGGGATTGAACCCTCAATCTAGATATGTGCCCAGATTGGTAATGGAACCTGCAACCTTTTGGTGCATAGGTTCCAACCAACTGAGCAACCCAGCCAGGGCAAGACCTAAGTTTTTTAATGATAGGTTTGATGAAGAGTAGACAGTCATGGAAGAAAATGATAGGAATGTTAGGTAGGATAGATAGCAAACCAAAGTAGGGAGAAGGAGGAAGATATGTCTCACCCACTGATTCAGCAGTCCTGAGCCCAGTCCGGTAATATTGCCAGGTGTTCCAATATCACAGGAAACACCATGCTAACACGGGAGGAGGGCAATACTTAAAATTCTATGTATTGTCTCTATTATCTGGGAATGAAAGGCTTTGAAACTATGCTTTTATTTCAAAGCCTAAAAGGCTGGAAAGGGTCCATAATGCCCAAAGGAAGAAACCCATTACACCTTTGGGTATTCACACCAACCTTTCACCAAAAGCTGGCACCACCCTTACTTGTGAATCAATATGTAACTTCTTCACCCCTATCCAGCCAACTGTATAAATCCTCAGAAAAAAGACTCCTGGCTTGGTGCTCTTGGCTCTCTGTCCACCTGGCCTGTGGCCATCTAGCTCAGGCCACCTGGCCTCTGGCCAAGCATACACTTGCCACCTCAGCCCTCACTACCCCTGCATTTATTACCCAGGCCTTCAGCTGCCCTTACCCTGCTTTACCTGAAGCTATACCTTTCATCCTCCCATCCCCACCTTAACTAGGCCCTTTCTCTTGTTTGAGAACAATTCACCAATAAACCTTGTTTGCATGTTAATAGACTTTCTGATCTGTAATTCTTTACTGCATTAGGGAGAAGAACTGAGTTTCTGGGAGTTTCTCCTGTAAAGGGAATGAGAGAATATGAGGAATATGATAGTGGTATGAGAAATATGAGAGAAGCATAGCCCGTTTGTTAGCATTCTTCTTGGCATCCCTTTGTCTTCCCAGCCTAAGGATGTTCTTTCCCCAGAAAGAAGGAGGGCACTTCTTACCTGAGGGACTTATGACCTGACTCATGGATAGGAAGAGGTCAGAATGAGTTTCCTGCTTCTGCTATTTGCTCAGACGCCTTCAGCTTAAAATAGTCAATATGCCAAGGTGCCATCTTAGGGGTAACATGTCCTGCACCTCATCTAGCTTGGTGCTTTCTTGAATGTGGGAGAATTTCTGTTTTCCTTTTTCCACTTTTGTTGATCAGCAAAACAACAGTGACAAATGAGAGGATAGAGACTAGAAGAAGTGAAAGGTAAGTGATCAGGGAAAGGAAGAAGAGAGTGAAAAAGGGAAAGAATATAGAAAGGGGTTCAGGAGAGGATGAGGAGAGAGAACAGGAGGCTTTCTATCCCAGAGACATTGGGAGAACCTGAACGATTTATAGGATAGAAGACTATTGTGTTTACATTTGTACCATTGACACTTTCCCATTTTCCTTCCTCTTCCTTTCTCTAGAGATTTTTTAGAAACTTTAAATTTTTAATATCTGGTCTCTGAACTAGAAGGAGGGAGGTGGCATTTAATGTGGTTCCAGATTCTCCCTTGGAAAGTAAAAAGTCCTTCAACAATCTCTCCCCAGGGTGCTTCCTGTCCTGAGACACAAGAGGCTCCTCCAAATTTGGTGGGCCAGGCCTCACTTACCATACACAGACAGGTGTGCCCTTTCCCCACCCACTCAGGGTCGGCCAGCTCAAGACACAGACATTCCAAGACCAGAGAGAAAAGAAAATAAACCTCAGTTCTGTGTGCCTACTGTCAGTGATAGTAATTCTGAGACATGAGTTTTCTCTCCAGAGAGTCTTTGTGTAGATTCAGAATGTTCTTTCATGAGAACAGTGTCAGATCCAGGGTCTTCCTTCCCAAAGATTGCTCCACCATGAGACTATTGCATGTCTTCTAACTGTGAGGATGTGGAATAATGCACACTCTAGAAGGATCAGATCTGAATACTATAATAAGTGTTCAAATGCCTGGTCATGAGCTATGAGATCCTTACAGAAAAGCCTGTGAAATGGGTAGAAAAGGTCGTATTTTTATTTTCCTGAAAGGGGCTTTCTTCCTTCTCCATTTCTTAGTCCTGCTTTTTTAGCCAGGCTTTTCTTTCCTTTTTCTCACCCTCTATTTTCCTTTCTTTTCTAAGGAGGAGATTCTCTGGGTTAGCTAGAAAATGCAACAGTCTTTCAAAGTGTGAAAGGTCTCCGAAATACTGCTTTCACTCTGATTGTCTATATTGAGCTCTATTCAAACAGGCCAGTTGGAACTGGTCAAAGAAGTTAGGATTTTCAGCATCTGATCACCTTTACACTTGGGGTTTCACCAGGGGAGGGAAGTGGCAGCTAGCCCAGGAACACTGTACTTTAGATCTTTATCGATATCCCTTCCTTCCTCTTTTAACCCTCACAAAATGTGCCTTCAAAAGATATCTACCTTTCATAAAAAGACAAACATTTATGTTTATAACTTTCCTGAGTGGTTTGTGTTCATTTGAGCTTTTGTTCCAAAGCTTAGCTGTGTCTTGAAAATGCCAGGTGATCTATCTTATTCTGCCCTGAGTACTTGCACATTTGTCCCTTCTGTGGTGGGCTGAGGACTCTTCTGGGATGCTCCCCATAATGGATTCTTGCTAGACTTCTGATTTGGCTGTGAGTATGTGTGTGTGTGCATAGTGCCACAGCATCCAGTGTAAGAGTACCAGATGAAACTCTTCCATCAAAAGTTTATTGAAGAAGAATCAATTAACCTGGTCTCTTTCTCATAATATTTTTAAAAAGATTTAAAATCTTTTTTTGTTTGTTTCTGACATGGTAAGAATTAGACTTCATTTTTTTTACAAAAAAATAATCAGCTCCAAACTACATGCACTGGGTTTTTAAAAGAAAATGGAAAAACCAGGAAGCACAATCAAGTTAGGTTTGATGCTTAAGAGTCTAGTCCTTCTTCAGAAAAAAGGAGCCCTCAATTTACACCTCTTTAGGCCTATTTTAGCAAGTTCAATCTTTCCATTAACCCCTGGCAGCCCTAATGACTTCCTAATACCAGTTAATTAACAAATACTGGTGTGCCACCAAATGGCTTCCTGGGAATGTCTTTGGTGTGGTCCCAGGTCTGCTAAAATGAAGTGAGAGCCCCTCCTTTGTTCTCCCCATCACTTTTCCTGTGGGCTCAAAGCAGTTTGAATCTCAAATGAGCTGCCTAATTAATCTCTATAACTCTCTTGTGGGATGGGAAAGGCCTGTCCATTATCTTCACTTTGCAGATAGTAACTATTTATAGGGCTTGGCTGAGGTCACAGGAGAATTAGCATCTGAGCAAGAATGAAATTTCCAGTTCCTAAACTCTTCTCTTCTCATCCTGTTCCCAAGATATTATTTCATCCTCTCCCTATAAAATTAATAAATACAGTGATGTGTTATTTGTGTTATAATGAACTACTTTTTGGTATATGCAACCTAGCAGCTATGGGGGCTTTTAAAAATGCACAGTCTAAAAGGTACAAAAGTATGTTTATTTTTGGAAAATATCATACAGAATGGCTTCTAAACTCATGTGCAAATCCATCTCCATAAAAGCAAAGTCATTTATTTACATGAACCAGGGAACATCTCCTCTGTCCCCACCCCTTCTTTCCAGGATCAGGTAGTTTTGTGCCAGGTCCAAGATAACATGTTGTCCCCCAGGTGTTTCTTGCTAATAAAGTATGGGTGAAATGTTTTGAACTCACTGTGTGCTGTGATGATTGCAAATGAGATTACCTGGGAGTGTGTTCTTTTGTGTTGTTTTGTTTGATCTCTTTCTAAGTGTGGTTAATTGTTATGTTATGGCAAGAGACATCATTTCCCATGTCACAGAAGGAAAATCTTAATAGCAATTCATGGGTGAAATACAGTTCTTCAAGTTTTAGAACTAAATATCTGATAGGAGAGGATATAAATCCAAGTTGTATTCATTCAATTCAACAAGCATTCATTAAGCACCATCTAATGACAAGCCAGCGCCAGGGGCTATAAATGGCATCATAGGCAGGCAAATTTCCCAGAGTGACTTTCCAACAACCTTTCCCATGTGCTTATTTGTGAAATCATAAGGGAGATGATGATCTCTTGATTCCCCGAAGCTCAGATGTTCAGGGACACTGTGATCACTTCAGATATGTTTATCTTATTTGTGGTGTTCAATTGACACTGTGATCACTTCAGACATGTTTATTTTATTTTGATGTTCAATTGACAGAGACTCCTAAGGCTAGACTCCCCACCCTTTCTGTTAACAAGTAAACAAGTTCTTAAGCAGATTATGGGAACTAACTAATGAGTAATTAGATGAGCTCTGTAAAGTCACTGGAATGGAATCCCAGGGTGGACCCTTTGGGAAAGGGAGAGTTCTTTGATAATACAAATACATTCTTTGGATTCCAGGTTCCAGCTGGGTTTCTGGGTGGCAGACTGAGGAACTGGCTTTGGAGCTGTGGAGCTGACAGTAGGAGGGCATATCTGTCCCCATTAGCTGTTATCAATCAGGACTATCTGGGTAGAGTCACTGGGAGCACTAAGATAATTCTGATTTTTGTTGTATCTGCTTGAAGAATGAAAACAATTTTAATACAGAGATTATACAATTCTCTATTTCCAGGCTTATTATCAACTTGTAACACTGAAAAGCTTTAAATTTGTAAATGCATTTGAGTTGATTATCAAAGAAATAGACATTCTTTACATTTAGAAAATTACAACCAATAAGAGGCATTCCATTTATTACACATTTAGCTTCTGAGACATAATAATTCTCTTGATAATTATCAAAGCTGGATGTTTATGGAAGAAACACTCTGTAAATCTTAAAAATTGCATATCCTTACAAGTGAGTCACATTTCAAAATTGGGAAAACATTACAAGTATTTATTGACTATTTAAAGGTGACAAATGGTAAACAGAAATGTCAATTTTTTATTAGTACTAAAAAACACCCTCTTCCCCCCTCCAAAGTCTGCAATTTCATTTGATGAATTGGTCGATTATTTCAAACAATATTGTTTCACAAATAGACATTAACATGAATGATGACAGTGTGTCATTTCTGTGGAATTGCATTCAGGAGATACGTGTATGACAGCTCACACGTAGTCTGCAGGCCTGTATTTATGCAACAAGAAAATAGTCTTTCTTCAATGGATCACTTCATCACAGGTGGCTTACCTACCTGAAAGATATCTTCCTGTCAGAATTGGCAGATTTTCTCATGCATAACTAACCCATATTCCCATGAAAGTGAAGAGCATGATTAATCAGTTGAGAACAGTTAATTTATTTAGTTTGTCAAGTACAAGCCCCAGGGTTAAAGTATTACAGGAGATGGTACTTTTCCGGCATTTAAAAGAAACAAGAAAAGATTTTTTAAAAGAAAGAGAGAAAAGAAAGTCAATTATATTTTCAATAAAGAGACTCTGAAATTTCTGAAAGAACAGACAGGTCAACTCATTACTTTACATAAGGAAAATGAAACCCAGAGGTGATGCTATTTGTCAAGTTTACAGAGCAAAAATTACACCTAACAGACCCCTAATACTACTTGTTGGTGCTGGAGAAGGTTATGGTGGATTAGATTGTCACCCAGGCTTTCCCACTCTCACCAGAAGATGGCATTACCCAGATAAAGTCACCAATGTCAGGGTTTTGCCCTCTGGTTTGAACTCCTGGAAAATCAAATATGTTGATATCTATCCCCATAATTACT
This sequence comes from Trachops cirrhosus, assembly GCA_028533065.1. NCBI lineage: Eukaryota > Metazoa > Chordata > Mammalia > Chiroptera > Phyllostomidae > Trachops > Trachops cirrhosus. Next base: position 56,661,367 of record CM052548.1, on the reverse strand, counting down.
TGGATTCAGAGGAATTTATGTAAATGCCAAAATATTAATTCATAAAGGGAAATATTGTGATTTTTCATGTCCTCTACACAGAGCACTCCCATTCTTACACCATCCTTATGACAAAAGGCATCCTTATAATCCCTCAGATGTTGAGTGAATCAGAAGGTTGTTAGGTGAGTGAAGAAAGTAGAAAGGAAGAGACTGATGTCAAAGGCATAACACCTAGTCACCTTGATTTTGCCTCTGAGGGCACTTTTTTAGTAATGAGTTAAAGACTGACCATATCATTCTCTCTTTTCTCTGAATAAATATGGCAAAACTGTGACTCTCTGGCCTCCCTTTACTAATAATCCAGGCTGTTTTTTCTTTTTCTTAGTTTCCAGTTAAGGCTCCATAAAATAGATTTGGCTTTACTTAGTTGGATTTTATTTACATTTTTTATTTCTCCCCTTGAACTAATCACCTTGTTTGGAGTTCTGGGCATTGTCTTGATAAGAGTTCTTATGAGACATTGTCTCCTCTTTTCGTTTGGCCACTTCCCAAGGAAGAGGGTCTGAGGGCCCACCTTCCTCAAAGTCCTGAGGCATCACACCTGCCCCCAGCAGATGCTACTGCTGTTGTACCTGTTGGCAACAAATGAGAAGAGACTCATCCTGGAGCCATGGTTGCCTGGTAATGTCAACATCTTTTTCTGTTGTTGGCATGTGCTGTGTCTTGTGGGAGTAGGAGAAGTTCTCCATCTCTGCACCTCTTTTGGCTAAGGATGTTTTCTTTTCCTTCTCTACAGGGTTGCTGGACAACAGGAGGCAGAATGAAAACTTGCTTACATTTTTATTCAAACTCAGTGTTTCACTCCCTAGAGATATAATCAGTCATCAGACCTAGAAATATAATCAGTCATCAGAATTCCACAGGTATGTGTCAAACATTTCAGTTGCTTATTAGCAGATAATTTCTTGGTTCATTATCAAATATAACAAATCATATTCACCAAGTCTGCTCCGGCTTATTTTTCTTTAGCAGGCAGCCTTAGTGACAGCCAGCCTTGGGTGACAGGGATTGAAGAACACCTGACCACTTCTCCTGGGAAGGCCTAAATGAGTCTACTGACACTGAAAATGGAAAGGAAGGAGGGTAGCAGATTATATTAGTAGAATTCCAAGGGCAACTAATTGGATATAGGGGGCAAGAGGAAAGGTTATATCAAAATGATTGTGGAAACAATGATCAATAGAAGGGTTTTATGATTAAAGAAAACTCTGGGAAGTGAGACAATTGTTAAGTATTAATAAATATTTGCCAAACTAGACTGCAAATTTTCTTTTAGCAGGGAACCTGTCTTTTGAGCCATACAAAAGAATGTCAAGGAGGTAGTTGGCCATGATGGGAAATTATAAGGAATGCCAAAACATCCTAGGGAGATTGTATGACGAAGAAATGTTATCTCCCACAATTTCTCTTTGAAAGATTCTTACACATAATTAGAAATAAAATTTCCATAAAGCTCTTTTGGGTTGGCTATGGAAGTGTTTCCTTCTAGAGAAATGTTCCAGTAATAACATTTAATAGTTAAATCCTCTTGTAACTTCAGGGCTGCTTTTGTTCTGTTAAGTGGGCTTTCAGGTATGAGGATTTCAAAGGCTTGGGACAATAAAGGTGACCTGAGCACTATCTTCATGGTCCTTTCTTCTTTTGTTTCTGCTCTTCCTTGTTCAGTACTCAACTTCTCTTAATATATGTTTAACAAATCTTTTTTTGCCTGGGAGACCAAATTGTTAGCCAAACATGGTGTTTAGATGTTTCCATGGACTTTCCCTGTCCTACTAGTTCTTTCAATTCAATATCTATAACCAATATTGATGTATAATAAATATCAATAATCAAAAAATATATCAAACAAATACACAGAATATGGCACTTAAGAATGAAGGCTGCTGGGTTAGGAGTCCTGACCCTACCACTTGCTAGTGATATCAATTATGTAATATAAGGCAATTTAATTAAACTGTCATTGCTTCAGTTTTTTTATCAAAAGGAGATGTTCATACTCACCTCATAGGGTTGTTTGAGGATTAAGTGAGTTCGTACACATAAAGAACTGCTATTAATTCCTACCACATAGTATTGCTTAATAATGTGCTCATTAAAAAACAACTGGATAATTATTATCCTTCTTTCATCTATCCCCAAAATGGTGCACCCAGTATTTTAGAATTCATATGACCACATCCCTCATTATAATAATCTTAAGAAATAGGCAAGAGATCACGATCCTTTTTAAACAATAGATCACACTGATGATAAAAATGGTTAAATGACTTGTCCAAGGTAATGTGGCCTGGTTTTCTAAAATTGAGTAAAGTGACATTTTACCCACTATATTTTTAAAATAACAGATCATTAATCCATGTGAATAGGTAATTCATATAACTTTAAAAGGTATAACAAAATAGAGTGAAAAATTCAAGTCTAAACTCTGTATGTCAGTATATAAAACCAGGTTAGTGAAATTAGAAATCTTCTATTCTTAAAAGTCTCCGCAAAACTTTTAGAGATTCGATCACAAATAAATCTGCTAAGTCCTAGGGGATTTTTCATAAATTAGAAAAAAGCACCCATCCAAGGCATTTTGTGATTTTATTCGAAGATGACACTATTGCCATACATGGGGAATGGTGGTAAAGAAAATGCCAATCTATAGTGTTTATGAGGTAAACCTTGTCCCATGGAATATGGCTCAGCGGTGTACTGCCCAGCACACAGCACACTACAAGCAAGGCTCTGAGACCACTGCCATCTAAAAACAGGAGCTGTTTAGGGAAGTTGCCTACCCCAAACACATAAACCCATAAGAAAAACGGGCCTACCAATTCCTAGTTGTGGCTGCACAATTGCAAAGAGTTTATTAAAAGTTATTCAATGAGTTATTCTTCCTTCCACATGAATTTCTTTGTTATAGTTATATCTTATCAAAAATGTAA
>CM052548.1:56566018-56658295 GCA_028533065.1 Trachops cirrhosus | reverse complement strand
GTAGTTTTGTCCATGTGTCCTCTATATTTGTTCCTGTAAACCATTCCCTTCTCCCCTGAAATTCCCTCCCCTCTCCTCTCTGGTCACTGACATCCCGTCCTCCATTTCAGTGCCTTTTGTTATAATTTACTTGTTTCTTTGTTTTGTTGTTTAGGTTCCTGTTAAAGGTGAGATCATATGGTATTTGTCTTTCATTGCCTGGCTTATTTTGCTTAGCATAATGCTTTCATGGCTTTTTAAAGCTGTGTACAAACACTGAGAAGATTTCTGTATTGATTATGGTTCTTTTCTTCTTCCAGAATATAGAGAATATTAACTTTTGATTAAGTTTTTACTATCAAGAGATTTATTATATTTTTACAGATCTTGAAGTTTCTTTCATTTAAACTAATACCTATGATGAGGCACTTTGAAAGACATTAAAATTATTGAAAATTTCAAACCTATAAGGAGTACAGAGAGAGAATACAATAATTTCATGTGCCAATCACCCATTTTTAAAAAATTAACTTGAGAATAGTCTTACTTTATCTATAATTCTACTTCATACCCCTCCTCCCTATTTTTTTTGAAGTAAATCTCATACATGATATCATTTCTTCATAAGTATTTCAATATGTATCTCTAAAAGATAAGGATTCTTTCAAAGTGTAACCTCCATGTCATTATCACACTCAAAAATTAACAATAATTTCTAACTATTATTAAATATCTAGCCAGCAGTAAATTTTCCTGATTCTCTTATAGTTTGTTTGATTCAGGATTCTCATAAAGGTCCAATTATGATTGGTTGTCCTCTTTTAATAAATTTATAACTCCTTCTTTTTTCCCTGCATTTTATTTATAAATTGAAGGAACTGAATTGATTGCTATGTACCTGTTGTATAATTCATTTGAATCATGTGTTTTCTGTAAATTGGTAGTTAGACCTCGATTTTTGATGAGATTTGGATTATATTTTTATTTTATTTTTAAGCAGAGACTTCTCATAGACAGTATATATTTCTATCAAGAAGTATATAATGATTACCATCTTTCTTTTGTAAAGATAGCTGCCATTAATAATATGCCTAGAATAGATGAAAAATAATTTAGGAGCTGCAAAATGGTGATAACTTGATCATTTTATTGTGTATAATGTGTATATGAAGAATATCTTTCACTCTGGCTGGGTGGCTCATTTGTTTGAAGCATTCTCCCATACACCAGAAAGGTTGTGGGTTTCATCCCTGGTCAGGGCTCCTACCTAATTTACAGGTTTTATCCCCAGTTGTGGCGCATATGGGAGGCAACCAAACCATGTTTCTTACATTGGTCTTTCTCTTTCTCCTTTACTCTCTCTCTCTCAAATCAATAAACATATCTTCAGGTAAGAATAAAAGCAGTAACAAAAAAGATTATCTTTCCCTTATGTATTATTAAATTCCCCTGAAGTAGAATATTTATCAAAAAGGCAATATAAGTGCTTGATTATGTCTTATTTACTAGTTTTCAAAACCACGAGTTGTTTTCCTAGCATCCTATAAATATGACCGATGAAATTTAAGTAATATATAAATACATGAATTAACATTTTTGATATACTTCAATTTATCACATTCATTAATCTTAAATTTATGTTCAAATTTACCCACTGCTGGTAAGAAAAGCCTCTTGAAGGTGGCTCCTGAATTTTTGGGTCATGAGTCCAGTAATCTTTGCTGGGTTCTAGATTTCCTCTGTTGGACCAACCCTGTAACTGTAAATAGCTAGAAAAACTATAAAACATATGTCAGATATAAAACCAAAGGTAGCATGGGAATGTATATACTCCATGACAGAAAACATGCTAATGAGGAAATTCCTGATGTCTTGGCTTTCTGACTAAATGATTATTCTTGATCATGGCCCAGGAGGAGGGAGCCCAAGAAGAGCATAGGGCCTCACTGAAATAACATGATAGAGATCAAAGTTCAGGGAGCCTGAAATTGCTGGTTCAAAAGCAGTTTCATATTTCATAGGTAATACACATTTGGAATTTGTGGGGCAGGATACTAGAGAGCAAGGAACTATAGAGAAAAAGTTCCAGAATCTATGTTAAATTTCCCTGGACTCTGTCTGAGTGTTAGCTTTAAGTAATAGGAAGGTAAACAACCATTAAGAAAAAAATAACTATCAGAGAACTACAAACTGAAAATAACTACTGGGAATCACCTACCACTAGAAGATGTTTGAAGTCCTTCCAGTTGAGTGGAAAGACCTTGTGGAACAACCAGTTTTACTCAGTAGAGGTTCCAGAAAGGCCATACCCTAGGAACAAGGCTAAACTAGCCTTGAAAAAATCTACTCTAAATATATTCTACCAAAGCATAAAAATACCCTAAACTGCTTTCTAGAACAAAGCTCTTGAAAGGACAACTGAAATCAAGACACTGGACAATATGGACAATACCAAGCAACTAATTAAAATTACTAGATATTTGGAGAAACTGGACATGTTGCTCACAACCAGGAGAAAAAACAGTTAAGAGAAACAGAGCTGTGACTAATTATCAAATCTAATGGTTTTTTAGTTAGGTGATCTTCCTACTTGCTATTGTGTTGCATGATGTCTATGATCACTCTCTGTCCTTGGGTTATGTAACACCAGACATGCCAAATTACCCACTATTTCTACCATCTCTTCTTCTCATTCTCTTTTGCAGACTTTTGGGTTAGTCTTATTCCTAAGCCTTAGTCTTCGTAAGACTTTTATTGCTTTTACCTTTTTTTAATTTATGCTACAAATTCTCAAGGACAGTCTCATTTATTCCAATGTCTTCAACTAAAAACTTGTCTTTCAAAAACTTCTGTTTTATAATAATAAAAACATTATCATAGTCATTATAATTATTATAATTTCTATATGTGTTAGACTTCATAAACCATTGTTTTATACTGTACGCTATTTCCTTTGATTTTCACATGGCTTCTGTGTGGTAGAAAATCCAGAAACTTCTTAACAAAGAAAGAACTGAAAGCTCAGTGATATTAAGATACTTGCCCAAGGTCACCTCTCTGGGAAGTGGACTGGCACAATCTAGAATCAAGGATTTCTGTCTCTTTATATCACATTCTTTCCAAATCTGTAGTTTCCTAGAGTTTATCCTTCATAACCCACAAGAACTGGAGACAAGGTGAACTAACACATATTCAGCAATGATCACACCTGATGCTAAGAAATTGGCTGAAGAGATCATTTAATTTTGAAAGAGAAAAGTCTCCTTTTGGGGGAAAGATGTATAGACAGTTTCTTTGAGTAATGTCTTTCAATGGTCTAAGGCAAAATCTGTCAGGTGATTCATGAATCACATTGACATTCCAAAGAATTGGATTGCACAGTGTGCTTTAGACTTTCTCCCTCTGAGCAATTTGAACTATTAGTGCTCACATGTCCTGTCATGGAGGTATGTGCCAATGTGGATGTCTAGTTTCATTAAAGACCAGAATTTTTATCTGTGTGGAAACAGGCAGGACAGTCCAGGGTAACTCCAGTATCAGGCTTTGGGTTGCTTACATTTTGAATTCATTGGTGTTCACTTTCTTTATAGGGAGTCCAGTGCCTTATATAACAATCATATGCCAAAGATGATGGTAATAGCATCCTTATATAGCTCATGCCCCATCATGGTAGTTAGAAATGTTATGCACATACTTTTTCCCCACTTAATTCAGGAATCTCTAGTATAATCTTTGATGTAATCTCATACTTTTTGTTTTGATATCTGATCTAGGAAGTCAAATGAATGGACACCTTTAGACTTTTCTTAGTTTGTCTCACCACATTCAAATATGGGTCAAACTGACTGGTCCTCAGGAAACAAGTATGCATCCTCCCAACTTCTACACATGGGCACACACACATTATCAACAATGAAAACAGAAACACAAACTCACAAATAAACAAAAACACACCCTGAGAAAACTAAATTTGCATTGAAACTCTTTTCTGTCCAGATCTATTTTTTCATTCACAATTTTAAAGTATTAAGGGACACTTATTTTAAAGTAACCTAATAGCAGTATTTTAACTTGCTGTCTCTAGTATACATGGGGATCCATGTACATACATCTTTCATATTCTTCAAAGTAGCACATTTGTGCTAGCCTACATTCTGCATAATGAAAAGTTAAACTTGTGAAATTTTCAAAACAGAAACAAATTTCATATTTATAGATATTAGCATTTTAAAACACTGTAAAAATTATGAATGCCCTGTGTTTATTTTAGTGGGGATGAAATAATATCTTGTAATTTTGTATTTTTATTTCTATATAACAAAGATATGCTTGTCACCAGAAAGTGAAAGAAAGGATTAAATGAGGAAGGATCAGAAAATGAGTAAATTTGTAGTGTCATTTCTGAATTCTTTTGGCCAGTGTGCCTGTATCCTACAGATATGTCATTATAATGAAAGTGCTACTTTGTATTGTTTTGTGAGTTCTGGGCTACATTTGTCTCACCCTTCATTATACCAGGGGTATATTCAATGCTACACAATTTTAAGTGTTTCTGTTTTCCTAAAGTATAACCACATACCATATCAATAGAATGTGCTGGGTGACAGGCTGTATTTCCTTCAGTAAATAGCCTAAACAAGTAAAGTTCTATACGTTTCTTTCCACCTTGAAGCAATTAGGTTTAAATGGAGTCCTAGAGCTGGTTACAGTAATTGAAAACAAGATAGGGTTTTGTTGATTTATGTTTCTAGAAAAATGTACTGTGTTGATTCACTAGAAAAAGTATTTACATCAGTGGTTTAATAAATACATTTCTGTGTGCTTGTTTACAGGATGCTCAGAATTCAAAGTTGAAACATGTAGTAAAATAGCACTGAGTCTCATTTTTTTGTGTGTGTGTGAAAATTTGTTTAATACATTAAACCAAGTTGGAGAATTTGCAGTACAAAATGAGTGGTATCCAAAAGAATTAATTCCATGCAATGTGATCATTGAAAGTAGTAGAAGTTTTAAGTTAATGAATCTTTCTCAGTATCTCTCAATTCTCAATACTACTTTTCTTCTAACTTCTTTATATTTGTTCAGACTTGATGCTGTCAAATATTTTAGCCTCCAGAGAGCACAGAGATGTGATTATAACAAAATCTCAGTTATATCTTCAAGATATTTTCTTCAGTTCTTAAATTGAGATTCTCGAAGACCTTTGGCAGTACCAGCACACAATGAAACTTTTCCTCTGCAACACAGTCAGGACTGTACTGCTTGGTAGTGCTTCTTAGAGCTGAAACCTTGATGACTGTTCCAGTAATTCCAAAGGGATATTATTGTCCCTGTTTTATAAATGAGGAAACTGAGGTTCATATAATATAGGTAATTCACCTAAAGTTAGAAAGCAGTAGAGATGAGATTTGAACAAATTCTTCAAAACCTATTTTCTTTCCATTTTAATAACCTGCCTCTCACTATGTTATTCTACATTTTTTAAAAGGTGATTTCTTGGTTAATTAGTGGCAGGGATGGTTATTCTAAGTTTCATATATATGTAAATCTGTTTTGTGCTAAGTCAGTTTATTTGGCTTATGCAAGTTGTCTTAAAATGCTGTTCTGTTCAAAGAGAGGCAAAAAAGGCTCAGAATAAGGAGTCAGAAAATTTGGTTCACCTATCAGTGTCCATCTCTGCCTGACAGTGTTCTGTCCTTGTATAAGCCTCCTAGGTTTTTGTGACATAGTTTCTTCATCTGTGTAATAAAAGATTTAGGTACACAATTTCTATGATCTTCCATTGCTAAATATCTGAGGTTCTGTATTGTATCATTTGGCTAGAATGCATATTTTCTTTCTATGGCTACTGCCTGTCTACCTCACAATCAACATGATAGAACAGAAATAGGTTTTGGTTAAGTAACATAGGATGGTGTTTGAGGATCCACCAGGATTGACTCCTGGTGGGCATAAAAATTGACTTTTAAAAGGTGGCTCTAGAGAGAACTTCACTTGTCCCAGGGAATCCCTTCAGGAATGGCAGATGTCCCTGGGTCACATGGATATTGCTTCACAGCCTCTAAAACTCCAACAAGAAATAGTTTTAGAAGTTCTTTCTGATTTTTGGAAGATAATGAAAAATTGGTTTTAGCTGCCTATTTTAAAGTAATATAGCTCAAAATTCTCTTCAATGCTGAAAAATAATCGCAATCAAATCAAACATTTAGCTAAAACATTTTCTTCTATATTGCTCTGCTATCAACCAAAGGAGCAGTGGCCCTTATTTCTACCACTCATTTATTCCCTTTTAATGTATTGATGTCAAATAAATATGTATATTTTAAAGTAAATGTGATGAAAATGTTTAAGTATTTTACTGTTTTCTAAAAATACATATGTATAACTATAGCCTATATGTATTATTCAATTCCAAAACCTGTTTTGATTCATTTCTTTACACAGAAATGGAGAGTCTCACTGACATATGTGATTTTATATCATTCTCAGCCATACTGCAAAGATGCACTTACATTTTAGACTCCCAATCTACTATCAGTCAGGGTAGATGAGGTTAGGCTACACAATGGTAACAACTCCAAGATCAGTAGGTGTAACACAGAGATTTGTGTCTCACTCATGTCTGACTTGGGTCAGGCAGCTGTCTGTCTCCCAAGTGTATATTAGGGATCCAGGATTCTGCCATCTGAAACATGGAAAGGAGAAAACAGAGAAATGTACAGAGATATTTATAGTTGGGCCAGGAAGTGGCTTCTGTCCCCCATCCCATTGGTCAGGATCTGGTCACATGGCATCACACTAAAAGAGAAACTGCTTAATGTGCTATTTTGTGTGCTAGGAGGGAAAAATGAAACAGGATTTGGTGAAAATACATCATCTTCTATAATTCCTGATTTAAATTTAACATGGTACTCTTTGTCAATAACTCTCTACGTGAAACAAATATGTTTTTTCATGGGCTATGAAATCAAAGGCAACTGAAACAATTAAAATTGTCTAACAAGATGGCAAGAATACTGTAAAAAATAGTTATTCAATGATGATGAAAATTTCTCTTAGTGAACTCAGAGTAAACCCTATTGGCTCCTGAAATTCAACAGAGGGCACTGACGTTGATTCTTCTTTGGGTGAACCACTCTAAAACAAAGTCATGCTTCAGACTGGAAAACACTTCACATTTGGTTTCTTCCAAATGTATTTTCAAGGGAAAACAAAGTAGATGGGGAGGGAACTGATACATCATATATATACTTAACATATCAATCAGTATAATTATGGACCTTATTTAGATTTTGTTTCAAACACACTATAAAAAAGTGACATTTATGAGCCAATTAGATGTGGTAGGCTAACTGGATATTTTATGATATTAAATAATTAATTTTTAGATGTGGTATTATGATTATTTCTTTTTAATAATATTTTATATATTTTAGAGATATGTACTGGATGATTTAAAATGAAATGATGTGATGACTAAGATTTTCTTTAAAATAAGAAGGAAGGCAAGTGGGTGGTGTAGGAATGAAACCACACTATCCTTGAATTGGTAATTGTTGAAGTTGAGGCATGGATATGGGCACATGCACATGAAGATTTGAATGTGGTTAAAAGGTACAAACTTCCAACTATAAGGTAATCAATCACTAGAGATGAAATGTGCAACATAATGACTACAGCTAACACTGTTGTATGATATATATGAAAGTTGTTAACAGAGTAAATCTTTAACAGACACAAGGCATCACAAAGAAAAAAGATGATTTTGCTTTTACTTTTTATTTTATATATCATGAAACAATGGATGCTAACTAAACTTAGTGCGACAATCACTGCACAATATATATAAGTCAAACCATTTTGCTGTATACCTTAGACTTATACAATGATGTCTGTCAATTATATCTCAAAACTGGAAAAAATGTCTGTTTTATTCCACTTTGTTTATGTTTGCTACCTATTTCCTACAATAAAAGTTAAAACAAACTGCCAAAACATATTTCATTATCAGAGGGATTACAACTTTTTTTTTACTCTCAATTCATTGCCTGGATTTCTACATCTGTATTTTTCTTTCTGCTTACTTTGCTTTTTTAAAAAAGTCTCTTAATTTATTCATGTCAACTATAGTTTTACCAGGCTTATCTTTAATAATTTTGGTAGAGAACAAAGATGTTTAAAAGTGAGTACATGCAAAGGGAGGGGGATGGCAGGGGAAAGAAAAGGAAGGGTCAATCAAAGAATGTGTATGAAAGACCCTAGGGCAAAGACAACGGTGAGGGGTTTGGGGAGAGGATTGAATGTGGGAAGTGGTGGGTGGGTAGGGCAGGGGAGAATAATGGGAGGAAAATGGGGACAACTGTAACTGAACAACAATAAAAACTTTTTTAAATAAAGTTAAATTTAAAAAGTTAGTGCATGCAGCAGAACAACACGAAAATTGTACCGACAGTGAAGTTACCCAAGGTAAAGAATCAATGATGTTCCACACATCCTAGGGTGTGAAAGTGATGTGTTCATTGATTGCCAGGATAGACTCAGAAGTGGCCGATTAAAGAATCATTCCTTCCCTTTTCACTTCCTGAACATCTTCTTGGTATTTTTATGATTGTTTGAAAAAAAAAAGCCAAGTTTCCTAATAACAAAGGGTCATTTTCTTGAAAGAAGACTAAGTTATCTAGCTTAGCAAAGTTGAGAGAACCTCTGTACAAACATACAAACAAACAACACCCCACTTTTTATTTCTGACCTGCAAATTGTGTCAATTCAATTATGATTGTTACAGAACAGGCCTGTGGGCAGGGGAGGGACAAGATACTGTTACTGAATGGGAACCCCCCACCCAGGGTCCCTCTGTACTAGGTTTGCTTTGTCCACTGCCCTTAGGAATTGGAATTATAGCTATCAATGCCAGAGTTTGGAAAAAAGGAAAGGAACTATTTACTCAAAAGTTATACAGACTTAGAGTAATGATTTAATGTCTTTGTTGAAATCCCAAAGTCCCTTAAAACATCCACAATCACACACAGTCCTTCCTTCCCCACTTTGCCCATTCAGAGGTACTGTATCTCAGGAAAAAAATAGAAGTCTTTGGGTCAGCTAGCCTCCAGTTCTTCCCAGTAATCTGTGCTTGGCTGCCAGACCTCCCAAGGTTCCCAGCACTGTCAGCTGTGTTGCTGGGATCTCCAGTTCTTAATCCAAACCTGTGTGGCACCTTCTACTGGCCTACCAACAAGAGGTCTTTCATCCTTTTCCTTCCTGTAACGTCTCTTCTGCATTCTTCCAAACTACTAACAGGGAGCTCTGCATGGATGCTACATCTTGCTTTCCTGCTTTCTAAGCCACGTGGTTAATGGAACCCTAAAACCATGTGGTCTACTCCACATGCTGTTGTGTCTGGGTTTAAATCCCAGCTCCAATATTCCTCTGGATACCCATTTCCCTCTCCTCCCACAATCGATCACACCTGCCAGTATTCCCATATTTTTCTAGCCTCTCTTGGCTGCCATAGTTAGTCCAGACAGGCGTGGCCCTGGGGTGTGGAGCGAACCAACTCCAATCTCTCCTCACACAAGCACTGTAACCAGGAGGGGCTGCCTCCCAGTTATGTCATGGATCAAAGTTACTCCAATCTCTCTGGCTCAAAGCATGGCCACAGTTACTTAACACATCCACGAAGCTAGCCAGCTGTTATAAATATGTAAAATAACCTTATTTGCATATCAAGTATGAAGCTGGCCAACTGTTGATCTTTGCAAAATAACTCATTGGCCCTGCTCCATGTGTCCTATCTCCCAGTTCATACTTGTGGGGGTGAGGATATCTTATATTTTCATATTTCTTGGACACCCTAAATTCTGGACCTTGTTACAAATCCCTTTCTGGGGAGTGGCCCTGGGTGCACCCTGTTACGTGACCAGAAATATTTTTCTCAAGGTATTGTGTTCAGCAGTCCTTATCAAAGAAATAAAGCTCTATTTTGGGGTGGAGAAAGAATATTTATAAAATTACAGTTCATACTTTAAATCAGACCAAATGCTACCTACTTTCCTTTCCAAGCTGAATTTCTCTTTCTCTCTCTTAAGTTTGACCTGATTTCTAATGTGTAACACTTAATCATTGTATTGTATTTCAGCCTCTTTAATTGAACCAGAGACTATACTTTGAAGTTGAGGAAAACTATTTTGAACACATTTCAGTATACAGACTATGTCTTTTCAATATTCTGTGATCCTTTCCAATTGGATTTCCACTGTTTCTTCAAAATGATTTTTTTTGTCAAAGAAGAAATTTCTCCACTCTCTGATTATTCTGATCGTCTAGTCCAGGCTTCTTATTTTATACCCTTCAATTCAGTTAAATGACCTCTACTGTGTTGTTCTATGTCTTGTAAGCTTAGAAGATGCCCTTGTGAATTATTGACAGCTTGGAATTTCACTTAGAAAATAATGCCAGTATTAACTCAAGGAACTTGGAAAAAACTAATTAGCTTCCTCAGATCAACAATTCAGATTTGCAGGGAATTCTTGATAATAAACACTTAGCAACATTGACTTAGAAAACTCCCAATGCTACTTTAAACAAATCCCATTGGCTTCATAGATAGGAAAGTCAAACTAAATTTTGCAACTGCTCAAACAAAAATAGGAAGGGAGGTTATTCTGCACGCCTACTAGAATTTCCAGAGCCTTTAGCCAATCGGACAGATAAAAAGTGTTTATTGAGTTTTCACTTTTTAAATAAATACATGAAACAAAAAGACATGGTTCTGGCCCCATAGAACTATTACTATATAGCATATAAAACTGCAAGATTCTATGATATTATGCCTGGATCCTTATGTGTTATAGGAGTATTTAGGGTTAAATGTTGGGAGAATTGAACATAATGGTGACAAGGAAGGTAGTAGAGTAAAAGACCCATGATGGATGGTAACAAGGTAGATATTTTGATGGATGAAAACATTTTTAAAAACTTTGCAAGTGAAACCTAGGGGAATCAGTGATTAAGACCACAATCATCACCTTTCTTTTTTTCTGTATGACAAAGGGGTCAGTTTCTCCTGAAGGACATCTCCATCTTAAAGGTGGAGGATCAGAGGCAGTGAGAAACTGAAAGATTCCTGTCCATCCTTGTTGGGTTCATTCTCTTGGCTGGTTCCAGTTTGCCCCATTTACCCCATTCCATTCCTTTTTCCTTTTCTGACTGTTTGCTCTGCTGACTGCAAACTGTAGCATCAGGACTTTGGAAATGGCCCCCCTTTGAGTCTTTCACCAGCACCCATCAGTTGCCAGATGTTAAATATTTAAAACAAATCCTTTGTTATGTATAGTGGTTTATTATATCCAAGTGATTCTGATTCTTTGCTCAAACTCTGAGATTGAATGGAGACTCATTCAATCTCCAGCTTTCTATTCTAAAACCCTTCATTTACTTTCCACCTGGCATTGTCTCATGACCTTGGATACCACTCAGAGACTAAGCATTGATTTCTTGGGTCAATCAGTCAGAAGAATTAATTGAGTAATTGACTTGTGACAGTCACCCAGTCAGACACAGGGATAAAAAGATGAATCTTTAAGGGGTTCTGGTGAGAGAGAGAATCATAAGGAGAAATATTTACTCTGAAACTGCTAATGCTGAATTTTATACCTTTTCACCTGAAAGAACCTCTTCCAAATCCCTGTAGTAATTGGTACTTCTTTTTTTCTTTGAAAACAGGTTTATTTAGCCCTATCCAGGTGGCTCAGATGGTTGGAGTGTCATCATGGTACATCAAAAGGTTGCGGGTTTGATTCCTAGTCAGGGCACATGCCTAGATTGCAGGTTGGATGTTTGGTCAGGGCGTGTATGAGAGGTAACCAACTGATGTTTCTCTCTTACATTGAAGTTTCTCTCTCTTTCCCTTCCTGTCTCTCTAAAATCAGTAAACATATCTTCGGGCAAAGATTAAAAAAAAACAGGCTTATACAGATATAATTGACATGTGATAAACTGCATATATTAAAGTGTATACTTTGATAAGTTTTGACATGCACATATGCCTGTGAAACTATCAAAACAATCAAAATAACATGCACATTCATCACCTTTCAAAAGTGCCATGTGTTCTATTGTATTCAGGAAACCCCTGATCTACTTTTTGTCACAATTGTTTGAATTTGCTAAAAATGTATTTAAGTAGAAAATACATTTTGTGCTCTTTTTTTGCTTATCTTCCTTTCTTCAGCATAATTACTGAGATTTAGTCATGTGGTAGTGTGTACCCATTGATTCCTTTTTATTGCTGAACAGCTCTCCATTGAGTGGATATATTGCCATTTGTTTAACCCATTAATCTGTTGACAAATATTTGGATTTTTGTAGTTTGAGCTATCACAAATAAAGCTACTATAAGCATTCATATACAAATCTCTATGAACATTTGTTTTTATTTCTCTTTGGTCAATATAGAGGAGTAGAATGGTTGGATCATATAATAGGTATGTGTTCACATTTTTAAGAAACTTTCAATCATTTTCCAAAGTGATTATAACATTTTGCATTGCAACAATAATGTGCAAAGTTCAAATTCCTCTATATCCCCATCAATATTTGATATTATCAATCTTTGCAATTTTAGCCATAAAATGGGTGTGTAGTGGCATCATATTGTGGTTTTAATTTACCTTTTTCTAATGGCTAATGATGTTGAACATCTTTTCATGTGCTTATTTGCCATTCATATACCTTGCTTTGTGAAGTGTCTGTTTATTTTTTCCCAACATTTCACCACATATATTTCTTTTTATGCTGCCTAAGCTGAGAATGGCATGTAAATAAGTCACTGCAGCAATTTAATTTTTTTTAATCAAAATAAGAAACAAAACAGTATGATCTCATTTCTATTAACTTTTAAAGGTTTACAACAGTTAAGGTATTTTTGCTTCTATGGATGAAGGTTAAAATATATTTGTTTTCAATAAAATACAAGGACAACCAATTTCACCATTGAGTAAAAGTGAAAACTGGGATTCTTGTTTAAACTTGTCCAAAGTGGCATTTAAGAACTTAGTTGTAGGCTGCTGCACTGACACCATGACAAACCAAAGTGTAGGGTTGTGTCTGGTTTTGTTTTTGTATTCTTTTCAATATCCAGTGCTCATGGATTAAGTTCTAGAAATGTTCTGATTGTAAGGCAGGGATCTGTCTGGATTCCACCACAGGTATGCTCCTTGGGTTGGATGCTGGAGGGTGAGGCACATTTTGCTGGACCTACTATTGACTACCTAGTAGTCATCAAGGTCAAAAAATTCATTGTCTCTTCCTTGGTATTTACATTCCCTGGAACTCTGCTCAGTACCACAAGATATCTCCAATTCCACCAAATCCTGTCACAAATTGGGATCCTTCTTGTGATTTATCTGTGGCAATTCCCAGTGTAGCTCCAAACTTTTCATAGTTGTTAGCAAAACATTCCAGCAGGGGCATGCTCTCAATTAGTTCATGCTCTTATCCTGTCTCTTTGTCTGTGAAGTGAGATTCATCCTGTTCTAGAGTTAGATAGAGAATTTTCTCATCTTCTATGCCTTGGCAATGAAGAACACACCTCATTATATCCAGATTTTCATAGACTATTAGAATTTCTACAGTTCCCATCTCAAAAGCCTTTAGGGTATATTCAACTCCAAAATAGTACTTGCTGGTGTCCTGGCTGATTTCATCAAAGTATTGTCCTACTAATTTCCTCTCTTGAATAAGAGAGTGCTTCAGTAGATGACTCAATAGCTTGGATATATCAGCATTGGATATATCAACTAATTTTAAAACTTTTGATTGCAACCTCTGATCAGACATATCAGATTGACTTAGTTCAGTTTTAAAGTCAGCCCATCTAGCTAACTTTCACTTTCTCCCAAGAAATGAACAGCTGCACAGCAGTCTCAGCTAGTTTCTGAACATAGTTGCTTTTCCATTCTTAAACACACCAAAAGGAAGGTGGACTGACCTCTACCACATTTCTTCGGGAGATCCACAGTGAGTTTGTATAGGACTTCTCTCGTGTTTCCTTGGAGTTTCCAAAAAAGTGCACCGCTACCATCTACTACAGTGAAGCTAAACCTGCTGTCATCTGATAGTAGTGCTGTAAGAGCCTCTGTATGGATTTGTTGTCGCACAAATACAACGATGTATTAATTGGTTTGAAAAGTTTGAAGTCGATGTTGATTTTCTTTTCCTTTCCTTCTGTTAAAATTGTACCACAATAAACAACCGGGCCATTTGGAGGTACTTTGTTGTAAAGTCTAAGTCTTTGTTGCACAGATGTAATGGTTCACAAGACTGAAAGGCAGTTTACTCATGACTTAAATAGTAGACACAGTTCCAAACTAATCTGCCAACATTTTTGACCCTTGAGAAATCTGGTCTTTGGGAGGAATGATCAATGATACCATGCCTGTGCCATTGCCACAGGCTGCCTCCAACCTCTTAATCAGCTTCTTGATCTTTCAGGTCTCCACGTTCCTGACTGCAGCACAGGGATCCTCCGCCACCTCCTCACCTCCTCCTCTCCAGGGGCCCAGTCCTGGGCAGCAGCGGCCTCTCCTCTCCAGCCGCTGTTCCGCTGTGGCTGGGCTGTGGCTCTAAAGTAGAACAGCTACCTCTCTCCAGGAGCTGCAAGTGTTGCAATCTGCTCACCTGTGGTCTGTCGTGAAGTGTTTTTAAATCCCTTCCTTCCATTTGCTATCGGCTTATTGGTTTCTGATGACTGAGTTTGAGAGTTTCTTTTATATTCTGAATATATGCCCCTTATCAATATGTGATTTGAGATGTTTTTGTATTTGTAATCTCAATTGTTATATGCATAAATTCTCAGGATTATTATATACTCTTAATGAATTAAGCCTTTAAAGAAATGACTTTATTTGTCCTGAATATTCATTGTTCTGAAATCTGTTATCTAATATTGATACAGTTATTCTGGTTTTCTTTTTAGTAGTGTTAGCATAATGTATTTTCTATACTTTTATCACAGTAAAATGTTCATAATATTATGCCACTTTACACAAACTGCAAAAATGTCACAAAGATATACTTCCATTCTTCCTCTTACAAATGTTCTGCTTTTGTTAAACATATTATACTTACATAAATGTTATAAACATATTATACTTATATAAATGTTGTAAAATCCATTGTTAACTTTTTGTTTAAATATTCAGTTTTCTTTTAAAAGGATTTTAAAGATAATATTAAATATCTTTTATGTTTATCCATGTAAACATTATCATTTCTAGTCCTCCTTGCTTCCTAATGTAGATCCACATGTCAATCTGATATCATTTTTCTTCTTTCTGAGGACTTCCTTCAGCATTTCTTATAGTGTGGGGCTGCTAGTGACAAATTCTTTCAGCTTCTGTATAACTTAAAAATTATTTTAGCTTCATTTTTGATAGATATTTTGCTAGCTATTAAAATCTAGATTGATATTTTTTCTTTCAGTACTTTAAAGATGTCATCCAGCTGTTTTGTCATTTCCATTATTTCTGATAATAAATCTACTATCATTCTTACCTTTGTTCCTTTCTGTATAATGTCTTTTTTCTCTGGTCACTATTACATATTTTTTTAAATTGCTGTTTTATACAATTTGATTATGGTGTGTCAGTGCAATTTCTATCATGTTTCTTGTGCTTTCAGTATGTTGAGTTTCTTGTATCTGTAGGTTTTTTTATTTTCATCAAATTTGGAGAATTTCAGTCATTTTATCTTTAAATTTTTTCTTCTTTCCTTCAGAGAGTTCAATTATACATATTTTAAGCCACTTGAAGTTTTCTAACAGCTCAGAGATACTCATATTGTTTTCATTTTTTAAAATATTTCATTTGAATGGTT
Source organism: Trachops cirrhosus (assembly GCA_028533065.1). Classification (NCBI taxonomy): domain Eukaryota; kingdom Metazoa; phylum Chordata; class Mammalia; order Chiroptera; family Phyllostomidae; genus Trachops; species Trachops cirrhosus. The sequence continues at coordinate 56,642,443 of CM052548.1, read as the reverse complement.
TCTATTTCTGGGTCTTAAAATTCACTAACCTGTCTTCAATCAAAATGTCAAACCTGCCATTTATTCCATCCAGTGTATTTCTCATTTTATACATTGCAGTTTTTATCTCTAAAGTTTATATTTGTTTTTTATATTTTACATGCATATACATAATTTTTTGAATACATGGAATATGTATATAATAATTGTATTAATGTTTTTATCAACTAATTCTTATATCTGTGTCATTTTTGAGTCAGTTTCAGTTAGCTGATTTTTCTCTTCTTTATGGATTGTATTTCCCTGCCTGATAACTTTTTATTAAATGCCAACTATTGTGAATTTTATCTTTTTGTGTGCTATATATTTGTGTGTTTATATAAATATTTTTCCAACTTAGTTCTGGGATACAGTTAAATTATCTAGGAAACCATTTCATCCTTCTTTCTTATGATTTGTTAGGATGGTAGAAGCCTTCACTTTATCCTAATTACATCCCTCTACTCAGGAAAAAATCCTCCTATGGACTCTACCAAGTATCCTGAGATTTCGGAGATTTCAGGTCTAGCTGATGCAAACACGTATTTCTCCTGGTCTATTTTGAGTGCTAGATATTGTTACCTCTAATTTGGGGGTAATTTTTTCCCAGCCCTTGGGTAGTTTTTCACTTGCACGTGCATTATCATTAATCAGCTGAATCATTGGGGTAGGTCCTCTGCAGGTCCCTAAATTTCTCTCTCTTTGCTAACCTCTCCTGTCACTCTGTCCTGTGAACTGAGATCTCCCCACTCTTCCTTCTCAAAACAGAATGCCCACCTGGTTCTACGTCAGTTCCTTATATCTGAACTGTGGCTTGAAAACTCTGTCAAAGCAGTAAGTTATGGCGAGTTTGGAGCCTATCTCAGAGAAAACTGTCCTTCATTGCCTGTTACCCTGTGTCTTGAAAATCATTGTTTTACATATATTGCCCTTTTTTTATTGTTCTAGGTAAATCCAGACCTTGCCACTTTATCCTAGACAGAAGCAGAAGTTCTGTCAGGTATCTAATGTTACATTAATAAATTTCTTTTTATTTTTTTAAGTCCCCCAGCATCCTAATGTATCAGCATCTGTTTCCACAACCTCCTAAAAGAAACCTCCCCCCAAATCTACTAAACCAATGAGTAGGTCGTAATCTACATGCTAAGTGCAATAATGGGTATTTTGGTGGCACCTCACATGTTCCATAGCCATTTGGTTGGTGATGAGGCCACGTTGTTGGAAAGCTTCCTAGAGAAGTGGATGCTTGAACTGCTTCTAAAGAGTAACTAAGAGCAAAGATGGATGAGGAAAAGAGAGTAAGAGGCAGATGGGAAAGCTAAACTAATACTGCCCTATAAATGGCTTATTTTCCAAGGGGCAGTCAGACTTTATTGATAAAAGAACATAAGAAAATAAACATACTCATATATAATCTGGCATCTTCATTAGAGAAAAAGAAGGGTAGGGGGAGATAGTAAATTTTAATTCAAAATTACCTTTCCAGTTCTTGAAATTGGAAAGGTTATTTTGAATTAATGTTATGTGATGAATAATGACAAGTTAACTTCTATTTCATACAATGGAAAGAAGAAGGAGGAGAAGGAGGAGAATAGGAGAAAGATGAATAAGAGAAGGAAGAGAAGGTTACAACTGCAGCCAGTAAGAATGCACTGATGAAACTATTGTTCAGTATGAAAATGATCTTCTATGACAACCAACTTTGCCATAGACTTTTCTCCAAGTTGTAAAAACAAAACAAAAACCAAAAAACAGTGAGTTTGCCTCCTTTAGCCTTGCTTGTCTATAGGCTTGGATCCAAAATACCACCTGGATTTCTGTCAGGTAGTGTTACCTATTCTTTCCATCATACTTCTGCTACATGAGGACTTTGCACATTTTCCCTTAGCTCAGAGTTGGATGCTTTGAAACACAGTGAGTTCCCCTTTACTGCCAACATTCTACTCCTTACTCACTTTGCTATAGCCTTACTGTAGCCGTAACAGATTTTATTTTTCTTCTTGACAGATGAATTTTTTTTTGCTTTTTTGATGTTAGTTTCTGTGATGGTTGCTGTGTGGTTACTCCTTTTATAGAAGCAGGAACAGACGGGAGAAGAGGGGACGAGTTGTAGGAAAGAAGCTCCTGAGAGTGTATGTATAATCACCTGTCCCCCTTTCCTGCTGTCCTTTTTTTAATGCTGTGGGCCTTCTGGTATCTGAGGCTCAGAGGAAAATGTAGACACATGATACTCAGCCTTGTTTACTTCAGAAAAAAAAAATCCAGGGAATCGCAGTGCAATAATAGGTCTTATTATTTCTTAACATTTAATAAAGCCTGTAGTGATAGGTGCTGAACATAAGCTGGTGTAGTATCTGCTTTTTGAAAAGCTGAAACTCAACAGACAGACCAGAGTAGGCAAATCATGCAGATGGGCAGAGGATTGGAGAAAATAAGGAAGAAGTGGGACAGAGACAGATGGCCAACTCCACGGATCTTTTCTTTTTTTCCTCCAAGATTATTTTTCTGGGTTAGGACCCCATGACATTCTGAAAGGGATTTCTTTTCTTTGTTCTATTTGCTTGTTTGTATTTAATCAAGGTTTGCTATAAACAGTAAAGCCAAGCTTCTCTTAATCATGCTTGCCATTAGGGGGTTTAAGTACAAAACTCCTACTTAAAATTACAACTATACTTTGATGAAAAACCTTCTCAACTCACTTCATTTTACATTTTTCCTGTTGGTTTTCTAAAATAGGACAGGAGAGTGCTAATAGAGTGTTTTGGAACTTAGAGTTCTTTGTGGTTTTCTAAGTCTCAAAAAAAAAAAAGCAGTCCTACTTACTGCCTTATCACCACTAATCAGGGCTTATGTGTGACTGGAAAATTAGAACCTTCACACGTGGCAGGCAGGAGACTTAGAGGCATGGACTCAGAAAGAAAACATCTAAATATTGATGTGATTACTAAGGACAGAATATTCCCCTGTACCCGTGTAGTTCTGGAAGTCATCCAAGTTATTAATAGCTATGGTGACAGGACTGTACATTATATTGTTTCCTCATTGAGGAGAACGGAATGTTAGCCTGTGAGGATTGTGACATGGAAACTATGCGGGTTGGCTCTGGTGTGTTTCATTTTCTCCTTTTGAGGGCTTTCTGTCCTTTGTGCTTTTAACCACTGCTTGTGGGCAAACATCTTCATGGATGATGAGCAAAAAATGACCTCATGGAAACAGTCTGGTGGTGACCCACAACTGATTTAAAATAAATAAATACATTGATCACCTTTTAAGGTATACAGGGAGATATGAAGTGACTTGGTTCTCCTAGTGGTGGTTTGATCCACTTAGGAGAGTAAATCTGTACCTGTTTACTCTGAATCATTGGGTTGAAGTGCCTGTCCCATTCTAGGCTGGCCTCAGATTTCCATCTGGTCAAAAGAGAGCATTTGTGTTGCCACTGAGGTTGGGATTAACTCAAAGAGGGGAACACATATCTGGATGGTCCCAAATGCCACTCAGCTTCTCAGACAAAAAAAAAAAAAAGTCAGCTTTTGGCATAGAATAGCAGTTAGTACTCTGAGCAGGGTAAAATGAAGAGATTAACAAAACCCACCAAAGGTAACATTTAAAAAAAAATCTGTGATGGCATAAAATCATTTACTTCTTCATAAGTTGTTAATGCATTTCTTCAAGCATTTATTCAAAAGGGTTTTTGCTTTTCATATACAAAATTTAAGTATTTTTGCAGACATTTTACAAAACTCTTTACATTAAGCTATCTCATCAGTCTTCATTTATTTTTGATTCTTCCAAGTTTTGAGTGGCACATGTTAATAGGAAAGCATGCATTTTCTCTCTCCCTGTTTTAGAATTAATTTATTATACCCTTCAAGCAACTTGTTTTTATAATAGCTGGAGTTGATGATTTAAACATTATTGCTACTTTCTTTACTCTTGATATTTTGTTATTTTGTAAACCCTGGGACCATTGTAAAACTTACCACTTAGTGCTCTAAAAAGTATCAATCAACTGATTTCATTAAAGAGCTAAGGCATTCCCTTTAGAATCATTATGGTTCCTCTAGTTTAGTTTATGTTTCAATAAACTATCTTGGCACATTTGACAAGGCTAAGCATGTAAAATGTACAATGGGACAGCAGCTTAGGGCCTTTTCAGTCATTTTGATTTCAGGATCCTCCTAGATTTTATGGAGACTCAAACACTAATTCTTGAAATTTTCACTATGCAGTTTATGTTTTAAATAACCCTTGAACACTATCAGAATTGTGGCCCCATCCTGAAAGAACTGTGCATTTCAGAGCCTTTGTATTTCCTCCTAATTTCCCCCCTTGGTCAAATTAAATGTTCTTTTCAATTAAATTATCTTTTAAATCTCACTTGCAGTCTTTAGAAGATACCGTTTTGACTTTGATAAGCTCTGGCACTCTGAGTTCCTTGAGTTTCTTTGTCTCTTTCTTTGGGCTTGCCCAAGGCAAGGTCTAACACTGTCAAATCATTTGGGGAAGGGCTTTAGTTCCAATTTTCAATCATTTTCATTTTCATCAGTCAAAAAGAAATGTCATGTCTTGGGGATAAGTGTCAGCACGTACTTTGAAGATGATGGGCTTATGTTTCTAGCAGTTAATCCTTGAAGTCACTTTTCTGTTGTTCTTTTAATTTATGCATATATTCTTAAAAATTAACCATGCTACCTTGAATGAGTTTCATTCTTTTCTTTGATTAGAGACATGCTTTCTCTAATGACTTCTACTGTCACTTATTTACTTTCTGGCTGAGACAAAATAACCTTTTGGATATTTTATCTCATCTTTTCAAAAATGTCAATTTTTATATTATGATAAGAATCGTTAAATTTTAGGGATTTACTATACATCTTCTCAGCTCCCTGTTCCCAACACACACACAGAGGCACATGCACAGACACACTGCACAGACACACTCACAAGCACACTAACTACTAAGCCAGGACTAGAACCTAGATTAATGTAGTTCCAGTCCAGTGCTCCTTATGAACGAATGGAAGTCAGACTCCCATTCTGCACATCACAACATTTATATACTTTTAACTTCTAATTTATATACATTTATATACATTTAACTTTTAATTTTATCTTTCCTATGGTAAAAATAAAATAACAAATAGGACACATATTTATTCTTTCTCTTTCTTTACCTCAAGGTTGTCTGAAACCTTTTAAGAAAAGCAGAAGTTAAGTACTCTTGCCATCTAAAGATCCACAGGTAAGTAACAAAGCAGTAACTCTATATAAAATGGTGATAAGTGACATTCATGAACCACTTTCACATGTAGCATGTCATGTAATACTCACTTTGGATATGGTACATATCAATATTACCCCTCTTTTATTGTTGAGCATATTAAGGATCATGACAGTGGAAAATTTTTAATGTTCAAACACATGTGAGAAGGCAATATATCCTGACATCAAATTCTATGTAAGCTAACTGGACTTCTTTCTTATTTTTTATTTCATTCTTTACTTTCCTTTTTCAGTGCAATTTGAATTTCACCATTTTTTCATAAATTAATATAATCCATTCACATTTATTTACTGTGATTTCATATGTATCTGGAAATATTCTGGTATTCTTAATTTATGCTTTTAATCTAACATTCTTCCTAGGTGTTTATTAGTATTATATTTCCTGCCTCTGTTATTTAGTTGGATTAGTTTTTTTAGGTTTAATTTTTTTCTCTATTTGTTCTTTTCTAGTTTACTCACAATATGATTCAATAGTCTCTACCCTCTTAACTCAATTTTAAATTCATTACCACCAATATATTATATATAACCAGCAAGAAAAAGAAGTTGAAAAATATGAAAAATTCAAAACTCCAATTTTCTTCATTTTCTACCTATATCTATTTATTTATCTACCTTCCTATATTTTCCTGAAGCTGCTTCACTACTTATATACATAAATATATACATAGTAAATCAAGCAAGATAGCAAATACAGCCTTCATTCTGAGCTAATTTGATATTTCTAACTGGTTTGTAACTTCCTTTTTCCATGGCCTCTTCCATGTTCTTTTTGCCCGCAGCCAATCCTATAAGTAGACAGAATTATTTCCTTGTGGAGCACCCCAACTCTTGATTTTTGAAAGGTCTTGGAATCCTGCATGTATAAAGTTGCTATATTGAGTCATCTACCTTACAGCACTGAAAATTCTTGTGTGACATATAGAATTCTTCTGATTTAAGACATTTCTATTCCTACCCAATTGTATTTTTCCATGAAAATGATAAATGCCTCTACTTGCATAGAATCCACTATTGGTCTAGTGGTATCAAAAATTCATTATAGTCATGTGACATGTGCATCAATAGAAAAATTTCTTCCTTGCATCGAAGACCACTAAATTTAGGGAGCTCAATGTGATATCACAAGAACTTTGTGAGTGTGTTGTTAGGTGTAACAGTGAGTTGCCATTTCAATTTCCTATCTGTGGATCCCTTTCCCATGTGCTCTGACGATGACAGGATTGGCACCATATGCTGGTCTCTGTTTCAGAAATTAAACTGCATTTCATAGGACAACACTCTTTCCTTCCATGGTGCTGAATGCTGGCCAATGTCATGACTCAGTCTTTAGTAGAACATCTCACCATTCTTCCAGACCAAGCTGCTTCTGGCTCACTAAAGCCAATAAATCTTACTTGCATCAGTTCATCACCTTACTTTTCTGTAAAATGAGATTTTGGGTCAGAAATATTTAGTTGACATTATGATGACTATAAGGCATTCTATAATATCATGGATGATATTGCTGGGAGTAGATTGACTGAAAGAAATGGTAAATTCAAAACCAGAATATGTCAATTCCAAGGAGACTAAATCACCTCCTCTATGATAGAAGAGGTTCATTTTGACTGACCTTCCACAGATAAATAGCTGGTGTGTGGATGTTCAGGGTCATACTGATGTTCAGTGTTTGCCTCACCTTCTGGCAGATTGGGCCTTCAGAAGTGCCAATAACCAGATAAGACCTGGAGAGGTGAAGTCCATATATCAGACCCAAACTTAACTGTTATCATTATTACCATGGCCATTTTTTCTCAGAAGTCCTTAGAGAAAGTCCTTGGGGTGGCTGAGAAATGAGGCTGACTGACATAAATAGAGTTGTCTCAGTTTGTGTTATACCCTCCAAAATGAGTTATTTTTGATAAATATTCACAAGTGACTCAATTCTGAAAGTTGAAACCTCATATAATTCTTTCACAAACCACCTTGTCACCAGTCTCCTAATTTTGTGTTCCATGTCCCAGACTACGTAGCTAAAACATTAGTCCTTGCCCATGAATTCATGTAGATTTCTACCTTTGACTATCTCATTTTCTAGGAAAATGAAAAGATGTGTCTGTCCACTAGGATGATTCCACTATTCCCTCTTATATTCCTGTAGGGAAATGTGGAAGATAAATTAAATAAAGCACAATAAAACATATGTAGAAAAAGAATGCATAAGAGATGAATGGAGAGTGTGGAGAGATTGCAGTTAAGATTAAGTTGGTTAAAGAAGGATACCAGAGAATGTAGAAGGAAATAAGAATTGATAGAGGAGGGTATAAGATCAATTGGGATCTCTTTATAGCAGTGGTTCTCAACTTTGGCTGTATCTTGCAATTATCTGGAGAGCTATGTAAATTTTGATATCTGGGCTCCACCTTCAGAGATTCTGATTTGATTGGTCTGAGGTGTAGTGTGGGCATTAGGATATTTGAAAGATCCCAGGGGATCTTACTAAGCTACCAAGGCTAAGAAACTCTGCATTACAAAGAAAGTCCCTGAGTTGAGTTTATGCTATGGTCTTTAAGTAAGGCAGAAACAGTCTCATGGGAAAGGAAAAGAAGAATATCTTATGCTAGTGGGGCAGAGATGGAGTTCAAGTTTTTGGCAGTCTTTGGGTATTCAGAATAATTAATTTCTCCCATTAATCCTTGTTCCAATTCTTTGAGTATTACACTTTAGCAACCAATGCCTTAATCTTGAGTCCTGTGAGTCTGCAAAGTCTAGACATATGATTAGATACTGAATTATTTTTATTTTTGTTTGTTTATTTATTTATTTATTTATTTATTTATTTATTTATTTATTTTTACTACATCTGCTTCACAGCTAAAAGAGATAAGGTATTCTAGAAAACACAGAAGCTCCCTGGTCTCCTGACTATGAGATAAAAATGAAAAGCCCTGAGCTTTTTGTTTTCTAACTTTGTGAACTCTGACACATATGAAAATAACAAAAAACAATCCATGACCATTGTATCTTTCCTTCTGTGCTTGTCTATGACAGCATCTATGTAGCCCATGAAACCCTTTCATTCACTGGGCACTTTATTTCCCATAATTTGGGGGGATAATTTCAGTAATTCCTTTATCACTGTCCATTGTCCCGTCTTTTAATGCTAGCAGAATCTTTGCTGCCTTCAAGCCTACTGAGGTCAGATAACACATTTCAGATTCTCATTCCCTTGAGAGTCTGTTGGCTGTGGCTAGCTCTGATACCAATTACTGTATGGAAGAAAGTTCAGATAAAGAAATAGCCAACTCTAGCTAGTTTCCTCCAGATTTTTCACAGGATATTAATTGGATTACAGAATCTTTAGGAAGGCTAAAGAATAGTCTCTAGATCAAGCATTGAGGATTTCTGTACTTCAAAACTAGGCTACTGACAGAGATGCTGAATTTGAGAAAATCAGGAAGATGCTTAGAGAATCAGAATCTTGCCAAGCTGTCCCCAAAATTTCCTGCTACATATTTATGTCAACATCATTCTGATTGCTCCAATGACTGTTTTTTGGGGCATAATTTATTTTGCTTGTTGAAGTTATTACCTTATCTTTTTTCAATATTTTGTGACTCATGATTTTGCCTTGATCATTTACCCTGAGGCAGTTAGGTATTCTGCTGTAACTGTTTGTGTTACCACCTTAGAGAAGGGTGAAATATGCAGCTGTGGTTTCCATTTGAGATTATTTTCATGGGGAGCTGGGAGGGCTGGATGTACTACCAGGTGATGTTCCTTCTTGACTAGTCTGAGCAGCCCCAGGATCCCTGATACCTGCAGCACCTGGTAATAGGCCTTTACATGCACTGATCCAATCAATTCTTTCTGGCTGAATTCACCCATTATCAAGTAGTAGGCAGTTGCATTCTATGGGCTAAAGACAATTACAGAGTCTGAAAAACACCAAGGCCTCTGAAGTCTTTGTGGTTAGTAGGAATGATAGAAATTATGATACCAGTTGATAAGTGCTATAATGAATGTATATGCTGAAGACTTTGAGCACTTGGAAAAGCAGAGTAATTTAAAGGAATACAGTACATATGAATTTCTTTCCTTCCAGAGACCTCTCCATTCTAAATGGCAATATACTCTTCTCATCCTATACCTGCCTATTTATGTCTCAGTGTCAATACTATTTAAAAAAAATAGTTCTATCGCTCCTTTAAGTAATTCTTTCTTCAGATTTTCCTGCATTACACCTTTCTAGCACTTGACAACATTGTTTTTTAAATGGTTATATGTGGGATTAATTGTCTAACTTCTTTTCTGCCCACTAAACTGTAACTTCCTAGGAGCAGGAATTGTTACCTGTTTGAACAAGACCACATATTCAATGCCAAACATGCAGAGGAGGAGCTGTAGAAATACAAAGTGAGGCAAAGTAGGTTTACAGTTTTTTGTATGAAAAATAATACAATAATCAATAAGTCATACTATAAGAATAGACTCTGTTTTTCATATACTAAAAACCCACTTTTACCCTACCCTGTATATGCTTATTTTGAATAAGTGAGCTTGTTTTAGGTGTTTCATAATAAGAACATCCTCACAGAGAAAATTTCACTCGGCTTCTCTTTGAATTTGGTACCAAAATATAAGTTGTATTTTCCCATTGAAAAATGCAAGTAGAATGCATTAACTCAGGCTCATGACACATCTAAGTGAGAGTGCAATCATACCTCTTTCCACCCCTCTCTCCTTGCCCTCTTCACCTGGCTGAAGTGAAACACAGGAGTCTCAGCCCTTTGTAAGCTCTACCAACTCCATGCAGTTCTGTGGACAGCCATGCAGGAGAGGGGAGGGGAACACCACCCAACACAAATGCCTGTCAATGCCCAGTACTTTTCATCAATGTTATACACTTCAGAGCTTTGAGTGAGCTAAGGTTTTTGGACCTGTACTCTTGTAAAGGTTATAAAGAGGAGAGGATGTAAATAGAACATAGATAAGGGTAAAATGTTAAAAACAATGGAAACAAGAAAGTATTCAAGAAGTAAACATTGGTCTGATATTTGGAAGAGTGCCTTTAAAAGTCGGAATACTTGTCAACTTGATTTATCTTCTGGTGGTATGTCTCACAGGGTAAAATATTCCATTGTGTTTTCTTATTTCAAGATGATATTGAAAGCATAGACCACATGTCAATTAAATTAATTGAGAGAAAATTTGTTTTAATTTTATTTACCTGGCTCTAATGGCCTGGCAGGAATGATGGAAAGGTATATTTTTGATTAAGAGATGGAAATTCAAATCAATTCAGTGTTAGGTATAATTTAAAAACTTGTGAACAAATTTTAGACACAACCTTTGAACCAGGGATAGTTATAAATGAAAATATCAGTATGACTTGAAACTAACATAGGACAATTTAAATTTAAATACTGAGTTGTGCTGATAACCAAAAACTAGTGACATCTATAAAAACTTCAACCTGTAAGAGTGTCACAACCTCAAAAATCAGACTGAAGATGCAAGCATGGGGAGATAGAAAACAACTATAGAAATTCACCTGAGAAAAACAAGCAACTTTGAATGAGTTTTCTCATTATTGACCCTCTCTGAAACCAGACTTAAGGGGTACATAGATAGAAAGTAAAAGTTTGGGTGAATACTTTGCCTAGAAACACATTTGGAATTAAGAATTGGCTGCTTCCTGTGGGAGCGGAGAAAGTGAGTTAGGGGTTTCCTGGTCTAACACAGATTATGGCTCTCAGCACTCAGTTTTACTCAGGGGAAACATTTTGTGAAATCATTCTGCCAAGTGAGTGCAGAAGGTGGTTTGGAAGGTGTGTGTGATGGTTTCTTTAGTTTCAGAATGATTAAAATGGAGAAATCCTTTTGAGGGGGGTGCGAGTACACACCAGTCTCCTATAGGTGGTATATTGGGGTAAAGCTTCTTTCAATTAGTGGAGACTTGTGGAACATTTGAAGATACATGTTATAATGTTACATATATTTGTTATGGGGTTTTAAATTGCAACTTTTTCTGACTCGATTTCCACTAAATCCCCAGAATGAGAGTGACTGGGACAGTACAGTGAGTGTGAGACACTCTCTATAACATACAGAGACTTTACAAGGGGAAGGAAGGAAAACATACTTCCTGTCTCCTTGACCCCTCAGCAAAATTAGAGATATGAAAAGGGTCAGAGAGAAGACCTGGAAAGACTGATGAAAGATTTCTTTGGCCACACTTTAAGTCCCCACCCCTATGGGTGCCAGGGAGGATCCACAGGGAGCACAGGGAAACTGATCATGCAGCAAGGAGATGCAGGAAGCCATTACCTTGCCTCAACTTAATGGGATTCAGGTTTGGGGTGTGCATCTGTGAAATGTGGCCAAAGGATGTTCCTGCACTGGATTCAGCCCACCCTGCTGGGATTGATGCTGTTTGGAGGGCTTCTTAACAACCAAGGTGAGCCAGATGGAAGAAGCCAGCATGAGCATGTCCAGAGCAGTGCTGCTCAAATATTCACACATGTGAATCACCTGCAGGTCTTCTTAAAATGCAAACTCTGATTCAGCAGGTCTGGGAATGGGGATCCCAGGTGATGTCATTGACGATAGCCACTAGAACATATTTTAAAGGGCTGAGAGCACTGTCTGATGGAGTCTCCTGTAGGGATTCAGAAGACATCGAGGAAGAGAAGCATGATGTCCATAGGCTCAGGAAAGATCACCATCAGCAATGGGAGCAGAGATTTGTGCATCTGCCCAGGGCTTGGGGAGAAAGAAGACCCATAGGGAATCCATGAAGAACTCTCTACATCTCCCCCAAGAGAAAGGCATCTTTGTTCCACTGCCAGACTCTGAGCAGGATGTGTGGGGGGGGCACCAAGCAAGTAAAAAGTCTCTCATCTCTCCTCTCTTCTTCTGTTCATCCTCACTTCATGAACTTTCAGGGCCAGCCAAGGGACACTTATCATGGGACATTGGGGAAAAATGGGCAGGTAGCTTATGGATATTAGGAGGTCCTGCATCTTATGGTTGATGGAAGGTGAGTGCCCCTAGGTGACTTCTATTGCAGAAGGAAATGGAAAGTAGATTTTAGATATTTATACTAGGAGTTCCTTATCTCACATAGTGTGACAGACACTGGTTTGTTGTTTGCCAAATGATTTTCCCTCCCTCCTGGTCACAGAGCAGATCCATTCCCAGCTTGTATTCCAATTGAGTCAGTTACACACTGAGTTCTGGCCAATGGGATGTGAGCAGAGGTGACATGAGCCACTTGCAGACAGGATGTGACTCCCCATTGTACCACTCTCTGTGCTCCAATCCCCTTATAATGACTAAACAAGGAGCACTTCAAAGAACAAGAGGAGGTGGGAGCCATGAGATGGAAGAAACCTTGGTCTCTGGATAATTGCTTGGGATCAGCATGTGTAGGACTATGACTTAGAGAGAAAACTAAAATGTAAATATAAGTTTATTGTGTTAAGCTGTAGATTATATGGTCATTAAAACAGCCTACTTGAGTAATAAACATAGGTGAGCATGGGACTTAAGCAAATAAGACAACTGCTCACTAGGGCCAAATCCAATTGTCAGAGTAGAATTGGGAGATATAACAACTTGTACCTTTTATGAGTTTTTTTCTCTGAGTCAGTGTAGACAAAGTTTTGACTTCTGAGTGCTCTGGGGACCAAGTGTTCCATTTTTGTAGGGTTTGCCTTTTCATCTGGGGCTGAAAGGTAAGTGTCCTAGTGATCAGTAATGAGACTATGTCATTTCAAATTATCTACTTCCCTAGCCTTACTATGAATTTCATGTGGCCTCTTCTGTTAGGGATCTTTCTGCTTTTTGCAATATGAAATGTTATCCTTTTATAACAACTTCTAAGCCCTATTACAAAATTTTATGAAGAACTGTTTCTTTTATAATACACAAGTATGCACAACCTATTTAAATAGAAAAGTATTCCAAAATTATTTTTGTAATTTTAAAATTATTTTATTTAATGTCATCAATGAATAATAAAAGACTTTATTAGGTGGACCTGCTCTTTCTGTTACAACACAAGGCCCAGTTGATTGCATTCAATTTAATAGATCCAAAAAAATAGGTTCAGTAAGAAAACCTCTCTTCAGAATGTGACAGAATTTATGCACTTTTCAACCAATTGTTTTAGATCATGGACCTCCAGCCCCTTTGTTTGCTGAAATCTTGAAAGATCAAAACCTCAGATTGAATTTGGTTTTATTCCATTTTTCTTTAAAACTTTGATCTCACCCTTGGAATTTATCAATAGTTTCATTCTCTTTCATTTTCCTTAGACTTTAGAAACTAAGTGTGACATCAGGAAAATGTCATCTGGGTAAGCTTGCAGCCTTCCTTTGAAGCAGCACATGTTCCCTGGGGCTATAGGAAAAGGCAAGCTAGCAGATATGCCAAAATGTCTGTGGATGACTAATTCAAAGGAAATAAAAGACACATTCAATGCATTTCTGTCCTAAAACAACAATTGAAATAAATGCATATATTCACCTTTAATATTAATTTTCTTATAAGAAGACATCAAGATTTTCTTCTGCCATCGGATTATGTTAGACTAATTAAATTCCATATTATATTGTGTTGATGTCAAAGCAAGCAAAAACGATATTTTAGGTTTAGATTTTTCTTAATCTGAAAAGTGATCTTAGAAATAAGGACAGGTGCTAGAGATATATTATAGGCATTTAATAAGACTTACCCTTTGAAAAAGTCATCTTTAAAGTTTTACAAAGCACTCTGGATTTTAGAGAAACTTATTGAAACCATAATAATGGAACATCCCAGGGGTCTGCAGTACTTAGGTAAAGTAAAAACTACAAAGGTAATCCTTTTCAGTCTGTAACTCAGCATGTTACAACCCTTTGCTATACGGTTATCTTTATCACTTACATGGATAGAACATTGTAGTGGAATTTGTTTGATTAAAGTCAGTGTTTATGAATAAGATGTAAAAGAAGTAATGTGGAGGTGGATTATATAGTTTTAATTTAAAAAACAGTGATATTTTGGTAAAATATGAGCATGGTAGAGAATTTACCTTTGCACAATAAATAGAAATATAATTGCTTTCATCTTCATTACATGGATTTTTATGTGCAGCTAACTATAATTTGAAAAATGTAATGAAATTACATTAAACCTTTAGTAGGAACAGTCAGGGTTGGGTTTTTTCCAGCTAATTTAGGAAAGTTTTTGCTGAAAATTTCCTAATGAAAATTAAAATAAATCCTATTAACTTCTAACTAAAAGTTTATGCATACAAGTTAGAAAATAAATTAGCAGTGCAGATGAATAGCCAGGGATGAAATATATCCCACTCTCAAATAAACTCATGACCTTTACTGTGGTATGAGTTGAGTTTGATATGTTACTGGAAATTGACAGTGTGACAATTTTGACAGAAATTTATCCATTCTTCTAGATTATGGAACTCATAATATACTTTTTGTCCAAGTTGTTTAATGTTTATTTGTGTTTGTTTGCAAATCTAAGATTTTAATTGGTTGTTGTTTTTATTGGGTAGATTTATGTAAGCATAATTCTACTAAACTAGATACTACTATTTAAGAAGAGTAATGGTATATTTTTTCCATCCTAGAAAATACATTTTAAATCATTTTAACCCACTATAAACATTTTGATAGTTTTTAGAGACTCCTCATAAAACATTTTTTAAAAAAAGCAATTGGGCAGTGTTTGAACATAGGGTAATAATTCATACCAATTATATTGCTAAACACAAGGTCTGAGGCCTAATAATACACCATAATTCATACCGTATGGTCTGATAGCAATTAAATACCATCATTAAATATATTGCATGTATACAAAATTGTTGAAATCTTGCTTATATGAAATAATATCCAGAAATAGTACCTTTGCTTATTTTCGTGACAATGTTGTAATCATTAGAGAGCCATTCAGTGTATACTTTTAATACACTCACAGACTTGGATTTTTTCTCATGTTATTGTGACTATTAATACTAATGCTTTTGAGTCTCTGCTGATTTTTCTATCATGTAAGTAGAACAGGTACAATCAGATGGTTCTAAAGTAGTGATTAATATATACCTGAAATTTCACTCCACTGTGAAGAAAACAAACAACTAAACCCAAAAGGCCTTACTGACTTAAGAAATCGTGTTTTAGAAAATCTCCAAGGGGTTCTCCCTCTAGCTCTAGAAGATGAACAAATGTTAGAGGAGGCAGGTGATTACTAGGCAGATTAAATACTTACTATTTCATGGTGCTCATGGTACCTATAGTAGGCGATTGTCAGGTTCAGCTTGTGACCATATTAGTAGGAATAGAAAGGGGTGTCCTTTGGATTCCCAAGTGCTTGGGACTGCTTACTTCATGTAAGTTTTATCCGTAATAAACTTGTCAGTTTCATACAATGATGTAACCCCAAAAACATCATTTAATTTGATTTTTTAAAAGGTATACTTCTACATAATAAGTAGGAAACTTCTGAATATCAAGTTATACTGTCATGGACTTTGGAACCATGATGACTAAGGTTTACATTCTGACAGCCTACTTAAAGCTCCAAGCTCAATTTCAGGGTAATTTACAGATAATAATAATTACCATGGAGCCATATGCCAGTATTAGAAATAATATTGCAAAGCACCCAGAACACTCACAGCAAGTGCTCAGCGCACACTGAAACAAGTTTTTACAAGGTGTCATGCCTGAGCAGTTCATTCTGGTCTAAAGAAACTGTGTGTGTGTTGGAGGAGGGGCACATCCAATTCAAACTTTTAATTTAACCAAGGTTATTAAATGCCTACAATGTGCAAGGCATGGCCATGAGGGTTGTGTATATTAAGGAAAGTTGGCTTCTTCTGTTGCTTAGTGGCTGAGGTTAGGAAGTCAGATAGGGAGATAGAAGAGGAAGAGGCACAGTGTGGGGCTTGGTTGTTGGCTGGAGGTTGGGCAGAACACATCTCTCTGATTCTTGGATAGTACAGTAATTTGCCAGTTAACCCTATACTAACTATGTCTTTTATTTTCTGTATTCCTTTTTTAAATTTTTAAAAATGTTTGTTTGTGCTATTACAGTTGTCCCAATTTTCCCCCTTTGCCCTCCTCTGCCCAGCCTGCCCCTTACTTCCATAGTCAATCTCTACACAGTTGTCCATGTCTGTGGGTCTTTCACACATGTTGTTAGCTAATTCTGTAATCTGATGCTTTGACATCTGAGCCTTGCTGATCCTGGAAGAACTGCCCTTCCCAGGGCTAGCCAAGTCCTAGAGAAAGTAAACAACTCCAACCAATCAATCCAGAGCCCACACCTCAACCACACCTTTTATTGGTCTCTCCCGCTCTAGACCACACTCCTGCTGAGGGCCAGGTACCAGATAACCAGGTTTAGTCTCTGCATCTCAGGGCCTGCTGAAATTATTCAAATTCATCTGTCCCATATCTGCATATACTGCCTCACCCATTCCTCTCCATGAAACCACAAAGAAAGCTTCAACTCACTGGTTTCCTCATTCCCTCCTGACTGATCCAGGTACTTCTTCACATAGCCTCCCCCTGGCATGGTGTTGGACTCATGAGTATCAACAAACTGCTGTCTCTTGATCTGTTTGTCTATTATTACTCCTAAATAATGCAGATATTAGTCCTAAAACAGGAACATGCCTACATAATAATTATATATAAATAACCATACAACTTTATTTTAAAACAAACCACCAGAGCCTGAAGCTTGCAAAAGTGTTGTCAGAAACACATGTGAAAGGAGTTTGGATAAATGAGATTGCTTAAATGCACCGGTAGCTCTGACCAGGAAACAGAAGCATTTGTGGAAGATAACAACAACAAATAAATAAAGCCACAGAAGAACATAGTTGTACCCTTTTATTGGCACAGTCACTTTTCAAAGGCTGGTATGAAGACAAAGTTTTGAGTAGCAAGACATGATGGTCTAATGGCACCACTCAGAACTTTCCAACAGCCCACAGAAGCACATCAAAAAACAAGGCAGTTGCATTACAGGAGGGTTGAGGATATACAGCAGGTGGGCCATGCAGTGGAGCTTGGAGAGGACAATTGTCTTGTGATGTGGCATTACTGCTCGAACCAGTAAATCTCAACGTGCTTATCTGTATGGTGTAGACCTTAAATGAATATGACCCTTTCATCCCAACAGCTATAAATTTGAAGCCATACATGCTGAATGACACAAAATTTCCTGTAACTTATATGTAAGTCAGCAGATGAGATTTAATTAAAAAGCTCACAACCCACATATCCAGAAATACAGGGCATAAGAAAGAACTGCCTTCTAATCAATGAACAAAATATAAAACATGGGACTTGTTCCATATATATGTAGGGCGAAGCTAAAACAACAACATAGTCCCGAGATTCTTAGGCATTTTAGGTTAAAAAATGGCATGTGAAAGAAAAAATTCTAGAAACAATTTTTAAAAATATGTATTTTGAAGAAAGGGAGCACCACCAATTGCATAAAGTTATAAAATACAGTCAGAAACATGTAAATAATTTTCAGGTTCATAATTCCAATAAAACACAAATACCTACAAAGAAATAAAACACATGTCCTGCAGAGTACATTACAGTAAAATGATTGGAGTTCAAGGAACATGTGGTCAGACTATATAAAAACAAATGTATAGTGTGCATGGATCCCTCCTCTCCTCCACCACTCCTCCCTCTCCCACCTCATCCACACGTTTTATAACTTTTTTCTTGCTACATAGAGGTAGCATGGCCCTATCACCATGAAGCCTGAAAATCAGAGTGTATCCACACAGAATGGGTAAGAAAACACGCACACACAGTCACACACACATATCCAGGGAATCTCGGGTATTTAACCTCTCTCTGCTGTGCTTTTCTGTGTAAATGTGTGGAGAGAGCACCCAGTGTGTATCAGAGGCAGCCTTCTGTTGATGCAGCCTGGAATCACTAGGCAGTTTTATTCTGAGTCTGTAGTTCGGACTACATCAGATGGTTGTGTCCCAGAACTCAGAAGGCAGCCTGCTGCAGGAGGCCCCTTCTGGCTTCTTCAGGAGAGTGGGCTTTTTGCAAGGAGGTGGGGGAGGCCCTCTGGGCTCCGAGTGCTGCAGGATTTGCTGCCAGTCTTCTCTTTCCTCACAGAGCTTTCGCCTCCAGTCTAGGAGTTCCTGCAGGGCCACACTTTCATTCTCTGAAAGCCTCAGCTGATGGATTACCTGTGGGAAGAAAGAGGGAAGAGAAAGAGTAATGCCAAATATGGATTGTGAGTGAGCAGCACAACATGTATAATAACAACACCTGGATGCCAAGGGGCTGGACTGGGGTCAAGAGAGACATCATCTGTTCCCTGTAAAACCTCCAGGTACTCAGTAACTGGCATTCAAGTGGGTTGGCTGTGAGCTGCTGAATTAAGGTGAATGGAACAAAAAACAAATCAGTGGAACATTTAGGATAGGTACACAGGTTAACTTGTGATATACCTCCAGGTGATACAAGTAAGACTTAAATGTCTATTTTCCCTTTGTCCTCTATTATTATGTATATTCTTATAACATCTTGTACTTTCTCTTCATTTAACCTACTACAATTGTAATTCTGTCTGATGTTTTTGGATTTCGCAAGGTTCTCCCCATTCTAGGATCCACTTCATCTATGCACGGTTACTCATCATCATCTTTTAAGGTAATGTGACACCACTCTGACCACCATGCACTGACCAAGGTTGGACCCCCTGCTCAAGAGGGCCCACTTACAGTCAATGTTAAGAGAGTACCACACTAATATAGAAACCATTTCCAAGAGTTAGGTATGACAAGAGATAGCTACTAAAATATCAAATGAGCTCAGTGGAGTCGGGTAGTTGTGCTTGAGACCACCTGCCAGCCCACTGGTGTGTCTGTGCATGCGCCACTTTGTGGCAGTGAGTCAAAGCTGTGATCTAAACTAGCAGCTGTGTGCTCTCTCAGATCTTGAGACTGCAGAGATGAGAATTTTAGGGGCCTTTGCAGGACAACATCAAAACATGCAATTGTATCAGCCACTTTCCTTAGGGCACCTGAAGAGAGACGCCCTGGAGACTGCACTTGCCCCCTGACTGCAGCTGGGGCACTTGAGGACAACCAGGCTACATTGACTGCCATGGGCTTTCCCTTCTGCCTGCAGCCAGTAATCTTTAACAGCTGGGCATTGCAGAAACCACTCTTTCTGTCAATTCTAAAGTGAGTATGCTGGTTTTAAAAATGAGGTTCTAGATAAGAACAGTAAAGGAGGATGGGAATATTGGGGGAATTCATATGAAATGAGATGGCTCACTCCACCTCCAGAGCACCTGTTACTTTAGGCCAGTGCTGCTTTCATCTTCTTCATCAAGACAAAAGAGAAGAAAACAGAGCAGGACACAGGGGTTTCTGCTTATGTGACAACAGGTGCTTGAAAGAAGCACAGGTAATCAGTGTTGAGGAAATTCTAACACCAACACCTTCACCTGGGCAAGGAAGCCTATTATCTGCCCCAAGAAGAAGAATTTAAAGCCTAGAGTCAAGCTGTTGGACAGAATGTTCAGACATGGTGTTAAAACACAGAAACCAGGAAGTTAAACCCATATCCAGCATGCATAAGTAGATTTCTGGAGCTGGTTTTTAGCAGGAGTTTTCCAAAAATGAATTTACAAACAACAAGGAAAAAGTTAAAAACCTAGGTGTGGAAAACGGGACTGTGATCATCCAATTCCTAAAGCAACCTGCAGGCGTCAATAGAAAACAGGCTGCTAAAGCAGCATGCTGCACTTAAAAGGGCATTTTTCTCTAGTGCCCAGGACTGCACCAGAATGACCTGGAAATGAGATATTCTCCTATTGGGAAGACTCTACTGTCAGAGAAGTGAGCCAAGAAAGTGGGGTGGAGGGTATGCATAAAAATTATTTATTCAATAAACTTTAGAGTACTAAGTAGGTACTGAGTACTTTTCTAAGTACCTTATAAATGTTAACTCATATTGTTAACTCATATAGTCCTTCTAAGAACTCTATAACACAGTGCTAGCATTTTGTGATGAGGAAATTGAGGCATAGAGAGGTTAAATAGTTTTTTCAAAGTCACATAAAATACTGGAATCAGGCAGGCTGGCTGCAGAGTCTGCCTTCTTAGCTATTACTCTATAGTGCTTATCATTTACTTAGCAATTGTGTCCAGGATGCTAAAGATCAGGGTTTCTATACCACCTTCCTTTTCCCTTCTTTTTGTAAGTGGAATTTGAGTGAAATCTGAATGTTTCCTCCATTCCCCTCTCTTCTCCACTCATATATTATGTGGTGATTACATTTAGCTTCAGTCTCATTTACTCTATGAATATTAAATATCTGTATAGATGTTCCTTGGCACACATTCAGTATATAATAGCAATCTCCAAAAAATGCTGCCATTGCATTTATTTTTATGAGAGAATATTTAATTGATGAAAGGGTATGGCTAGCATCTCAGCTGACTATTTTCCCAAAACTCCCTTGAAATATCATCTTCCATAAGTAATAGAAGTTCATATTGATCTATTTAGAAAACAAAATGAAGAATTTCTATTTCTGCATAAGATTTTGTAGGTCATGGCAGGATACTGCTCCCACATTGTAAAATAAGAAAGGAATAAATTACTAAATTCATATTTTTAAAACATCATAAATCTCTGGAAAAGCTGAGAACTAGAGAAACCAAATTTCTGGATGGAGAGAATCTTTCTGAGCAAACGAATAATTACCAGCTGCTTTTTTTTGGGGGGGGAGGGGGTGCATCTACCAATTCTGTATTTCTGTTGGTCTAGAGAACCCATTCTAGAAGAAAAAGAAAACTGTACAATATTTTGCAGGTGCATGGGACTTGAGACACAAATTGGAAACTTGAGGATCCTCAAATACATGGCCATTTTCCCCAAGAGATATTTGTTAAATTATTTGACTGTATGAGTAAGTGATGCCTTGGATCAAAAGCTTATAAAAAGCAGAGTGAAATGTCCTACAATGACAGAGATGTTTTCAGAAGCAATATTTTAACAGGGGAGAGGATAGCCTCAAGCACCTGACTAGTTTCATCTTAAAGATTTTCAGGCTTTAAAACTGAGTGGGGCACATGACTGGAGTATGGGGCTCTCAAATACAGAGCTGGAGCTCCTGTACTGTTTCAGTGCTAAGGGACCATATAGGTTCTCACTCAAAGCATGGGAAGGTGCAGTCTGAGGATTAGAGGAGAACCAGAAATAAACTGGTACTCCAACACACCTCCATTTGTGATTGGACTGATGTGATCACTCCTTGCCTTTGCTTCCTAACAAAGGATGATGATAACATTTTATGTAGAAAACATCATCTATAGCATTCATAGTTTGTTTATATACAGTGTTTCCCATGAAATCAGAAATTACTATACATGTGAAGAGACAAGAAAATTTACCAAAATTCAAACTATAAAACAGATTCAGAGATGATCCATATAGAGAGTTAGCAGGTAAAGACTAAAATACCTATGATTAAATATTTAAAAGAACAGAAAAAGATGGATAAATGTAAGAAATAGCAGAATGGACATGAACATAACAGGAGTACCTGAAGTAGAAGAAATGCAAAGAATGTGGCAAAGCAATTGTCAAACAGATGTTTCCAAGACTCATGAATTGTGTCAATACACACATTTAATCAGCTCAGTAAATCACACAAAAAATAAACATACACACCATCACCAACAATAAGAAAACACAAGGCATAACATATCACATTAAAAACACCAAAGACAAAAGACAAAAAGAAGTACTTTAAAAATCCAGAGAAAAAGACATGTTACCTTCAAAGAAATGACAATAAGAGTGAAAGCAGACTTCTACAGAGTATAATTGGAAGACAGAAAACAACACATCACAGGTTAAAGTACTGAAAGAAAGTAATTCAACGTAGAATTCTGTACTAAAAAATCCATTAATTGTGAAAGTGAAATGCTTCTGGACAAACAAAAATGAAGTAATTTAACATCAAAAGTCTTGTGTATATGTGTGTTTTTTAAGGTGAAAGAAAATGTTATCAGATGGAAAAATGGAAATTTAAGAGAAAAGAACAGTGGAATTAAATACATTGATAAATATAAGTTATACATTTGTAATGCTTTATAGACTTAAAATTAAATATAAAATAAGAGTGGATACCAATAATTTCCAAAACCAGAAGGGGTTTCATGAACTTTAGAGGTTCTGAAGTTCTAGCAGTATTAGGAAAATGGTAAAAGTAATAAAATCTGTTATGATGGAATAAGGTACACATTTTATTCTGTAGTGAAACTCCAGGAACAGTGAATATACAGTAAATAAATTAATATAAAGGAAATGTGAAATAAATATTTGATTAATCTAAACAAAAGAAAGAAAGGTACATAAAGAATATAAAAGTGGAGTCAACTACTAACAAAACAGACTAAAGCATAAAAACTAAGCAAACAGAATCCAGATCTCCACCCAGCAGTTAGCCTTGCCCTTCCATGGCCTGATGTCATGTGCTGGATTTATCTTCATGCTGATGTGAACGTACACTGTCCTCATACCAGTTCCAAAATGCATTCATTTTATATTTCTTCTCAATCCACAACTCTTCCAATAACTTTGCATAATGACCAAAAACATATACTACGTGAGACCCTCTGCTAAGTCCTTCATAACAGGAAGAGATTTACAGATTCTGTCACTCCACAGAAGCTGCACCAATCTGCGAGAGTGACTTTCAGTGGATGCTGATCTGAATGAGGCTTGTGGGGAGTGATTCTGACATACAATGTCCCAAATCCACTAAGTCATTGCTTCACTGGAAAAATTGCTCTCTACCCTTTCAAAGCTTCTCAATGTTTATTAAAAAAATTTGAATTCCCAAATACATTATAAAAGGTGAAACTTATACATACAAACCATTAGAAAGCACTTCCTTAATGAGGGTATTGATGTCTTGAATAATGTAGTGAGTACAGAAGAATGTTGTCATTGAGTCAACAACTAATAGCTCTTTATGCTTCCTTGATAAGCAAAAATTTGACTGATGTTTGCAATAATCAACCAATGCTCAGAATAAACTCTTTCATTGAGAGATCCCATGAAACTTTATTTTCTATTATGGAGATTAATAGGTATTGAGTAAAATTTAATAAGTATATAAAGATAGTTGCCAGAATGGCATAAATGAGATGTGAAAATATTAACATTATTGATCTTCATTTAAAAAACAAAGAACTATCTTCACAGGTTATGTCTTAAATGAAGGTAAAAATTCTGTGTAAGGATGTATGACAGGTCACTATTTTCAACACAGTGAGGTTCAGAGAGCATTTTAAATTATGATCTGTGAGACCATAAACAGAAGATAAGATGAGCTCTAATGTTTAGTTTGTTTTGATTAGATTTATTAAATTTATTAGATTTTGAGGCATATGAATCATAGTTGTCACAGCCATGGCTTTAATATTTTAGAATATCAAGCAAATATAACTATGAATATTATTTAAATGGTGGTCAAGTAATATGTAAGCAACAACAAATAATTATAATATTATTGAGCACTGTAAAATATCCAAATCAGTGTTTTTCCATTCTTTAAATTTTATAATTGATTACTAATAACAAAAAACCTCATAGCTTTCCTTACCAGTATTTGATATTTCACAAAAATATTATCATTAACAAGGCAATAATGATTTTTTAACAAGAATTTTAGTTTTGATATTGAAAGGAAAGCATTTCTTTTCAGAAAGAGAAGAAATGACTCTGGAGATTAGGGATGCTGCTGGCAATGTAGACTCGGAGTCAGCTGGTCTCTCATCCGGTCTCATTTATCTGCATTTGTTGGTAGGATAAGGATGCCATATTGGTGTGTGGTGTGTTTTAACTTAAATCTTGTTTTCCACTGCTTTAAAAGGTACATCACAACCCCATGTCATCACTTCAGATAGCTAGTCACTTCTTATTTGTTTTCTTTTCTGGCATATTTTAAATAATAGTATTTGAACACAAAATCATCTTTCAGAAACAGAAGGCAAGTGTTGTAACTGGGAAAGTAAAAAGTGTTCAATACACCGGAACCTTTGGGTATAAGATACCCGGCTTTTAACGGAACTTTTATACATGCCACTCACACAAGTGTTTTAATGTGTTGCCCATGGCATAGAGATGGAGTTAGTCAAAAAGAGGGAGTTTTTTTAAAACTTTTTTTCCTTTTTATAATTTATCTGGGAAAGGGAACTCTATGGAAGAGGGTCTGTAGAGACTTCAAAGAAGTGGTAACTTTTATCTAAATTTTGAAAAATGAGATGGTCAATCAGATGGAAAAGGTCAGGAAGAGATGCTTCCACAGAATTTAACATAGACATTGAACTTCATTCTTTAACAGGGAATCACAAACCTACAAAGACGCTAGAGACAGTATGTATGAATTCCTAAGTCAGAGTGCCTAGAATGGAATCTTAAATTTGTCATCTAATGGTTGAGTAACCTTGAACAAATCTATCAGCTTCCACATCAGTAAATTAGGATCACCATAATAATCTACCTCAAAAGGATGGATAAAGATTACATGATTAACACATGTGAGCTACTTAAAAGTGAATGCTCTATAAATGTTTGCTATTATGACTTTGTCATTATTAGCTGTTTGACTTGAGAGAATCTCTAAACATTCTGAATTATAGTTATCTTGATGACTCAGTCAGAAAAAGTTAAATGTAATGACTTCTCCTACTATGGTCCTATATAAATATAGCATAATCTCTCCCTTCCTGATTAACATTAATTATGATGTATACATGATTTTATTTTATTTTTTAATATATTCTATTGATTATGCTATTATCGTTGTCCCATTTTTTCTCCCCTTAGTTCCCTCTGCCCTGTACCCACCCTCCCACAATCATTCTTCTGCATGTCCATAGTTCATACATATAACTTCTTTGCCTTCTCTATTTCCCATACTATTCTTAACTTCCCACTGTCTATTTTGTATATATGATTTATGCTTCTTATTCCCTGTACCCTCTGCCCTTCCCCACTGATAACCCACCATGCGATCTCTATTTCTGTGAATCTGTTCTGTTCTACTTGTTTGCTTAGTTCATTTTTGTTTTTTTAGATTGTGGTTGATAGTTGTGAGTTTGTTGTCATTTTACTCTTCATATTTTTTATCTTCTTTTTCTTAGATAAGTCCTTTTAACATTTCATAAAATAAGGGGTTGGTGATGATGAATTCCTTTAACTTGACCTTATCTGGGAAGGACTTTATCTGCCCTTCCATTCTAAATGATAGCTTTGCTGAATAATCTTGGATGTAGGTGTTTGCCTTTCATGACTTTGAATACTTCTTTCCAGCCCCTTCTTGCCTGCAAGCTCTCTTTTGAGAAATCAGCTGATGGCTTTATGGGAACTCCTTTGTAGGTAACTCACTCTTTTTATCTTGCTGCTTTTAAGATTCTCTCCTTGTCTTTAATCTTGGGGAACTTAATTATGATATGCCTTGGTGTGTGTTCTTTCTTGGGCCCAACTTTCTGGGGACTCTCTGAGCTTCCTGGACTTCCTGGAAGTCTATTTCCTTTGCCAGATTGGGGAAGTTCTCCTTCATTAAGTTTTCCATTTCTTACTCTTCCTCTTCTGCATCTGGCACCACTGTGATTGGAATGTTGAAACATTTAAAGTTGTCCTGAAGGTTCCAAAACCTCTCCACATTTTTTTTTAATTCTTGTTTGTTCATTTTGTTCTGGTTGAATGTTTATTTCTTCCTTCTACTCCAAACTATTGATTTGAGTTCCAGTTTCCTTCTCCTCACTGTTGGTTCCTTGTACATTTTTTTAAATTTCAATTTTCATAGCCTTCACTTTTTTCTCTAATTTGCAACCATACCCCACCATTTCTTTAAGCATCCTGATTACCAGTGTTTTGAACTCTAAATCAG
The DNA here is from genome assembly GCA_028533065.1 of Trachops cirrhosus. Lineage (NCBI taxonomy): Eukaryota > Metazoa > Chordata > Mammalia > Chiroptera > Phyllostomidae > Trachops > Trachops cirrhosus. Next base: position 56,616,166 of record CM052548.1, on the reverse strand, counting down.
ATAGATTGGCTATTCCTTCATTGCTTAGTTGTATTTTTTCTGGAGCTTTGATCTGTTCTTTCATTTGGGCCATATTTCTTTGTTTGGGTGCACCTGTTACATAGTAAGGAGGGGAGCCCTAGGTATTCGCCAGGGTGGGGCAACCCACATGGTTGCATTGTGGTACTGTATGTGTGAGAGAGGTCCAAGAGGGAACAATGCCGCTTGCTCAGCTTTCAGCAAGGTTTCAGTCACTTCCTCTGCTACCCACAAGCAAATTGGGCCTTTCTGGTACTGATTCCCAGGTGGGTGGGTTTGTGTATGTTCTAGGATCCTGTGGGTCTCTCCAACAAAAAAACTCTCCTGTGAGGCTGGGAGTTTCTCTTTCTGCCTCAACCCCCACAGGTTTTTTCAGTCAGAGGTTTTGAGACTTTATTTCCTCACGGTGGAACCCTGTGTTGCATGGTCTACCTTGCTTCCCCATTGTTCCTCCCGGTTTATCCACTCGAGAAAGTGGAACTGCTGGCTCCACCAGCCACTGCCTCACCCAGTCTGCCCATCTCCGCCTCTCCTACCAGTCTGGATGAATGTTTCTTCTTTAACTCTTTGGTTGTTGGACCTCCATACAGTTCAATTTTATGGCAGTTCTGGTTATTTTTTGTTTTTAAATTTGTTGTTGTTCTTCTTTTGGTTGTGTGAGGAGGCAAAGTGTATCTGCCTATGCTTTGATCTTGGTTGGAAGTCTATACATGATTTTAAATTAAAGAAAGATATACAGGAAGAAAATTATAAAAAGATCTAGAGGTTTTTTGAATTTTAGGAATAAGGTAAAAAGGTAGACATAGATTTTAGTGAGCAATTTAAATAACAGTTAAATGTTTCTGAAATTGGGATTCATTTGTGTGTTTTCAGGGGCCCTTAAGTTCTTGGGACAATCTAAAATTTTTTACATTTTCATAATATTTTTTTAAAAGTAATATAATTGTGCTTTGGATTATTTTAATACCTACTTTTTAAGCTAACAGTGAAATTTTTATTTCTGACTTTGTGTTTTATCTAAAAGTAGATTAACACAAGTAATATTATTTATATTCTTTCAGGTTAAAAAGAAAAGAGCAGATGCATTTAATATGCAGGTAGGCATTCTTCTCCAAGGAAAATCTTAGTGATCTGATAGTGTGGGTTTGCCCAGCATTTTAAATAGAAAAAAAAATGACAAAGCCCAGACTGGTGTGGTTCAGTTGGTTTGAGTGTCATCCTGTGAACCCAAAAGTCATGGGTTTGATTCCCAATCAGGGAACATGCTTGGACTACAGTTTTGTCCCTGGCGAGGGCACATGCAGGAGACAACCAACTGATGTTTCTCTCTCACACTGATGTTTCTCTGCATCTCTTACCCTCACCTTTCTGATCTGTCTAAAATTAAAAAAGTGACAGACTTGGGTAAAACAATGGCACAGGGTGGTAGAAATGTACCAAAGTTCATGGAGTCTGAGTCAGTACCGTATTCTTATTTTCAACAGTAATTTCCTATCAACTAAACAAAATCATACATAATAAAAATGTTTATTTTACATTTTTTGCTTTTGTAGGTTTTTATTGTACTTGAACTTGTAAATTTGCTTTGGTTTTACAACTGTAATGACAGCTAAAAATGAGATTTTATGTAACAATTTAGTTAACATTATAATAATTTAAGAAATTTTAAGAGTCAAAGAGATTTTTTTTTCATTTAAAAAGGGTCATAGATATTATCAAAGTGAGAAAAAGGCTGATCAATGTGTGTAGAATTCCCTGTGGGTAGAATTAGTTGCTGCTTGACAAGACTAGGTGTGTCTTTTAGGGTCCAAACTAAGTAAATTAATCTATACCCAGCACAGTGCATCTAGTTCACTTTACATGGAGGGTTTAAGTGGAGTTAATGTATGAATTCCTGAATACATGTCTGAGAGAAGGAACAGATGTTACCACAACACACGCATATCTCATTTTATTGCCCACTGCAGATATAGTATTTTTTTACAAATTGAACATTTGTGGCAACCCTGCATCAAGCAAGTCTATAGGAGCCATTTTTCCTATAGGCTTCAATTATGGTTAGTATTTTTCAGTAAGAAAGTATTTATTAATGTAGGTATGTATATTGATTTTAGACATGATGTTATTTCACTCTTAATAGATTATAGTATGGTATAAAGATAACTTTTATATGCAGTGGGAAACTAAAAAATGTGTGTGATTTGCTTTGTTGTGGTGGTCTGAAAACAAACCCACAATATCTCTGAGGTATGCCTCTGTTAGATTTGTGGTTTCACTTTTTTTACAACTTATGGGTAATTGGGCACCTCACCCCCATCAAGACCAAAAAGAGAAAGGAAGAGAGTGCCTTGAAATAACACCAGACTGACTCTGGACAAATCCCATACTTGAGATAAATTTTACATCTCAGATTCAGATAAGGCCCTTTCAAGCCCTTTAAATCCTTAGGAACTCATTAAAAATGCTCTGATACTATGAATTCACATAGTGTGTGGGTCATCTTAAACCCATCAATTACTCTGGATCCAGCCTAGATGGGCTTGAATGGCTAGTGAGTAGAGTCACTGAAAAGAGTGGAACAGTTAGCATGGACTTCAGGGTGGTCAAAGAATGCAATACCTTAAGCAATAAAATAAGCTTTTCTTATGCTATGATCTGAATGTTTGTGCCCCCCACAATTCTCATTCTGTAATCCTAAAGCCCAATGTGATAGTATTTGGAACTGGAGTCTCTGGGAAGTGATTTGGTCAGGAGGGCAGAGGCCTCATGAGTAGGTTTAATGCTCTCAGGACAGAGATGGGACAGGGCTCCTTTGCCTCTTCTGCCATTTGAGGGTAGAGTGAGAAGTCTGCTAACCTGGAAAATAGTCCCAACCTTGCCTCCTGATTTCAGACTTCAAACCTCCAAAACCATGAGAAATAACTTTTCATTTTCTAATAACCATCTGGTTACAGCAATCTGAACATGCTAGCATACCTTATGCCCCAAATTATTATTTTCTGATAGTATCGGGGAGGGGGGAAATGGTGCTATTCCATAACAGGTACAAAACCTGGGATTCTAGAAGAGGGCACAGGCTGTTAGCTTAAGTCGTTGAAAACAAAATCTTTTGATGGAGAGTATAAACATAAATTGTAAATTATTCTGTGATTTTTATTTTTAAATTTGACATTCAAAAGAGATCTGAAAGGTCCAGAGTCTAAGGGCCACTTGTGATTCATTATGAAAAAGCACTGAATCACCATTTACTGGGAGCTGGGATGACCTGATCCCTTAAAGAAATTGACAAAGGATCCGTCCCACAACCACGGGAGGCCAGACAGTATTACTCAAGCAGCCCTTATGTGTGCTACACCTAAGTGGGAAGAGGGTGGGGCAGTCAGTATTTTAAATTTACACTCACCTGTAAGTTTAGACCTAAAATGGAGCCTTTGTTGCACCCATACCTCCATATTTTTCTACTCTTTTTTTGATCACCATTCATCCCTCCTATACTCTCTTCCACTTCCATTCATCCCCTCCATCCCCACCCCCTGCAATAACCACACTATTGTCTGTGTCTAAGAGTTCTCTCTCTCTCTCTCCCCCACCCCTCTCTTTGCTCAATTCCTTCATCATCCCATCTTTCCACCTGCCCTGGGGCTGTGAGCCTGCTTTCTATCTGTGAGTTTGTTCATTAGATTCCACACATGAGTGAAATCACATGGTATTTGTCTTTCTCTGACTAGCTTATTTCACTTAGCATAATGCTCTTCAGGTCCATCCATGCTGTCACAAAGGGTAAAATTTTCTCCTTTTTTATGGCTGAGTAGCATTCCAATATGCAAGTGTACCATAAATATTTTATCTACTCATCTACTGATGGACACTTGGGACACTTCCATATCTTGGCCATTGTAAATAACCAATTGAACATAGAGATGCTTATATTATTTCAAATTAGTGTTTAGGGTTTCTTCAGATAAATTTCCAGCAGTGGAATCACTGGGTCATAAGATTTAAGGAAGGATAACAGAAGGGAGCTATGTCATTTACCTTCAATAAATAGGTATTCCTCAACATCTCATTTCAAGCTCCCAGCATATGTGAGCAGATACAGAAATAATCCCAGTCCAAACTCATTTCCCTATGGCCCAGGATACTCATCCTTGAACAAAATCTGTGACCTTCAACAGGTTTTTAATCAAGAATATGCCTTCATTGAAATGGTAATCCTTGGAAATTATGTTACTTAAGACACTGGCAATTACAACCTCAACAACTCAGTATGGGGGTTAAAACAGTGCTTTTATTTTGTTATTGAGAAAATCTTACTGATTTGATATTTAGAAATTCAAGATGTGAATCTAGTTTCCATTTTTCCACCCAGATTTATGAAGTATTTGTATTTACTAATGCCCAGGAGATATTAACTAGGTATGAAGAGTTTGATAAAGGGATGTAAAGATTGAGTTCATGCAAGTTTTATATATATAAAGAGGGATGTTATATTTAGTTCACTTACTTCCAGGGGTTAAAAACCACTAAATCTCTCACAACCTAGAGGAAAATACAGTATAAAATAAAGGCTTAGTGAGGTTTATTACTTATATATTTAATTACTAATGGTATTTTATTGCCATTAATACATTTTAAGAGATGAACTAATTAAAAATAGGATAAATTTTGTTCATTTCCTGTAGATATGCATTTTTATGAATAATAATAAATGAAAATTAATAATTTGCTGCTGATTTTTACCTTAAGTCTTTCCCTTCTCTGAATAAAATAGCTTTTGTTAAATAATTAATATATAAAATCATGTTATTGTTCATTTGTCACAGAATTGATTTTTCTATTGACTGTTCACCCAAAGGTGAAGAGAGGCATTTACTGACATTTATAAAAATTAAAAGAAGGAAGTGTCCCAATTGAATAGTGAGTATTAGTGTTTCAAATGCAAATCCTATTTCCACTCCATGCTAACAAGATGTTGGAGGAAAAAAAAACGTTAAAAAATGAAACTCAAAAATCACAGTTCGTAAAAACAAAGCTTATCTAAATACATCCTAAAACATGGAATAAAATAACATGTGATTCAAAGAAGCCTTTAGTTAAAGGATTGTATATTTCTACACTTCTAAAAAATCAAGAAAATGATCTGAAAACAATAGCAGCATTTCTGGTTTAGGCAAAAAAGAACTGCACCTTCCTAATTTAGAGATAAGCATTTATACAGCTGCCCCGTTAAGTTCATTTTTGCTTTTTGTTTATTTTTTGACTAAGGGTTAAATGAAAGGGAAATATCCCCTATAAGGTATGTTACACATTCTATTGGAAACAAGAATAGCTATATCTGGACAACCAGCAGTGAGAATGGGGAGACAGGATTTTATTTGTTTACCTTATCTGTACACTTTGATTTCTTTTAAAAATTAACCACTGTTCTTTACTTTTATAAGAAGTAATATTATATTGGAACAGACTTAGTACAATTCAAATGGACATTTATTTGCATTTTTCAGTTGATATTAAGTTCATAGCTATGAATAAAAATGGGCATGTTTCTATTAATAGTAAGTTATAAAATAGAAATTTTAAATTCTACTGTACATCATGTGATATAATTAATTTGTGATATTTTAGGATATAGATTTTGTATGAGCTCTGGACTCTAACCTCAATTCATTTAAAAAACATGGCAGTATAAGTGAATAGTAGATTGTAGCAAAAATTGATAACATATACTTAAGAGTATGCTTATAATAATGACATGGTACAGTAATGGGGTTCAAGTATAGGAACTATATGGAAAAACATAAATCTATTATATTGGAAACAGAAGTAAGAGTATTATAATTCCTTTTAAAATGTTTTTCTTGGGATTTTGTGGGAGACTCTCTGCAAATACCAGGAGGTATTATTGAGGAAAACTAATCTACTAAATTTTATCTTTCCAAAGAATAAATCTACTCACATAGTTTGTTCTAAAATCTTCAATGCCACTGTTTTGCACCAACCTAAATAATCAAGTTTACAAAACTTAGCAAGTTACATAAAATCCTATATTTCTGGTCACACTAATTATTTCAGCTTCATCATCATTCATTCTCACATAGACTATATATCAGCCCAATCACATGTACCCAAACATACTCTATAATTCCATTTATCTTCTGTACAACAGTCCTGTTTCAAATGCCTAAATATAGAATCTCCTGAAGTTTCCAAGGCCCAGCTCTATAAGTTATCCTCATGATATTGTTTTAGATTCTTGAAGCATTTTCACATGTTATTATTCTAATAGATTCTTATAACCAGTGAAGTATTTTTGGCCTCATGTCATAGATGCTTAAATTCATCTTTAAAGTCCAAACACACTTGGCTAGTGGTAGAGTCAGACACAAATTCAAATACACTGAGTTCAGTCTGATCTTCTTAGGTAGTAATTACATTGCCTTCCAAGAAGTTTTCCTCGTCTGTTAATCAATGAACACATGTGCTTTAAGATATTATAAAGCAGAAGGTGTTGTGATGAGTTTGACAGGATTTATAATCACAAAATATGACCTGCTCCAGGAAGAAGCATTCATTCAAATTGAGCAACAAGACAAATACACAGAGTTAAATAAATAAATACTTAAATAGAACATGGAAGCAAAAATGTCACAAAGCAGAACAGCATTAATTGACTAAAAAATTATCTATATATATGTGTATATATATATATTTCACTTTTGTTGGAATATAGAGGAGACATGACTCATTTCAAGGCAATATAATCAAGAAATTCATATTGGGCTGTGGAGGTTTTTTCTGGATTAAAAGGATGAGAAGGACACAAAAAGAAGAGCATTCATGTTAAATGGTATAAGGAATGGTGTTCATACTTTTGTTCATGTCTGGGTTTTCAACTGCAAAAGATACAAGATAGAGAAAAACACCCTGCAATGTGGTGTGGGACTTGAGAGTTGACATTGAACTAGCAATGGAGCTGTGAACAAGTCTTTCCCCGACTTGTCTGATTAGCTAATACCTTAATTAGCATTGTTTTGTAGCAGTTCATCAGTTAAGTTATTAATTTCTTAAGATACATTTTCTGGAAACAACCACAATCTGTATGTAATGGTGTTAATTATAATTAAATAAAATGAAGACAACCATTTTATAAAATTTGATTAAAAAAAACTATTAACCCAGTCCAAATAGGTTTTAAAAAAATAGCTATAATTAGGAAAGGGGTATAGTCTAGCAACTTCATTGGTCATGAAATTTAATGCATGGGGGAAAGCATCTTCTCTGTCATCAACCTTGAGACTTCCTCCAAAATTTGGTTACCATTTAGAGTCACCCAGTTGAGAACTAGAGGTAACAGGAGCAATTCTTTATAATCACTAAATGTACCAAAAAGATTCTAAAAACATTAAAATGTTCCTCAGGATGTTCAGCTTGTTATAGGGGATTAACTTTGTCTTTGAGGAAAATTAAGTCCATTGATTCTGAGAAATTTCAGAGAGACCAGTTTTTAAGAGTTACAAGATCTGGTTTTATATACATATATACTGCTGGGAGCACCATTGATCATTATTTTGTGTAAAAATGTGTGATGAGTAATATTCTAATAATTCTGTCATAAGACAATATAAATGTGCACAATTTTTGCTATTGTAAGGGATAAAGATGGCTAATAATGGAGGCTAAACTTAGTTAAGCACTATAAGTAATGATGCTCAGCAACAACATATAAAATATTAAGCCAAATAAATGATGAAGGGTGATGGTGTTACTCAAGATAATATAACAGGCAGACCACAAATACCAGTGGCTGACACAAAAAGAAGTATATTACTCACATTAAGGCCAAAATTATTGTTTCTCATCAGTGAGTGACCTTCCATGTTGTCATGAGTGTACTTTGCATCTTCTTGGGTCTTGGACTGTTCTGTATCAGTTTTTGGATAAGAAAGGGCATGGAATATTCCTAGTCAAAGGGAGGTTTGTATGGGTCAAGCTATAAACTGGCTCACATCACTATGCCTCCTATTGCATTGGTTAGATTTCAGTCATGTGATTATTCCTAACCACAATGGAGACTGGGAAATGTAGTCTAACTATGTATTTATAGAGAAATGAACTTGGTGGTCACAGTCAATTAGTGTCTTTGAGACACTAATTGGTCATGGTAAATTATGCATGTACAAATGCTAGACAAAATAAAGAAAGGAAAACAGATTTAAGAAGGATTAGGAAGGAAAAGAGAAGATTTTGCCAAAGCAGGCAATATTTAAGAGCAAATTTTTTAAATCAAGACTTCATTCTAAAAAATATATAATAAAAACCACCTGGAAGAATATACAATTAATTTCAGATCACTTGGTCTTTACATTCTAGGCTTTTAATATCATTGACTTCATGACAATTCTTTGCAATGTCACACTTCATCTTTTTTAGAACCTGTTCTGACAGAGTCAGAAGTATAAAATGATTTCTGACAGAAGTACGTTATTTCACATAATAATGTAATCATAGAAATCAGAGAAGAACCAGGGCTATAAGGTCTACTAAAATAAACAAATTCCTTCACCAATGTTAGATGATCATGTTTCAACATGATGGAACAAGACACTATACTTAAGTAGTCAGGAAATCTGGGCCCCAGGTTCCCAGGTGTCTCTCTTCCAATTCTCTGTTATCTTGAGTAGTAATTGAGGTATTTGTCTTGTATTTTCCACTTACAGAAAAAGCAAATGTTTATCCCTAACTTATATTCTAAGTAGACTAGTTTTCAAAACTGGTAAATGGGTTTAAAGGAAGACAATATAATATAGCCATAAATGATATTTTACATTTAGCTTTTTGTTGTAGTTTATAACCTAAATGAATCCCTTTTTAGAATCACATTTTGTAATTAATAATAATTTCAATTTCTCTTCATTTAAACACTAGTAGAGCTCCACTCTAGCTACCCTGGCCATCTTGTAGTTCAGACATGCCCCTGTCTCAGGGCCTTTGCTGTTCTCCTACAGGAAATGCTCTTCCCTCACATCATCTCCTGCCCTGAATTCCTTACTTTATTTTTGCTCAATGAGGCTTTTGTTGACAGCCTGATTTAAAAGTACAACTCAATCTTCCTCCATATCATTCTTGTTACTTCTAGCCCTTCTTATCCTATTTTACTTTTCAAAAATAACTTAATAGTAGTCCCCCCACATTATCTGTGGGGAATACAGTCAAAGACACCTAGTAGATGCCTAGAACTGAAGATAGTGATGAACCCTATACATATATACTTTTTGCTAATGTTTTTATAAATTAGGTACAGTAAGAGATTAATAGTACTAATAAAATAGAACAATGATAGCAATATACTGTAATAAAAGTCATGTGCATGTGGCCTTTCTCAAAGTATCTTATTATGATATTTTCTTTTCTTTTTCACTTCTTGTGATGATATGAGATGATAAAATGACTACATGATGAGATGAAGTGAGGTAAATAATATAGGCATTGTGACATAGTGTTATGTTACTATTGACTTTCTGAGAATACATAACAAGTACTTTATGGCTTCTATATTACATATCTGAATTGCCCAATATCAGTTATCTTGCACTTTGGGGCCATTATTAAGTAAAATAGGGCTTACTGGAACACAAGTACTGTGATGCCACAACAGTTGATCTGATCACTGGGATGGCTATTAAGTGACTAATGGGTGGATAGAGTGGTAGAGTGCACAGCATGGAGATGCTGGACAAAGGGATGGATCATGCCCCAGCTGGGATGGAGTGAGACAGCTCAAGATTTCATCAAGTTATTCATAATAGCATGCAATTTAAAACTTTTGAATTTTTTATTTCTGGAATTTTCCATTTAATATTTTAGGACTGTGGTTGACCACAAGTAACTGAAATCACAAATAAGAAGGGATGACTATATTGTCTTTAAGCATATTATACATATTGTTTATTGTTTGATTTCCCATGCTAGAATTTAACTTCTATGAAGGTGAGGATGTTTATTTTGTACACTAATATGTCCTAAATGTCTAGATGTGTGCCTGGCACAAGTGAATCCTCAATAAGGATTGGTTTAATGACTGAATAAATGAACCTCCGAAAATACAATTTTATGCAAGCCACTTTCTTAGAATTCAACACACATATATTATGTGCTTTATTTTGTTTTATGCACTATGCATATATATTAACAGTTATATACATTAATACCATATATATCATTCTTTATGCAGAATACAAGGGATCTTCCAGAGTCAGTCATTTTTATTGTGACTCTCACATTACATGCCAATTTTAGAATCTAATTACCATATAAAATGTGACATGAATATTCTCTAATCAATGATACAATTGCCTGTGATCCTATTTACCAAGTCTACTGGTACATTTTTAACATGGGAATGAATTACAACATTTGATAAATGTAGGAATATTCTATCAGTCTGCATTCTCTTAATTCTTCTGAGGCTCCTACTGGTTGACAATTATACAGAGCTGGCAATTTATTAAGTGCTTTGTGTTCAGAATACAAAAATGATTAGGATGCATTAATGAGAGTGCATATAATATAATGAGAATGGTTTGCAGGACATCCCTATATGTTCAGAAGTCTATCAGGGTCTACATACAAACACAAGTTTATAATACAACAAAATAAGTTGTATAAAAAAGATTTGCATTATAGAGTTACAGGAACCAAATTACAGAGGTAACTAACTATGTTGCTTGGAGGGTGGGCTCAAGGATACCATCACAAGGAAAGCAATATTAAAAAAGCATGTGGAAGGTCAGTGACAAGTGTGGAGAATAGTTCATTTATGGCAATGTACTCAGAATTAGGAGGAAGTCAGCAGCATGGTCCTATGTGATATAAGGTGTGTAAGATTGTTATCAGTACAGAAAAATGTAAACTTACATTGTTAATTTACATTATTATCAAAAATCAAATTCCAAGTAGCTTAAAGTTCTAGCTGCAAAAAACAAACCTACACTTTAACATATCTTTACACACACACACACACACACACACACACACACACACACACACCAAAATCTGTCCAGAAAAGTCCAGCCATTGTTAATACAATAAGAATGGTTTGTGCAACATTAGTATAACCTGGCAGCCAATGGGAGTGGACTGGAATGTGCATGTGTGAACAATGATGACTTCATTGTCCTAGTCAGTGGGGGCAGTAGACACTGTTGAGTGAGCATGTATACTGTGCGGCTGTGGCATCCATAATGACTGAGTGAACAGAGCAATGAACCTGCTTCCATTAAGCTTGAAATTCCTCCATGGGAACTATTTGGATGATTCAGAAGGCCACCACTATGGGCAACAGGTGATTGGCAGCTTCATCATGATAATGCACCCGCTCATGCATCACATCTCATGCAGTTTTTTTGTTGAAACATCAGATCACCCAGGTGACTCAACCCCTTTACAGCCCAGATTTGGTACCCCATGACTTCAGGCTCTTCCCAAAATTAAAATCACTTTTGAAAGGGAAGAGATTTCAGACCTTTGATGAGATTCAGGAAAATACAATGGGTTAACTGATGGTGATTGGGAGAACTGTATGATGTCATTGTCCTATTGTCTGGATACCTTCAGGATAGAAAAAAAATATATATGCATATATATGTATGTATGTATATGTATGTATATATTTATATATATTTATGTGTATATATACACACACATATATATGGCAGCAGGGTAAGAAAGATTTTTTCCTTTTTAATAAGAAAGATGTTCTTGAACAGAACAAGAAAAGCACAGCCTATAAAGATAAGGACCAATCAATTTGACTTAAGAGCATTGTAAATTTAAATGCAATAACTACATAAGGTTGGCCAAGATGAAGCAATTCCATTACAGCCTATTTCTCTCACTAATTGTAATGAAAACATTAGATAAAATACATAAACATCAATCAGAGGACTCAAAAAAGTAAACAAAAACAAGTGATTTTTGGAGGGAATCAAAACTTAGAGTGAAAGCAGAATAAAGACATGTTCAGATTAAAGACACTAAAGAGAATTCCCTAGACCTGCTGCAAATAAAATGTTAAAGGAGATTCTTCAGGGTAAAGTGAATGATAGTGGAAGGGGACTTAAAACTCCAGGAATGAAGAAGAGCCACAGATATGGTAAGTTATGGGACAATAAAAAGATTATTTTTCTCCATTAAAGCTGTCTAAAACATGCATGATGGTTCAAAGCAGAGTTACAACATTGTTTGGGAGAATATGTTCAATGTATGTAGATGTAACATATGTGACAACTATAAAGTATAGAGATGTAGCTTATGTGACAACTATAAAGTAAAAGTCCACAATAGAGGTTTAACAAAACAATTACATTTCAAATTTATAGGAGTTTGATGATTGCAGCATTAAGGACTCAAGCACATGGTTTTGACACACACACTTCAGCAGAAGTCAATGGTGAAAAACAGCTTAACTTCTTTCTTATTCTTTTTTTCTGCTTTACCTTGAAAACCCTGTGATGAGATAGCCTAAAACAAAATATGAGACAGTGCTGAAAGATGAGACTTCCAGGAGAGGTAGCACTCAAACAGTTACTGGGGAAGAGCAGACAATAAGTATGAATAGTGTAGTTGCTGATGACACAACTAAACCAGAGCCAGAAGGACGTCTAGTGGGAGACATGCACAAAGGCGAAAGGAAAAGATGATGCTGTACCACATATACAATTGGAAAATGGATCACAAGAAGCATGAACCAAGGTAAACTGGAAATGTAAAGCAAAAAATGGAACATCTAAACATTGCAGTGCTTGGTCAGAGTGAACTAAAATGGACTGAAGTGGGACATTTCCAGTCAGGCAATTATATTTTCTGGAAATGACAAACACAGAAGAAACAGAATTTCTTTAATACTGAGGCAACATGTAGCACAGACACTTAGGGGTTACAACACAAGGTAGGACTGTATAATGGCAATCAAACTTCTAGGAAAACCAATTAACATAACTATGACTAAATTCTGTTCCAACTACAGTGGCTGAAGAAGACAGAATTGAAGGCTTTTATATAAGTATTCAAGAAGAAATTGATTATACAGCAAAACAAGACATGCTGATAATTATAGGTGATTAGAATGCAAAAATAGTAAATACAGCAGAGCCAAATGCCCTTGGAAAATTTGGAGTAGGGTCAGGGATGAAGCAGGAGCCTGACTCAGGGATTTCTGTGAAGCCAACAACTTGTCCATCACAAATGTATGTTTCTAACCACCAAATGGATGACTGTATACATGAGCATCACCAAATAGCCAATATAGAAGAAATCAAAAAGATTATATATTTGGAACCAGAAGATGGAGAAGCTGTATTCTCTGACAAAACAAGATGAAGAGCAGATTGTGATACCGCCCATGAACTATTAATATCATACATGAGAGTAAAGCTGAAGAAGAGTGCTACAACAATCATAGTACCAAAACAATGTAAGTAACACTCCTGATGAATTTAAGGTTCATATAAAAACAGATTTGTACTGATAAACTCAAGTGACCAAACTAGAATTATGGATTGAAACTAGAAATATTATTAGAAAAGAATGCAAAACATCAATGCCAGAAGTATAAAGGAAAGAAAAATCAACATGGATGACAGAAGAAATACTAAATATGAGGAAGGGGGGCCCCAAAACACAGAATTATCTTCTGGAGGGTGGTCCCCTTGTTGTACAAGCTCCCCCCACTAGCTGAGTGTTCTAGGAACCCATCTGTAGCAGTGTACCTGCTGGCATTGTTGTGAGAGGCTATGTTTGGCCCCAGTGAATTTTTTTGAACACTCAACACACTTGCCCATTTCATGATGGGCAATTTACAAGTGCCCCTGCCCACAGCACACTGACTGTTCAGCAGTTTTTGATAAAAAATGGCATGAGTCCCATGCCCCACCCTCCCTATTCATCTGATCTTGCCCTGAGGAACATTTTTTTCCCTCAGAAGAGAAAAATCCTTAAAGGGAAACATTTTGCCAATGTGGAAGAGGTGAAACAAGAAATGGCAGAAGCACCAAAAAGCATCAAAATCTATGAGTTCAAAAACTGTTTCAGCAGTGGGAAAAACATCTTGAGATGTGTATTGCATCAAATGGAGAGTACATTGAAGGTGACTGAATTTAAACATGTAAGAATAAATACACAATTTTTTATAAATAAATTGTGGGCTTTTAGGGTCCCCCCTCATATTATCAAACACAGGTTAAAGGCAAAGTAAAAGGTGATACAAGCAGCATTTGAATCCTGAATACAGCTTTCCAATGACTATATGTGCAGATAGAAAAGAACTATCAGCCTTCTCTCCATCTATGAGTCTGTCTCTGTTTTGCTTGTTAGTTCAGTTTGTTCATCAGATTTCACATATGAGTAAAATCATATAGTATTTGTCTTTCTCTGGCTTATTTCATCTGGCATAATGTCTCCAGTTCCATCCATGCTGTTGCAAACGCTGACAGCTATGGGAGGGTGGTTAGAGGGTGGAGGGATTGAGCAAAAAAGAAAATGGACTCATGGACATGGACAACAGTGTGGTGATTGTTGGAGGGAAAGGGAGGTGGGCAGGACAGAAGAAGATATAAGGGGGATAAATGATAATGGAAATATGCAATAAAAATAAATAAAAATTAAAAAAATAAAAAAGAACTACTATATAGTCAACACAAGGAGACAAAAAAGAACAACAAAGAGCTCTTTACCAGAAGATTCAAGAAAATAAAAGGGAAATTCAAACCTAGAGTAGAAATGCTGAACAACCAACTAAGAAGCACACTATCTAATCAGGAGAAAGTAACAAGATGGTAGAAATAGAGTCCTGAAGATCTGTATAGAAGGAGGCAAAATGGTGATACACCTTTGAAGAAGATTAGTAGGAGGAAGAGCCTGAAATTCTAGAAAGTGAAGTGAAAGCTGCCCTGAAAGTATTGGGAAGAAGTGAATCACCAGGTGTTGATAGGATACTGATAGAATTATTTCACAGCACAGACATAAAATTTGTCAAAATCCTCACAAGAATATGTCAATAAATATGGAAACAAAACAAAGTCTACAAACTGGGTGCATCTCAATATACATCCCAATTTTTAAGAAAAAAGATGCCAAAGAGTGCAGTAAATATAAGGGCATTGTTCTCATATCCCACACAAATAAAGGGGATGGTTAAGTTGGATTTTAATTGTGAACATTCATTGGGTACTGGGGTGTTCCAAAGAATTTCAGGTTAGTCTATGTTTTATAGACTCCAGTAAAGCCTTTGACTTCATGAATCATGAAAAGCTGGGGTTGCTCTGAAAGGAATGCGCGTGCCTCAGCACTCAACTGTCCTGATGAGTAACCTGTATCATGGTCAGGAAGCCACTGTCAGGACAGAATAGGAAAAGACTGAATGGTTTCCTATAGGCAAAGGTGTCAGACAAGGATGTATTTTATCTCCCTATATGTTCAATCTGTATGCAGAATATGTCATATAAAAAATGACTAGACTTAGAAGAGTGAAAATTGTTGAAAGAAATATCAATGACTTAAGATATGCAGATGACGCTATCTTATTGGTAGAAAGTAGCAGTGATTTGAAATGACTTTTGATGAAAGTAAGTGTTAAAGCAGGATTATATTTAAACATCAAGATGACAGGAACCACCACTACAGAAGAAATGCACAACTTTAATATAGACAATGATACTGAAATTGTTAAAAGATTTTACTGACCTTGGTTCAGTCACCAATTCAAGTGGTGACTGCAGCCAAGAAATCAAGAGAGGACTGAGATTCGGAAAAACAGCAATGGAAGAATTGGGAAAGATCACCAAGAGTAAAAATGTGTCATTAGAGACCAAGATTAAGGTCACCCACACTCTCTTGTCAGCAGTTATTATTGTATGGATGTGAAAGTTGGAAAGTGAAGAAAATTTCAAAGAAAAAAAGGATGGTTTTATTTGAAATATGGAGTTGGAGGAGAGCTCTACCGATATCCTGAACCATCAGTAAAACAGGTGGGTCCTAGTGCAAATTAAGCCTAAAACATCCACTGGAGGCAAAAATGACAAACTTTAAAAGTGTAATGGAGGGCCATGCACAAAGTTCAGGATGGATTCCCCTCAGTGTGGCAGGCAGGGATGGGATCACTTCTGGAGTGAGTTTCCCTAAAAATATGCTGCCAGAGCAAATATGGTAAAATGATAAGGTTCACTGAAGTTGGGTGTTTTACTAATCATTGTTGCTTTTTTCTAAATTTATAATATTCCATAACAAAGTATTTTTTAAAATTATATACATCACATACATACTTTATAAAAATTCCAGATAAATGTTGGGCTCTATAGATTTAATCTAATCTCCTACATATTTTAAGTATAGTCTTTCTATTAGAGTCAGAATTGATAGGTAAGATATTGACCTTGAAAAAGAAGGAATACTATAATAATAATACCAAGCACTTTTTCAGCACTTGCTATATTGCAGGCAGAAGCTTGACATGTTACATATATTCTCTCTAATCAATCTGAAAAACAATTGCTAATTTCTATATCTATATGTCAAATAACAGATTTAGGATTTATACCTAGATTTTTCATTTCTTTAATTTTAAAAATTAAATTAAATTAACATTAAAATAATTAAGTTAACTAGAATGTACTTAAATGCATTTTCTTAGTTGCATTGTTACTCCCTCCCTTATGCAGTGGTGTTGGCTAAGTGCAGCTTTCCCATCTGGAAGGTAAGTATGCAGAGATATCAAAGACCTTTCTCCTCTTTAAAAGCATAACACAATTCTGATTTCTCATTCTTTTCATAGTTTTTAAAATTGAACTCTCTTCATTGATAACAGTCAATGTCTTCACTAGGAAAACAGTATGTATTCAAATACATTTAAGATATATGTATGGTACAATTTTATGAAGAAAAAAACATAAAATATAGGATTTGATTTTGTTGTTTATGTTCTAACTTCCTATATATCTATACAGGATATGCCCCTTTTCCTTTGAAAATGTCATTTAGCTCATACCATCAAATTAATTCACTGCTTTCATTTCTTGCACATAATGTGGCAGTCATGAGTGGTGCATACTGATTCCCAGAAATTGCAGCTGTGTGAAAAACTTCTATGCTAGATTTCAGTCTGTAGCTTCTAAATGAAATACATGTATATTTCCTTTTGAAATGGTTATCTAATTTTCATTTCTTACCATATGCTTTAGAATTATCTCTTAATGATTAAATTAAATATCTAGATTTAGTTATTTTATCTAACACACTTTCTTTTCCATGTCACAGTGTATTTTGAAGCAGTCTTTGTAACACACAAATTGAATATAGAAAGAAGGCATTGGGTTTATTTAGTGCCCTGTAACTCTTCATTTTGTTGATATGTGACATTACAAAAAAGGTTTATTTGATTGTTCAGTAAAACAAGCCACATTACGATTTGTTTCTTGATGTGGATCAATTGCATATTGATTATGTTATGGCTTTCACTGGCAGCTGTTTCTGGAGTGGGGAGATATACATTAAGCTCTTGGGTTCTGGAATGCCACTATTTTATCAGATACCATCAATGATTTCTTACAATGCACATTTGAATATGACAGATATTAATAAACATTTTTATGCTTTTGTAAAAAACAAAAGAATACAAAAAAGATTTGGCAAGAAATATGATAAGTGCCCATAATAAAAATCATAAACCACACCATAGTTTTGTGGAGAATAGACAGCTGAGAGAAGTAAAATGGCATGAAGTGTAAGTTGGTAAAGGTAAAATGAGATGCACATACAAATAAACTATGCTTATGTGGGAAAAGAAAACATCTCATTTTTCAATGTCAAGTGTGGACCCCTAACCAGACATGCAACTAGCAATTTTATGCTGGGGGAAGCACTCAACATTTATATTGTGCAATCCTGACAGGTACCCTCCTGCCTTCAGGACACCCCTCCTGCACTGTTCATTCTTTTGCTCTATTTATAATCCATAGGCTTCCTGTGTCAGGTTACCTGGCCTCCTGCATCAGCAGAGGATTGCAATCACAGCAAAAAAACACTACGAAGTCATTCTGGGTTGGAAGATGTTCTCACTGTTACGTTCACTGCTGAGTCTTCCACTGCCTAGTTATTGCTAAGAAACTGCATCATGCCAAATGGCACCAAATTTCTTTAAAGTTATTTTACATTACATAAAATGTCAAATAGGCAAATGGAGTATTATTTTTATGCAGGCTGTCACATTCTAAAACCAATCTGAAATGGTTTCTATAACCTGTGAAATTCCAGATTTGAGTACTTGGATGTCCCATAAAGCCACATTCCAGGGCCAATATGTGGAAATCCATGATGTCACACATTCACTGCTGGTTTTATTCATGATGGCTGAGTGTTTTGGAAGGTCATGAATATTTTATCTTTGTTCACAGCATGGACCTACCAAACCATCTATATAAGGACCATAAATGAACTCAGCCACATTTGTGATACAACTAATGTCTCAGTTTTCACTATTTTTAAATATTTTAAGTAAAATTAATTTTACTACTTTTATGTAAAAACATATTTTAAAAATTAATAAAATTAATAAAAATCATGATGAAGCTAAATATAAACTACATTTTTTATTCTGTACATGGGGAAAGAAACTACTACTTATCAGATTAATCTCAGTCAAAAATTCTTATTTGCAAGCAATGAAAACTAACTTTGGGCATCTTAACAGAAGCTTTACTGGAAGGTGAAAGAGTCCCATGGAGTTAGAAGGAAAGATTTGGCAAACTGGACAAACCAAGGTGGATGCAGTGGTTGGCAGTAGACATACACTGACCAACATCTGCTGCCACTATAGGGAGCCACCACTGCCAGATGTGACCCCCATGGCAACAGCTATTCTCTGCTCTCCATTATGTGTCTCTCACTCGATATCCATGACTGATAGATTGACTGAGTCCATCTCACATGTATTTGTTTAGCCATCAAAGGACAGAGAAAAAGGGAGTCTCTCCCTTTAAAATTTCACTGTGATAGTGAAACAATTTAAATATGTGACTGGCAGCTAAAAAAATTATAAATGTCTACTATGGCTTTTTAGGTTTCTGTCTTGAACCAGAAATTATTCAAATTTTATGAAAAAGTTGAATGACTCCTGTATTGAGTTACGGTAAATTCATTCTCAGAAACAGGACATATAATGTTGACATCCATTCAAACTCTGGACTCTGAATTTTCCCTATAATCTTGGGTAAATTACTAAATCTATTTCCTGCTTTCTTTATCTACAATAGTGCCTATACATTTTATCTTCCTTAAAGAAGATAAAATCATTCCTGATGCTAATTAAAATATAGAAATCCTCAAAAAGGGACTATTCAATTTTTTAGTTAACATTTAATTTTACTTTTGTATGTCCAATCAGTCCAACTGATTTTATAGAATTCCTATTTAATTGAATTAGTAGAAAATCTAAAATGTGATATGCCTGTATGTGTCCCTACTTCCTCTATAAATGTCACATAAGAGACATTTATGCTGAAAGATGTGTGGCCATTAAATGCATAGTTTCACATAACTTGTATAGCTCTTCAACAGCGAGGAATGTGTCTTACGGTGAGAATGCATGCCCACACTTTTGCATTGAATAAACTATGCTTGGTTTTTCATTTCCTTAAAAAAATGCATTGGGGGATAACTGAAGGCAGACAGGTTGCATTTGAAAACAAGCCTCCATTGTAAACTGGGAGTGGAAAGTTATTTCTGATAACCTCTACAATTTCTCTTTGCTTCTTGGTCAAGTCAATGAAAGATCAGGGGAAAAGTTACAGAGATGTCTATTTTATGTACCTTGTTTCAATATTAACCCTTTTCTCCATGAACCACATTGTACTGAGAGTCCTGGGAAGGGTGTCGGATGGCCTATCATTGTGCCCTAAAGTACAGGAGTCAATCCTGCAATGAAAATCAAACCAATGCTCATTACAAGTAGGGTCCCCTGTGAATTATCTTAGATAAAGCATCTGTACTGCTTACAAGGTAAAGTAAATGCATCTCTAAGGAACAGAGGGGAGATTAGGACAATCTATTATTGCTACCAATCAGCATTTCCTTTTTATTTCAGTGCCTATATATCAATGTAAATTATTTCAGCAGATTACCTCCTTTAAGATTTATTTTTAAGATTAAAATTATTGATTTTTCTCACAACCTCATCAGTGTTATTTAGAAAATATGATCTGATAAGGCCATGCCTACATAATGCCACATATTGAGATGCAAGCTGATCAATTGCTGGATAGTGGATTTCTTAAAACATCTGGATACTTGACTGAGGCTTTAAAAGATTTTTATGCAGATATTTGAAATCATAAAAGCTGTATGGTGCCTTCATACAAAATAAGAATCTTGTTGCTATACTTCAAATACATTAATAATAAAGCCTGGAATATTGTTGCTTGTACACCTTGAATGCAAAGTCATATCTTTTTGAAGATAATTATTGAAAACAATATTTTAAACTTATAAGAATAGATACTACACTTGATCTTAGCCAAAAGGCTGAGAAGAATAAATGGTGATGGTAGGAGACTTGACTTGGGGTGGCAAACACACAATACAGTGTACAGTTGACATGTTGTGGAACTGTGCACCTGCAACCTGTATAATTTTGTTAACCAGTTTCTCCCCAATAAATTCAACAAGAAGGAAAAAAAGAAACAGTATTTTAAAATTCAACATAGCATAATACTAAATTATATTATATAAATCCTTTTTCTTTCTAAAAACACTAGTGGGGTTTTTTTCTTGCAGTGATAATCTTTATTTTGGTGAACTTTTTAAGGCCAAACACATTAAGCATATATGTGAAATCATTGAAACATGCTGAAACACAGTTTTGTGCACTGTCATCTCATTTTGATTTAACTGGGCTCTGATTACATGTCATATTTTAAATGAATTTGGATTACATGGAATTTGGAAGCAGTAACTGAGATATAATGGCATGCCATAAAACCACAGGTGCTTCCAGTATTTTATTCCCATGTGTTGTCACTTAGAGTCCCCCAATTTTAGCTGAGGTCAAATGTGGAAAACATATTAACATCATTCAGTAAATTTAATATCATCATCCCAACAGTTTTTTTAAAAAATCTACAACATAAATTATGTCTATAATATTTATTAGTTTTTATTTGTATGGGACAACTTATTATATTTTAAACAAGCAAAATACTGGAGTCAAGTGAGACAGAGGAGAGAGAATATGGAGTTTGAGAAACTTAGGACAGAGATGAGAGTAACTCCTTTCTCTAGTCCAGTAAAAACATATGTCCTTGTCATACCTTAATGAATTTCTTGTCATAATTTCATTTACTATGGCATATGTGAATATGTAGGGGTCATTACCTGAGTGGTATGACTCTCTCTGTGTCTCTGAAATGTTGAGGTCGCTGTCCCACTCACAGACATCCTAGAGAATCCCTCTTCTTCAGGTAAACCTATTGAAATCAACACAAAGTAGTTAAGTTGTATATTTTCCCTGAATAAAATAAGTTGTATGTTTATTGTAATACACTAAAATTGTTATATTTTATGAAGTGATCACAAGTTAAACATTAATTGAATAAGAAAGACTTTCCAAGAAAATATGGGAAAACAAAGTAGTGCTACAGTTCTGTTTAATAAAAGAATATACTGGCAAAAGAGAAAAAAATAATAATGGAGAAATATGTCATCATAGCACAAAAGTGAACCCAATCAGCAAATATGTATTGGAGGGGAGAATGGAAACTTTTCTAGAAATGAAAAATTGTTCAATGAAATATTAATGGGGAGAAAAGAAGTACATGGACAAAAGAAAGTAAATGGGCTCCCTGAGTTGCTACAGAAAATAGACTTTATATTTCACTTGTGGGGTAGCAGGGATGCAAAGAAGGGATTAGGAGATGTGTAAGACACAACCAAGTGTCAGAGGGTTTCTACAGACTATAATTTATTTTACATACAAATTGAGTGAAGAGATTGGGTGGAATTCCATGAGGAAAAAGTCAGGGAAGCTGTCTATCCACAGCAGACCAATTCATAACCAGCTATATAGAATGAATAGTGGATCTGAAGAAATTTACAACCCCCTCCACAAGTAATAGAGAAGTACCTATGAGGCAACAAAGGATTTTATTAATTATCCCTTATTATAGAGGCAGAACTCCCAACACTTTGGGCTATATTATTCTCTGCTGTGGGTGCTGTCCTGTGCATCATGAGATTTTTGCAGCATCCTGGTCTCTACCCTAGATGCCAGCAGTGCCTCCCCAGTGTGACAACCAAAAATGTCCCCAGAAATCACCAAACATCCCCTGGGAAGCAAAATCATCCCTGGCTTAGAAGCACTGTGAAAGAGGGATCAATATAATTACAAGTGGCTTATTGATAAATATGAATAAATAAAAAATAACCACCCAAAGAAATAAGTTCTACCCAGAGAACTTGAAATTTGTAAGTGATTGCTACCCTCGTCTGAAATCATAATTAGCTGGTATGGTGTAACTCACAGGTAGCAAACACAAAGCCCTTGCGCTGAATCCAGCCCTCCATCTTGTTTTATCCAGTCCGGGACCTTATTTCTACACGGTGGCAGTGCCAAGCTCCTTGCCCCTAGTTAAAGTTATATTTATATAGTCCTAAAATTACATTTGGCCCTTTGAAGGCAAGTGTGAAGCTGATGTGGCCCCTGGTGAAAATGAGTTTGACACCCCTGGTGTAATTGATTAAACATATACATGATTCCTAAATTAAAATTATTAGAAATCACTGCATACTTTTTCCAATGGCAGCAGAGAGTTAGTTGCTCAGGGAAGTTCACAAAATCCTATCATCACATAACAAGGCCTCCCAGCTGATCTTCCTGTTATGTGTAAAAATACTTTGTGTGGAAAAGTTAGCTTCATTGAAACTGGGCAGACTATGGCCAGCACCTGAAAAATGATACACCTATGGGTTGGGGGTATTGTGTGCTGGAGAATGGGTCTCCCTCATAAGCAACAGCAATGTCTAAGTACTGTATGCAAGAATGTGGTCACAGGTGTGGGAAAGCAATTAGTGTTCAAGTGATCTGAAATCTAAACAGGTGGAAGGGAACATGAAAACCTAAGATTGAACACAAGCTGGAATTCCAGGCAACTAGATCAGCAGATAGTTTGTAATAAAATATATGTTCAGGAAGCAGGGCATGGCAAAGGGTTTGAGACTCACATGAAGGAGGGGTGTCAAAGGTAGGGTGGTACAAAGGGCAGAATGACAAGCAGAACAAATATCTACTTTTAGAGAATCTGTGTCACTGGACATTTTATTGAAACTGGGAATCTGAGGCAGGAGAAGAAAATTGTAATCCATTTTTCAAAAGTGAATTATGTTAGAAGTTCATTCTCTGAATCAAAGCAAAAACTCTATTAGTGAGGATACACACTCAGAGCCAGATCAAGAGCATAACATGCTTTATATAGTGTCAATTAAATAAAGTTAAGAAATATTTATGGTCAGCCTCTGAATAAAGTACTAGGAAATGCAATAAAGAATAAATAAAAGTCTTTGTTCTTTAGAAGCTCAAATTTAATAGAAATGACCCATAACCAGGACACAGAACAGAATGATTTAAGGAGTTAGTTGGGGTACAGGTAACATTGAGCGGAATCTTGAAGAAAGCAGAGATTAATTCTAACTGAAGGGATTAGAGAAAATGTAGAAACAATGTAGCTGCCAAAGGAACTGGGCCTTCTAGGGTGAAAAGGATTTTGAAGGTGAAGAGGATTGAGAAGAAAAAATGAGATAAAGCAATACAATGTGAGGAGACTGCTCCACATCTGGGGTAAGGGCCTATAAAAAATTAATATACGACTTCTGGCCAATATGGAGGTGTAGCTAGATACACTGCCTCCTCCCACAACCAAATGAAGGACAACCACAAATTTAAAAACAAAATAAACCCAGAAATGCCAGAAAATTGAACTGTATGGAAGTCTGACAATCAAAGAGTTAAAGAAGACATATTCATTCAGATTAGTAGGAGGGGCGGAGGTGGGCTACTGAGGTGGAGAGGACACCTGGCAAAGGCAGCAGCTAGAGGACTGCGGTGGGCAAGGTGGTGGCTGGCGGAGCGGGCAGTCCCACATTTGCATGTGGATAAACCAGGAGGAACAACTTTGGAGCAACACAGACCATGCAACCTTGGGTTTCAGTGTGGGGAAATAAAGCCTCAAAACCCCTGACTGAAAAACCCTGTGAGGGTTGAGGCAGCAGGAGAAACTCCCAGCCTCATAGGAGAGTTTGTTGGAGAGACCCACAGGGTCCTAGAACATACACAAACCCACCCACCTGGGAATCAGCACCAGAAGTGCCCAATTTGCTTGTGGTGGCAGATGGAGTGACTAAAATCCAGCACAGAGCTGAGCAAGCAGCATTGTTCCTTCTTGGATCCCTCCCCCACATACAGTGCCACAACACAGCAACCTGGGTTGCTCTGGCCTGGCAAATACCTAAGGCTCGGCCCCTTACTATGTAACAGGTGTGCCCAGACAAAGAAGTATGGTTTAAATGAAAGAACAGATCAAAGCTCCAGAAAAAATACAACTAAGCAATGAAGAGATAGTCAACCTATCAGATGCACAGTTCAAAATGCTGGTAATCAGGATGTTCACAGAAATGGTTGAGTATGGTCCTAAAATAGAGGAAAAAGTGAAGGATATGAAAGGTAAAATAAAGGAAAATGTACAGGGAACCAACAGTGAAGGGAGGGGACTGGGACTCAAATCAATGGTTTGGAGCAGAAGGAAGAAATAAACATTTGACCAGAACAGAATGAAGAAACAATTCAAAAAAAAAAAAAATGAGGAGAGGCTTAGGAACTTCCAGGAAAACTTTAAATATTCCGACATCCTAATCATAGTGGTGCCAGAAGAAGAAGAGGAAGAGCAAGAAATTGAAGACTCATTTGAAAACATAATGAAAGAGAACTTCCCTAATCTTACAAAGGAAATAGATTTCCAGGAAGTCAAGAAGCTCAGAGAGGCCCCAAAAAGATGGATCCAAGGAAGCACACACCAAGGCACATCATAATTAAGTCCTCCAAGATGAAAGATAAAGAGAGAGTCTTAAAAGCAGCAAGAAAAATGGTGACAGTTACCTACAAAGGAGTTCCCATAAGGCCATCAGCTGATTTCTCAAAACAAACTTTGTAGGCAAGAAGGGACTGGAAAGAAGTATTACAAATCATGAAAGGCAAGGATCTACATCCCAGATTACTTTATCCAGCAAAGCTATCATTTAGAATGGAAGTGTAGATAAAGTGCTTCCCAGATAAGGTCAAGTTAAAGGAGTTCATCTTCACCAAGCCCTTATTATACGAAATGTTAAAAGGACTTATCTAAGAAAAAGAAAAAGATAAAAAATACAAACAGTAAAATGACAACACACTCACAACAATCAACAATCGAACCTAAAAAAAAACAAAAACAAAAATAAAAATTAACCAAGTAAACAACTAGAACAGGAACAGATTCACAGAAACAGAGACCACATGGAGGGTTATCAGCTGAGAGGGGGAAAGGTGAAGTGAGGGAATGGGGGAAAAGGTACAGGGAATAAGAAGCATAAATGGTAGGTACAAAATAGACAGGGGGATGTTAAGAATAGTATGGGAAATGGACAAGCCAAAGAACTTATATATATGGCCCATGGACATGAACTAAGGTAGGTGAATGATGGTGGGAGGGGGTTACAGAACGGAGGGGAACAAAGGAGAGAAAAAAATGGGACAACTGCAATAGCATAATCAATAAAATGTATTTTAAGAAAGAAATTAATATAGTATTAAATGTTAACTGTTACTGGAAAAGAGGAGGGAACCTGGAGGATGTTGGAAGCTAGAGTGGGTCAGATGTTAAAGAACTTTACATTTCAGAGAAATTTGATAATATTTTATAGGTAATGGGTAGAACTGTACATTTCTGAGAGGGGATGTGACACCATTTTACCTAAGTGGTAAGTTAAAAGGCATTTCTAACCTGTTGACTAAAGAAATTACTGACCTCAGAATCTGTGGCAGGGTCAACAGGACAGGGACAAATGGCTTCAGTTTGGGAAAAGTAAACATATGGAAATGGAGAGGCAGGTGATGACAGAGGGAGAGTAAGGTAGAAGAGAGAGTGCCAGAGAAACTCAGTTTGAACCGTCTCCTCCTGATGAAGCAGGAGGTGAGAAGAGTATGTGGAATAAGAAGTACGAAGTACTGAAGTATGGGGTTGTAGCACATAGGAGAGAGAACCTCATTATGGCTTAAAATATTAAGCAAGCATCAACTAGATAAAGTAAAGTAAGAGCTGGGAAACACTGAGGTACAAAGGAGGCCTGAAGGCAGGATTTTTTTTAACCAACAACATTTTGTTTTGCTGCAGTACTTTTTAAGGCAAATGATCTAAAATTGACACCAAAGGCACAACCATGAAGAGGGGAAAAAGGATGAATGCCTTCATTCAGATATTAAATATAAACATGTTAAAAATATCATAAAAATAAAATACAAATTAAAAAGAACAATATAGAACATTTCAATATACTAAATAAAAGGTTTTGTTTTTCTTAAAGCATGCTACAAGTTAAAATAAAGGTACTACCCTCAGACTTTAAATTTGGGCAAAAAATATGTATAAAAATTTAAATGAAGAAAAATGATCACTAAATAATAAATATGTTCATTTTCATTAAGTATTCAAAGAAATGCATATAAGACTATAATAACTTACCCATTTTACTTTTCAAGATAGCAAATATTTCAAAACTTTTTATAATATAGATTTGATACACATATGAAGGTAAAGAGAATATGTAGTGTGATTCCATGTATTCATCACCAAACTTTGGAATTTTCATTATTTTAATCTGGTTTCATCTACTCACTATCTTTTTTAAAATTTCCAGAAATTTAGAAAATTTCCCAAATGAATTCATGTGTAAATTCTTGAGCATATGTCCCTAACTGATAAGGATATATATATATTTTTTTAATATAGCAAGGCCTTCCTCATGCAGCTAAGGGAAACACAGTTATGCACAGGCTCCAGGAAAGCCCCAAAGTCTTGGGGATAGAAAATTCAACTGTGTATTCTCACAGGGTAGAAGATTCCAGTGTTGGGGGACATTTAAGGTTAACCTGGAGGAACTTACTTGTTGAATTCCATTGGACAGTAGGTTTCCATCACAGAATGATTGCTCGTACATGTTTATGAACTTGCTCTAGTTGTCTCATGGCCACAACCTTCTCCTCAAACCAAGTTCTGAGATGATAATATTCCCAGTTTAAACAGATCTATGCTCTCTCCTCAGTATATCTCCTCAGCAGCAACAGTGTGCCTCAAAGTGCTAAGCATGTCTGTTTGACATAAAACCTTCATTTTAAAAAGCCATACCTGCCCAAATTATAGCAAGGGCTCACTAAGGTCCTCTAAACTCCTCCTCTCCCCAGATACCCAGCTCTTCTGCTCCAGGAAAGTATGCTGAGGCTTAGGGGATGGTACACACTGACCTGAACCTTGTAATAGATACCATCACTCCATAGAACATGCTGCTCTTCCCTGGAGCTAGGCAGAAGGACAATCGTGAAGTCATTAGCCTTGATCCAAGGTTCAGGCAGTGGGAGAGGGTTATGCTCTCCCTCTCCTTTTCTAGTTGGTGCTGTGCAGGGTTTTGTAAATTAAACCTTCCCCAGGACACTCAGGAGGATGTCTTTTAGGACATTTTCATAGGTTATTATGTGGATTCAGCCCCTTCAGATTTGTAAAGTGATTTTGAGAAAATCTAAGACGTGGAGATCATGAAGTCTGCTCACAGAGCCCAATGAGTTAATTTAAAGTCGTCTACCAACTGGAGAATGGACAGACTTTAAAGGGTGGTTGTGACACTGCATTTTATAAGCTTAACCAGTTAGAATCTTTTAGTCAAATTCCCTTTTATTTTATAGGAGCCCACACTTGTTTTTTAAACAGTAATGGGGTTTGGATTCTCTTTTTATGTCTTGCCTGATCTTTAACTTCATTTCTCTCTTGGTTTCTATGATCCTGAACATCTGTGTTCTCCTATCTCTTTGACCATCTATTCTGTATCTCCACACCTGCCCTTCTTAAGGCATATTTCTTGAAGTTTGAAACTCTGCATGGTTTTGTGGTCTTTTTTTAAATTTCTCCTCATACTTTTTCTTCAGATTCTATAAGCCAACACTATTTCTCAAGCTTCCTTTGAAATTTGCCTTTCCTATCTTTCCATCTTTGATTCCTTGTCTAAATTCCAAAACTATAATCATAATTTCTGTAGCAATCATTTAGAGCCAAAAGTCCTTCTTAGTTCTTGAACTTCAAAACTTACTCACAGAATTAACATCCTCTTAGAACCTCTTTTTTCCTCTGTTAAAGAGTGAACTATTCTCCATTTTTAGTCTCAGGTTCTTGGAGTTAGCCTTCACTCCCTTTTCCTTTTCTCTTACACCAATAGATTCTCTAAAATTCTTGCTGGTCATACACAGTTCATGAAGACTCGAGTGGAAGAGCACAAAATTGGTACTCTGAACTTAAAGTTTTTGTCCCATTGTTTACCCTGAATAATGCAATCAGGTAAATTTCTCCAAAATAGCAGACAATGTGCCTTCCAAACAAGAAAAGCCTTTCAGGGACACCCTTTGAACTAGTGTTCTATGCTCTGTACATGCTTATCATTTTATTTCCTATCTTATTTACTTACTTTACCTATTCTATCAAAGCAACCCATTCATATCCCAGCCAAAAGGCATCATGCAATAAATTTTCTTAAATGAAAGGTGTTCCCTTCTTTCTTGTCTGAATCTTATTTGTTCTGAAAATCCCAGCCTTCACCATGAAATGTCCTTAACTATCCCAGCCCCTAGAATTTCTTCTTATGCAGAGGCAATAGAGAACCATTATTTATGTGGCTGATTTGACACTGTCACTGGCTGCCCCATTTTGTGATCTCTTTTGATATGCATTGTCAACATTTAATGTATTTTTCTCTTTTTATATATGTGCTCACAAAGAGCACACCTTGAGTTGCTTAGATTTCCTATTACTTTCCATGCATAGCACAATGCCTGCATGCAGTGGGTGCTTAATAAATAATTTGATTTACTGATGGGTATCTGGCTTTCACTAGGCTTTCTCCTGCCATTCTGCTCTTTAGCATTTCAATCGAGCCATTTTGAAATCTGACTTCTCAATCACAGTGGAAGAAATTTAATAAAATAAAATCCAAATTAGAAATTATTTAATATGATTTCAAAATATTTTTATTTAAAAGGAAGAGTGGGGCAGGGCTTTCTTAATGCCTGAGAAGCTTGCTTTCTTTGCAAAGCTACTTTCTGTTGCTCAAAATAAGTAACTGTGCAATATTCCAGATTGTCAAGTGAAGGCTTGCTTCCTCTGGCAGTTAGCCTTTGAGTCAGACAACAGTATGAGTTCCAAAGAATTTATAAACAATGTGGTGTTTTAAAATGTATATATGAATATATTTCATAGGTTCCAACCAGAGGCTCCTTTGTCAATTGTTTAGATCTACTGTGAGGCATAGCTAATGAACGCCATGCTTGATGTTCCCAGAGTCAGTGTGGCTTGGAACTACAATGGTGCCAAGTTCAATATGGTGCTGAAGTCTATGCAAAGAATGCAGAACTCCTGGTCCTGCAAATAGTCTCAACTAGGCCTTGCCTGTAGAAAGCCATTTATCATCACAGATAATTCTTGCTGTGTACTGAGGATAAACATAACACAAATACAAAGAGATAATCTTCCAAGAATGATAAATAAAAAAATAAAATATAATAACTGTATTCTTTGATTGCCATTTTTCCTGATGTCCAACAATAAAATGTACATTCAATGAGCAGCAAGAAAGAAAATCATAATGAGCATATAATGTCTTAGTGGAATTTTTTACATCTGCATTTCCCCACAAAATAGACATCTTTATATCCACACTACTTTTTTTGATACAACTAAAATGTTCTAACACAAAAAACTGTTCTCTAATCTAATGATAAATAGCCACAAGTCCAGGGAATAATTACGTATACAAAAAAGATCTAAGTCTGTGTTCACATCAGTAAAAGGATGGCAATTAAAGTAAGTGATAGCTATAATTACCCACACATAACTATATTTCAACAAATGAACAAACAGATAATTATTTCTGGGAAGCAGAGGTAGCATGCAGATACTGGCAGTCAAGAGAGAAATTGTTTCCTAGAAAAATAGCATTACTTCTGACTCAATTAGAACTTCAAGTTATTTTAAACGTTTATTTCCATCTTGTGCCTTTATTTAGAAAGCACGTTGACTGTATGTTGTGAATTATGAATCAGTACTAATAACAGCTTTAAGAACTATAATGATCATGAACATATCATGTGTTGCACATGTGTAATATTTATTTAATTTTTACCATACTGTTGAGGAGAAATTTTATGACTCTGTCCCCTGCATGGGACTTACTGGTTCATATGTAATATGCAACATTGTTTTAATCAGTGAATGTTTACTGAGTGCCTAAGTATCCAGGGTACTGTGCTAGGTATTTTAATAATCATAGGAAGGCTTTAGGGACCAAGAAGTTCATGGTATTCACAAAGTAGATCAACTTAAATATGTCAAGTGGCTTTGAAAAATTAAAAATCCATTTGCAATAATTTCCCTGTGTATATATAACTCAAGATTTTCAAATGGTCTTTTAGCTTTATTTTAAAATCTTAATCCTATGTGCACCCTATGTTGAGATTTAGAAGCCTGATATTTCTGGAGGCACAATTTTATATTAACTCAAGGTATATATTCCTTAAAAATGTTCATTTTGGTCTAGAGCAGTTTTTATTTTTCCGTGGACTTTTGGTTTCATTTTGATTTTTAGAGTAAGAAACACAGGGGTTTTGTTTGTTTGTTTGTTTGTATTTAGTATTCTAGTACCATTTCCCAAGCCATGGATTTTACCTTTTGAATAAAAAAACAGACAAATTATATATTTTGATGAAAGGAGATTTCTATTTTATCTTTCTTTATGATAGGATATGCATCATCCAAGGTGAGGTAGGGAGAATGGCATGATGTGAAATTTTAGCAAAAGTAATGGGTATACAGTCATCTTTCTAAAATATTTGTTTATTCAGTTTTGATCACTCTAATATATTATAATTTCTCTTGTTTAGTAGCTATCCTTAAAAAAACAAAATTGCAAGTAAAAAGTAATTACTTACACTTATCATATATATATAACTTTTTTGAAATATTCTATCACACACTTGATGCCTATTACTGTTACTCATTTTCTAATTTTATTATTTTAGGAATATTCAATTTGAATATAAGGGTGTATGATGTTGCTATACTTACCAATTCACAAAGGGTTATGATCAGAGATTTCAGAAAGCAACTGTTTTGTTAAAGAAGATTGTATCTCAATACTTTTATCCGAACATACAGATAAATCTGAACATCTTACATTAACATGGAAAGTTTTACAAAATGCCTATTTTAATAACATTGGAGTAATACATCATAAACACTCAGTGCTATTTTAAGAGTTGAATATTGGGAAATAACTTTAATATCCAACAAATAGGGCTTTGTTATTTTAAATCATTATAGTCCTACATAATGGAATGCTGTGCATCAAGTACCATTAATGGCCAGCTATAAATAATGCAGATCTATATTTTTGACATAAAGATAAATTACATGATATTCTTAAGGGGTAAAAAGATTATTAAAACTATATGTATGATATAACTCAAACTTTATAAAAACAAAATCAAATACATTATGTAGACATGTACATATATTCATATGAAAAATAAAATTTGATACAGTGGAATACTAGACATTTTTAAAGTATTTCTGAGTAATAGAATTGATGGTCATTTTTATTCCTTACTCTTTCCTGTATTTTCCAAACTGTCACATAGAGCATGTGTAATTTTTATAACCTGCATAAAATTATAAATGTCATTTGAATAATAATATATTTTAAGAAAGCTTCTGAAAATCAATGAAGAAAAAACATTAGGAAATGCCAATACATTGGTATCCTGTGAGCTTATATCATTCTTTGCTGAAATTGTGTTTCTTCTTAGTGGTAATAAATTTTTGGTAACTGCAGTTCTTTTTTCTAGATGTCTTTATTACTGGTCTAAAAATCCTTCTGTATCTTGTCAGTGTCATAGCCGCCCCACCCTCCATATTGCACCAAAAATAATCTTCTTCTTGTGAGCCAAATACTTATAATTATTATCTGCAACCTCTTTGGGGGTTCGTTTTCTCTCTCTCTCTCTCTCTCTCTCTCTCTCTCTCTCTCTCTCTCTCTCTCTCAGTGTGTCTGTGATTAAAACCATCTTTTCCCCCCCACCAACAGAACATTCCCACATTACTCCAGAGACCTTAGTGCTAAGCTTGAACAAATCTTCCCCAACCACCTACTCTCTGCCAGACTACTCCCAAAGTGTGACTAGCTAATTGCCCTGGCTACTTTTTATCCTATTCCATTCTTGCCTTCCTCCTTCATAAATCAGCAATGAACATCTTTGGGTTTGCTCAGCTGAAAAACTACATTCCCAGCACTGACCTTGCGGGGAGCAAGAGACAGAATGGTGAATACCTGAGGGCCATGAAGTTCCACAGTCCTGAATATTCAATATCCATTCTGAAATCTCCCTTTCTCTCTTGTTTCTCTCTCTCTCTCCCCCCAAATAGTTTGACTCTATTAAAAATGTTTATTTAAGTGCTTATTCACATATCTTGTCCAATTTTCCAATGCTATCTTTTTTGGTTTTAACTTAAGTAAACTCTGAGTATGAACCTATATATAATATATTTAGATATATAAATTTTTTCTTTAAGGTTAGCATTCTTTTGTGTTCTTTTTAAGGAATCCTTTCTTTTCTGAGATAAAAATGATATTTTCCCATATTTTCTTCTATATATTTTATTTTATATTTGACATTTAGATCTATAGTCCACCAGGAATTGTTTTGTGTGAATAGCAAGGAGTAGGGGTCAAATTTCATGTTTTTCGTCTTGCAGATAGTAGTTGATTATGCTTCCCCCAGTGTCCTACAATGCCAAATTTGTCATAAATTAAGTGGCTGTTTGTGAAAGCTGGGAGATGTGTTCCCCACCCCCATCTTCCTAGTCTCTGGAAGAGTTTGTGTACCACTGGACTTATTTCAACCTTAGAATTTTGAGAGAACTTACCAGAAAAGATACTTGGGCCTACAGTTTTTCTTGTAGAAAAGTATTCAATTACAAATTAAATTAATTTAATATGCATATTATTATTTAGCTTTCCTATTCTCTCCATTTTGGTTACTTGCATTTTTTAAAGGAATATATCTGCTCATCTAAATTTACAAATTGATTTTGGTAGAAATCTGTTCATAATGTACTCTTCTTAATTTTTGCTTCTGCAAGATCTGTGGTAGGTCCCCATTTTTATCCCTAGTATGGGCTGTATGTGTCCACTTTCTTTACTTCTTTATTGCCCTTGTAAGAGAATTATCAATTTATTAGTGTTTCAAAGAACCAACTTTTGGCTTTGTTGCTTGTTTTATATTTGAATAACTTATATCTTTATCTTTATTACACTTTCATTCTCTTTATTTTTAATTCATTGTTTTGTTTCTAACTTGTTCACATTTTTAATACTGATTTTCAACCTCTGTTCTTTTGCAACAATATGTCTAAAGCTATAAATTTCCATTGATTAAGAGGTTAGCAGCAGCCCACAAATTTTGTTAAATTTTATTGTCAACAAAATTTTACTAAAATTTTGTGCCCATGTGTATAACAGAAATGTAAATTTTATTTTCCAAATAGATGAGAATTGTTGTTTTAAAATATATGCATGGGAAATCTTTTCCTTTTCTTTTTCTTTACATTAAAATTTTCAGTATCCTCATGTTTTACATGTTCTTTAGGAATCTTATGCTTTAAAATATATTAATCAATTTATTTTTATGTGAACGTACACAAGATGAGAGTCTTTCACAGTTTAATGGGATTCAATTAAATTTAACTGTTTTCAAAAATGCTTTTTTTATCTACTAAGATCTTTCTATTTGTCTTATCTTTCAGATATTCCCTTTTTACTCCCTTTTCCCCCCATCTTTTAAGTTGATTGACTTTATTATTCTATTTTACTCTTTAAATTAGTTTGGGAATTACATGCCCCACTAGTATTCTTTTAGTGGTTACCTTTGAAATTATAACCTACTAGCTTGATTTATCAGTGTATAATATTAAATATTGTTCTTTTATCCTCTCTTGACCTCACTAAATTGTTCTTTATTCCTCCTTGAATCTCTGAGCATTTTGGATCTGCCCATGCTTAATTCTTTCAGTTTTTTTTTCTACAAATATCCTTATTCCCCTTCATTCTTACAGGAGTTTTTTATTGTTTATAAAATACTAGATTGACAGTCATTTTATTTGAGCATGTTAAATATGTTCTTTCATTGCCTTTGTACTTTAATTATTGTTCCTTTAAAAGTAATTTGTCTTTTTCATTTCTAGCTGCCTTTAGGACTCATGCTTAGTCTTTCTTTTACCAGTGATATGCCTAGGAGTAGCTTCCTTTTTATTTATTCTACTCAGGTTTTGCATATTTTCTTTAATATTTTCATCAAAGTCACATTTGCAGACAGATTCACTCTTATTACACGCACACATCTGTGAATTTATAGGAACATATGTATTCCTGTTTGTCAATAGCACTGCATGCCCCTTTGCAGTTTACTGTGGTCTGAATGTTCATATCCCCCCACCCCTATGTTGAAATCCTAATCCCCAACGTGATGATGGTACATGGAGGTGGGGACTTTGGGAGGACATCAGGTCATGAAGGCTGAGATCTCATGAATGGGATTAATGCTCTTATCAAAGGGTCCCCATAGAGCTCCCAGGCCCCTTCTGCCATGAGAGGATATAGACGTGGATAGTCAGCAGTCTGTAACCTGGAAGAGGGCCCTCCCGGGAACCTGACCATGCTGGCATGCTGTTCTTGGACTTCTAGCCTCCAGAAATGGAGCAATAAATTTCTGATGTTTACCAGTCACCCTGTCTATGGCATTTTGTTACAGCAGCCTAAAGCGACTAAGACAGTCCATCCTCTGCCCCCTGCACTATACCTAGCCTCTGGGAAACACTCATGTTTTCTGTACTAGAGTTTTGAGTTTTCCAAATGTTATATAAATGGAATCACACGTATCATCTTTTAATTCTAGGTTTTTTCCCTTAGTGCAATGCATTTGAGATTCATCCATTTTGCCATGTGTAATAGTTCATGGTTTTTTATTACAGAATTTTTCCATTTGCTGCTGGTTGGCCTGAATAACAGCCTTTAATGGGCCTAGCTCTAGTCACTGACACTCATGTAATTGTCTTCCATCAGTGGACTGAATATATAACTTGCTTTTAACAAACAGAATGTGGCAGAAGTGCTAGATGTCTCCTCCCAAAACAGGCTGTATAAAGACTGAGGCTTCCATCACGGGTGTTTATTCTGGCTGTCTTGTGGATTGCTTGCTCTGGGGGAAGCCAGCTGCCCTGGTGTGAGACTACCTTTATGGAGAAGCCCATGTGGGTGAGCTGGGAAGTGGATCTTCTGAGTCCTGTCAAGAGCCATGTAAGTAATCTCGTAAATAGACCATTTATCAATCAAGCATCAAGATTATTATAGTTTTGGCTGAGAGGTGATGGCTGCCTCATAAGAGACCTTGTACCAAAGGCACTCAGCTCAGCCACATCCAGATTCCTGACCCAAAGAAACTGCAAAATAATAGCTGTTCATTGCATTTAGCCTCTAAATTCAGGGTAGAGGGGTATTTTTACACAGCAATAGCCAGCTGACAGAATCCAGTCACCAGTTGAAGAACATTTTATTTCCAGTGTTAGGTGATTACGGATAAAGGCACCATAAGCATTTGCATACAGGTGTTTGTGTGGACTTGTTTTCATTTCTCTTGAGTAAATACTCAGGAATGGGATTGGTGGGTCATATGAAAAGTGTATGTTGAACTTTATAGGAAACTGCCAGTTCAAATCAGTTTCTTGATGCTTCATCAGCGTCAGAATTTCTCAAACATTTCTCTCCAAATCTTTTCTCTTGCCCTTGTAACTTCTCTTCGTTCCCTAGGATTCCAATAATCCTTCTCCCTGACTGTATCCTTTATGCCTCTAAGCCATTTTCTGGAATTTCCATCTTTCTCTTTTGCTTCTTTGTGTCTCATTGTGGATATTTTCTGATTTACCTTTCACTTCCCCAGGTTTCTACTTTTAAATTACTATGTCTAATTAACTTTACACTTATCCTCCAAATTGTACTTAATTTTATGACAGTATTTTTTAATTTCAGAATTTCCACTTAACAGGTTTTTACAGTTTCCCATTTCTGCTGAGATTCTCAATCTTTTATCTCATTGGGCATAGTAAACATACTTATTCTAAAGTATAGTATGTGCTTTTGAACTCTGATCTTTTGAGCACACATTGATATGCTGCAATTGACTGCTATTTCTGCTTATAACTTTTCAGCTTATTTTGTGCCTGCTTCTTTTTGACTACGTATTGAATTGAAGTATAGGATGCTATAATTGGGATATATTTATATATGTATATATTAACATATACATATATATGCACACACATATACATATCCATTTGTTTGTTTATTTTTCTCCTAGGTACCTGTGTGTCATATCAGTCCCTAAAGTTGTATTGAGATGATTCACAGCTGAGCTGTGGTTCCTGATTCTGATTCATATATGGCCTTTAGGGTGAACACTTCAAGGCCCCACCCCATGACATTGGCACACTCTGGACTTAGTCTGTCCCCACAATCCTAGGAGACAGTCAGAAATACAGCCTAGCCTTCTCTGCTCTCAGTGGGTGAGTACACATCCCTTGGAGAAAAGCCTGGAATACATGGGGTTCTTTGCTTGGCCTCCATTGCATTACATACCTATTTTTTCGGTCCCTCCCCAGTGTCACTGTCTTTTCAGTATCTTAGTGCTTTGAATCAGATAAAACACATAAAAAGAGTTTTATTCAGCTTCTTTGGGATATTCCCAGAAAAGGGTTGGTCTACATCTTTGCATCAGCCATTGCTAGAAGACCTGAGCTTCTTTTATGTGTGAGAAAAATAAATTACTTGTTTATGGTACTATTAGACAACTTTAGATACACATGGTCAAGTCAATTTCTAAATGATATATTGATACAATTGAATTAAATATTATATTTAAAGCAAGTTTGGCATTTATCATGCCATCAATATTATTTTCCTGCACATTATTTAGGTATGAGAAGAAAAAGATTAGCACCCCTCTCCTCCTGCTCAGTTTAAGTTCCATTTTATACCAATTCTTATAGACCAAATATTACATAAGTATCTCTGAAAAGTCATCTAATACTAAATACAATTTTAATTCTTTAATTTAACCTACCTTACAGTGAAGCTTCATAGTTCATATTCGACTTTCCAGTTTTTCAATCTACTTCATTTTTATGTTATAAATACATTCTTCCTAAGAAGTTGATACAACTTAAAACTTATCTGTTGACTTCTGAGTTTGAAAAGTGCCTACCATTTGAGATGGAATTTCCATTTTCAGTAGTGATAGCACTGGAGAGTGGATTAGATGACTGAATTCCATGGCTATTCGCGTTTCTGTCTTGAGTCTCTGATGTGATCTCTGATGTACTGGAGTCATCTCGACTAGTTAGGTTCATGTTAGTTTCAAAACCTAAAATAAATTTTAGAAAAAAAGTATTCTTTTTTTGCCACAATATACTGAATAAGTTAAATAAAATGTTGAATAATAAATAAATAAATAAATAAATAAATGAATAAATAAATAAAATAGTACTACTTATCAAATCAAACATTAATTACATTTAAAAATAACTTAGTAACAACACTTAATCAAATTATGGCCTATACAATATTCAACTGTTAAACATGTAGCCTATAAAATATTCAACAAGCATTGTTAAACTAAGTAGTGAAAATAAATTTGATAATTTATTTTCAAATATCCCTATACAGAACTTTTGATGTCATAGGTCAAATATCTTGTCATTATAGCATTGTCTACTTCCTAATAGTATGGTAATAGTTATGTTTGAGAAGTTTTCTGAATTACTAAACTAAGTGTAGCTGAAATAATCTTACAGTTTGGAAATAAAATAAGAAATATATTTTTGACATTATTATAAAATGTGTTATTAACCATTAAGGAATACGAAACTTCAGACCCTTACCTCTGCATTATATACCCTAACAAAATTACCTAAATTTTTACTGCATGTCCCAAATGGAGTGCTCTGAGATGTGCAAACACAGAAATCATTGTCCAAGTTAGGTTGAAGAACCAAATAAGGATTTTTCAAAATTATGTATTAATAATAAAGTAAAATACAACATATGCTAAGGTTTGGAACAATGTCTAGCTGAGGTAGATATTTATATAATAACAGTATTATCCTTAGGCAGGATCGACGAGTGAGAGTGTGCAAATCAAGCACAATTGTCATCATGGTGTCACACTGGCTCTCTCCCTCACCAAGTCAGGCTCCCTTTCTCAGACTGGCCAGGCATACATGGGATTGGCTCTTCATTCTCCAGGGACCTCAGAAAAGTCCCAACTTCCTGGGAGATTTTTATTCAATATCAAAGATATATATGCTATTTCTACTCTTGTCTGTTGATACATAGTAAATTCTGGCTGTCTTTAGTTGGGGCTGTTTGAAGTTTTAGGCTAACAAATTATTCAAAAGGGATAATAAGCATAATTTGCTTCTTGCACTTTGCAAGGGGAAGAAGAGTTTATCTGCCATGATCCCCATAACATGGACTTCAATAGATAGAGAGGTTATCTCCATATTCCTGTAAGGAGAATTAAACTCACCCATGGTCATGTAGCTGGAAAGAGGTAGAATAGAATTTTGACCCATGTATTCTGATCATCATTCAGTTTTTATTTTTCACTATAAGACAAATTAGACTATGTCATTTTGTGTCATTTCAATGAATTGCAGTTTAAATTCTAAGAAAGGAAGAAGGAAGATAAGGGGAGGGGTGGGAGGAAAAAAGAAAGGAAGGAAAGAAAGAGATAGGCCAGGCAGCTCTCTAGAGCTTGGCTCCCAAGGCTGGGCTTGACATGATCCTTTATAACTCTTCCTCCTGGACATTCTCTCCTCTTTCCCTTGAGACATTTAAGTAGCACTACAGGCCATGGACATTTTCCCAGTTGCTCCATATAATAGTCTTTGGTCTACGCATTCCCTCTGTCTAGAAAGTGCTCTCCATTAACTACCCTGCTTCTTCCTACCCACCAGAGAGCATCATGTTCAGATCACCCACAGTGTAGTGACCACTCATTTACAAGTAAGTAATGTGCAACACAAAGAGAGTTCCAGTCTGTCCAAAAAAGGAAGGTATGCAAAGGTTTAAAGTAGAGAATGCTATACAGAATGAAGGCAAAATGAACAGTGTTTTGAAAATCAAGCAGAAGAGTTTATATTTCAATGATCCAAGTAAGCCATTGTACTTGGCTTACTCCTTGCACTGACTCCTTGCACTTAAAAAATAAGCAAAAGGCTCTGATCAAGTTAATCTGTATAAGAACAGTGATGACTATGAGGCCGTGTGATCTTAGCTCTTGACAATGAACAATCACCAAACAGGCTATAACTGAAAGAATATCTATTCAATTTGGTCAACTCTATCCTCCCCCCACTACTTTTTTTTTGTCCTTGGAAAGTTAGTAAATCAGGTTTTGTTTAAAAGGTGTCTCAAGACACAAGACACAGAATGTGCACCAACTTTTATTTGTCTTTAAACTGTTTTTTTTTATTCTGTAATTCAGTTGTTTATTATGGAGTGCTTACTAAGTGCCCGACACCCTCCAGGTGCTGGAGATACAATAATGAATATCACAGACACGCAGCTTGAAGCTTACTGCCCAGTTTGACAACAGACAAAGAAGTAAATAAACAAGTAGATAATTAAAAGTGGTGGACTCCCGGTGGGGTATAAAACTTAATGGGAAGTGATGATGGGGGAGCAGCCAACATTTTTCAGGCAGCATGGCTCAGGAAAACATATCTAGGAAGTCACAGTTAGGCTTATAGTAAAAGGAGGGAAAGAAGCATCTATGTGAACAGACAAATTCTCATATGTGTGAAGACACCAAGCAGGAAAGATCTCACCATTTTCCACAGAACCAGGTAGTAGGATCTTATTGAGTTGGGCACCTGGAAGCAAAGAGTGTGTGAGATATGGGACAGGCACATCACCCAGGGCTGGGGAGGCCATCTCAAGCAGAAGTTTCCTTTTATTCTCAGTGCAATGGGAGGTCACAGCAAAAGGGTGTGAAGCAGGAAGAACCTCCCTGGGTAAATGGGGGCAGTCCTCTTATATATGGTGGTACAAGACTCACTTCTCTTAGACATTGTGTCTTGGTACAAATATTTGATGCTAGCTTTCCTCACAACTGAGTTCTGTCTCAGTAACAATTGATATATTTAAACCATAGTCAAAACCTCCATTTTTGTTACTAAAGTTAAAAAAAAGTTCATATTTCTGATCAGCAGGTGAAATTGTAGCCAAAAATGTTTTTAAATTTGTAACAATAGGCTGTGACTCTTACATTATCTAGTAAGATTTTCTTTCTATTTTTATATTAAAAGCATATGTCTACTTGAGGATGGCTCTGGATTGGAATAAGGGAATAAGTCTTTCTTAATGTAAGACAAGAATTAATGGCCAACCTAATGATTATTATTCACATTGCTTGTACAATAATTACCCCCCCCCCGCTAGATGTGATACTTGACTTAGCTCTTATTTTCCTAACAATTCTGAAGAGTTGTCACTATCATGCCTATTTTCAAGATGAGGTCACTGAGGCTTGGGGAGGTTAATCTATACGTAGACATTTCACAATTAGTTGTTGCAAATGGATTCAGACTAAGGCACGCAGGAGTCTGCCATCCACTTACACTTATTCCCGTGCTTGGCCCCTTATGAAAAGTCTTCCCTCCTTATTTCATTTGCTGGTATAAAAGGATAAGGCCACTTCTTTTCTGTGGCTTTACCACCCATGCCTCAGTGGTAATGAACCAGGAGCTGTAGGTTGAAAAATTACACTTTATCCACTGAAATAGAGTTGCAAAATCAATGTAGGTGTCCTCACTTTGGGATTACCCTTATTCATTAATACTGACTGGGGCATTCTTAGCATAGTAAATTTCGTGCCAACTATTGCTCATAAATACCCATACTCCAAGTTAGATCTGAACACATAAAAGCATCTG
Source organism: Trachops cirrhosus (assembly GCA_028533065.1). Lineage (NCBI taxonomy): Eukaryota > Metazoa > Chordata > Mammalia > Chiroptera > Phyllostomidae > Trachops > Trachops cirrhosus. The sequence goes on along the minus strand of CM052548.1, from coordinate 56,574,725 downwards.
TGCCCAAGCATGTTAATATTTTGATTCAGCCACAATGAGGGTCAAATACAGAAATTCTCAATAATTTGATTTTTTTCATAAAGTATCAGTGTAGGACATGATGGCTGCAATGTTCCTTGTCAAAAGTATACCCATTACCCTGTACTTAAGCACTGAATAAATTACAAAGACAAATCAATAAGACATTGACATTAAGTCTGAAGAAGACTTAGTTACAAAAGTACATATACAAAATGCATATTTATGGTGAATTTTCAAAGGAATAATAGTAAACAAGCAAAGTCTTCAAGTTTGCTCATGCCTCCAAGCAGTGGCCATCAGAGTTTTGAGGGTGAAAAAAATCAGTCACTCTAAGAGGAAATATTGGAGGTTCTCAAGGAATAACAAGTAGAGAAGTAAAAACTGTAAAATCCTGCATAATGATTTAAGGTATGCCTGAGTCATCCTTCTATCTCTGTATCTTGTGAAATTGGTGGTTTGTGTAGTTTAGTGACATCCTTTAGTCAAGTGCATTGTAACACTGGCTGATTTATATACCTATAGTGGTTTCTTTTAACCTATAAGTAGGATTTCTCTGTGACCCTGCCTAGTGCTGTTTTTACAGGTATGGGAGAAATGAATCTCACTGGCATGTGACTCAAAAAAAGAAAAAAGAAGAAGTCTTGCCCTTACATTAGGATATGCTTATTAATTACAAGTATGCAAACAAGGCACATTTAAGTTGAATCTTAATCTGATGAGAGGGTTCTATCAAATCTCTAAATGTAAATACAAAAAAAAATGTGTTGTCCTGTGTTAGCTTTTTATATAACTAACAAAATAGTTATATAGTTTTTATATAACTATACAAAAAAATGAGTTCTCCTGTTTTAGTTTTTATATAACTAAAATATCATGCTGGGTGGGTGAAACTGTGGTTTTCTATAGGAGGTGATATTGCCACCCCACCCTCCCCCTACTCTCCCACCCATGAGCAACATTTGGCAATGTCTGGAGATGCTTTTGGTTGTCACACTGGGGGAAGGAGATGCTACTGGCACCTAGTGGGTAGACAAGGGGGATGCTACAAAACACCCTACAATGTACAGAACAGCCCCCCCACAAAGAAGAAATATCCCTCCCAGAATGTCAATAGTGCAGAGGATGAGAAAGCCTGCTATAAAATCTCAGTCAGACCACATCATTTCCCCACTCAAGTCTCTCCACTGGTTTCTTATTTTCTTTGGATTAGGATCCAAAGGTCTTCTGAAGCTGAGAGACTCTCCATAACCTGATTCCTTATTCCCAAATACCCCCCTTCCAACATGCCACCCCTGAATTGCTACTCAGCTTCTTTCTCACCCCAACAGTGCCTGAAGTTTCTGCCCAAACCTCCCCTGAGCAGAAGGGCCTTCCAAATCACCTTCTAGAAAATGCCCCAGGTCACCTCTCTCCCTGACCCAGGTCAACTTCTGTTCCTACTCCCCGCTTTAGTTTTTCCACATAGTCCTCACTGTGTGACATATTAAATTTCAATTGTTTATTTCCTGTATTCTCTTTCTGGAATATTGGCACCATGAGCTCAAGAAGAAAAGACACAATGAAAATTGCACCTCTGTCTTGGGAATTTAGGAATGAATAATCTGGAATGATCATTGCAGGATTCTTGTCCTACTCAGCTAAGTTAATGTCTGCTGCTGCTGCTGTGTGTGTGTGTGTGTGTGTGTGTGTGTGTGTGTGTGTGTGTGTTAAAACCTTTGATGCATAATAGGTCAGTGTGTGTGGAAGGGACATCCAGGGTGCATTCTACTGGGTGCCTTTTCTCAGGCTCCTGGGGGAAAAAAGTGATTGCCTTTGTGGTCCCTGCTATGCAAATACTAAGGCAGTAGAAGACCAGGGACTGGAATGAAAGCTGTGCAAAATGTTCCAGGAATCCATAGTGCAGACAGGATATAACAGCCAGGTGAGCCTTTGGGGTGTGGGCAGGAGGTAAAAACACTGGATTTTGAAGCATGGACAGAATGTGGAGAGGAGGAGGGAAAAGGAAGCAAAAAATGTAAAGCAAGAGAGTCAGAACGGAGTGTGCTCAGGAGAAAGAGGAGGCTGGCTCTGTCCCAACTCTGCCTCGGGAAGTGGGAGCTTACGTGGTATTATACAAATGGGCTCCAGCAAGTATTTTGAGGAAGGGGTAACATGAAAAAGATTATTTTTTAATCCTCACCCAAGGACATGTTTTTGTTGATTTTAGAGAGAGAGGAAGGGAGAAAGAGAGGTGGGGAGGGAAGGAGAGAGGGAAGAGAGAAGAGAGAGAGAGAGAGAGAGAGAGAGAGATCAATGTGAAAGAGAAACATCCATTGGTTGCCTCCTGTATACTTTACCTGCCCCAACCTGGGATCAAACCTGAAGCCTAGGTACGAGGTGCCCTGACTGGGGATCCAGCTTGCAACCTTTTGGTGTTGGGGACTATGCTCCAACCAACTGAGCCACCTAGGCATGGCAAAAACTATTTTGCAAATGTTATTAATCTAGCAAAATATATATATATATATATAGATATAGCTGGATTAGCTTCAAGGATTGTTTAGAAACAGAAAAGCAGAGAGAATTTAGAGAGGGGTAGTGTCAGAAGGACACAGAAGTCAGGGAGTAGGCCAAGTTAATGATGTTTTTGAGTTGAAGGACAGGGAGTAAGTCAAGACCAGCCAGATGCCCAAAGATGGGGATAAGTTTGGGGCTGTGTATGTTGACTTTGAAGTGACAGCCACACATTCAAGAGTTAAGCTATGTGGCAGTTATTTGAATAAGGGCATTTATTAGGACAGAAGAGAAAATGTCTAGGAGAGACTTGGGAATCTCAGTAGGGAGGATTTCTTCCAGGAAGAGCCATATTCCTACGAGTAAGGAAGCAGAAGGTGACACACATGTGATAGTGGATACAAACAGGCAGGTGCAGGCTTGGGGTGGGGTGGAGGGGACTGGCAGAGGGGGGATGGCAGAAGCAAAGGGCTTTGCAAAGCCAAGGGAGGTGAACAGTACCAAATGCCACAGAAAGGTCAAGGACAATGAGGAAGGAATGAGCAATATAGTGTTTCTTTAAGAAGAAAGCTTAAAAACATTGCTCTCTTAGTTACCTTAATGAGATAATTTTAGAATGTATTTTGGAAACTTATAAGATAAGATCCAGGTCTCAGTAATGCAGGAGAAAAACAAACTATAGTTGTTCAACTGTGAGTGCAATGCGAGGCATAAAAATTGTGAAAATACATTTTAAACTCATTACTCATGCTGGCTCTAATTCATTCTGCAACTCTATAGGAAAATTCCTCTTCAGAAAGGCTATATTGCACAGAGAGCGTGCTTGTTTTTTCCTATTTGCCATTAAGGAAAAGCACAGACATGCACAGAGGTGGCTGGCATGGCCCTGCTGCTTCTCAAGTTTTCATTTCTAAAATTTAGGAGTCACAGCTAGACTGTGCTTACTGACACTCATAGAAGGTATGTAATTAAATTTGGATAGGATCACTTAGACCCCCAAATCCTCATCATTTGTGTTCAACCAAATTCTGTTTGTGATACAATGAACAATCAATGCATTTTACATCTCTGATTTTTCTAAAATCTTTTATTAATGTACACAAGAAATACAAATAAGGAATATAGCATTCTGCTATAATAAGCTTCTAGAAAGTGAATTAAACCCCAAATATCTGGCATATTGCCTCAGAGAAAGATAAATATCAGGTGTAAGAATTCACATAGCATGGGGCTGATCCTAAAGTCAAATAAGAAGAGATTTCACATGTGGAGTTGTGTAACAAGATACAAGGTGTGAGTAAAGGGGTGTATTATTCAAGAGATGTGTACATTTACGAAAGGTACACAATGATTTTGTGTATGTTTTGTCCAGCACAAGTCTAACTGACCTAGTGAATCCAACTTTATCATCCCTTTGCTAATAGTTATTGAAATGTATCAACAGAGGGCTTCACTGTCTGAGAGCAACGCAGAACTGGGAACAGAGCAAATATTTCCATTCGTTTACTCTTGTGACACAGCAGTGCTCCACAGTACAGTTATATTTCTATAAGAACTTGATCAGTTAAGAAACAGAAAAAATATAACACTGTAACAGTTGGAAAGGATGGAGAAAACAATTGTCCTATGTTCTACAGACCTTAAAAGGCTAGAGCTGACCCCCAGCATTCCTTCCTTCTTTTTTAATAACCCCTTATGAAATCTCCACTCTTTAGATCAAAATTCCTCTTGAACTTGTGTCTTAAGCATTCTTCTGTGGCAGAAAGTGCCACAAACACTTATCCTCTGGGTTAAGTAGGGCAGAATGGAAATGCTTCCTTGTCCCCTCCTCTTAATTCCTGCTACCCACTCCCCTGCCAAGTCTAAGGAGAGGGTTTGCATGAGAAAACACCAACTAAAGCAGGAAATAGAGTGATATCTTCAACAACATATGTGCTGAGCTGGGGAAGAATGTATTGATAGTAAAGCTAAAAAATGACTGTCAGTATAAATAAGGCTTTCAGGGCCCAAAAATGCACAGAAAATTATGTTGTGCCAATTTTCTTTCAAATTTAACTAACTGGATTCTTTGTGCCTGTCTATTCTGTCCCTGCCATAATGGAGGGAAAAAAAAACAAAACAAAAAACACATCAATTCTTTTCCTTTCCCTGTTCTTGGGGAGCTTGCCTTTCCTATAATTAGCTGAATATGTAACACCTAAACACCGAGCTGGCCTTGCCCGGAGACCCATTCCTCATGTATAATTTCATAGGTCATGTGGTTATTTATATTCCTGTTATTTTTGCATTTCCTAAATGCCAGGTGGTAACGTAAATCCAGGAGTTCTAAAACGCAACTCCTGCAGAGCAGCACCGTTGGTCTCAGCAGCGTGTGCTTTAGGTACATGATTCCCCCTAACTTTCTCCAGAAAGCAAAGGTGGAGAAAATAATATGCCTGCTTTTTTATCAGGAGCATTTAGTAATTGTGATATCTGCATGGTGTCACATGGATGGTAAGCTAGTGACACCGATCATCTGAAAATACCAACACAGGGGAGCCCTTATGAACACTTCTTACCAGTTCACACATCCTTTCTTGGGTAAACAACCAATGCTCCCTTTATAAGAGTATTTATGTATGTATTTATTTTAATGAGAATTCTATTAACTCTATTTTCTCTGTTGGTATTTAACCACTTGCATATATAGCTATGAACAGAGCCCTTCTTGGATTTTTAGTAGATAAATTGCTTTAAGTATAACCACTGCAGTCCTTAAGAAAAATATCATCTACAGTTGCTCCATTTCAGAGACATTAGCTTGTGCTCCAGTTGTAATATGCCATTCTAGTGCCTTCTGGCCCTCTCCTATCTCCACCACATAAACCTCGGCACAACGAGAGTTTTGGTTGAATCACTTAACATCTCATACGAGATAATAAATCTAATTGTTAGCATGAATATCACTGATACAGTTGCAGCAGGTCAGAGAGAACCAGTAAAACCAACAAAAGTTAAAAAACAAAAAGCAGTGGTGTATGTAGAGTCATTTCAAAATTCTTGTGAGAACTAATTACAAAATTTACCCATCTAAAATATTTAATAACCAAAGGGCACAGGTCAGGGCCCATTGGAACAGATAGGAGCTGTATACTTTAAGCCTCTTGCCAAGCCAATATTTAACTGAGAAGAAACTGGGCAGGTCTGGTGTCAATATACCCAAGGTGATGGAGTGGGTAATGGGAAATTTGCAAGGCTCAGTACAATGAGCATTTCCAACTGGCACAAAGATATTTCAATATTTTAACAATAGTATGGTGGTAACCCTGCACATCTGTAGAACAACCGCACCTGTCCACACTGGCTGACTACCAGCCAGCAGTTCTGAGGCCTCACCTAATAAAATAAATATATCTATGAAGACTTAAATTTTGGTCAAAAGTCTCAAGTTTCCTGCACTGTTTCTTTGATAGCCCCTATGAGTTTACCCTTTTCTAGAGGTAGACTGGTTGGCGTTACTCAATCGTTGTGCTTCTAAATCATATGCACATTGGACTGAATTGTCCTTGAGCTATTGCAGTGACATATCAGAACAGATGTCAGTTACTTGGAAAGGCTGAGCAACAGGGACAGTGCAGGCAGGGATAACCCTGTTTCTCCACTGGATTCTCAGTTTGCTGCAGAGAGAAACCACCAAATGGCCAGGTCAGCAGTAGGGTTCCCCTTCTTATATGCCCAACAATTAATCATTTCTCATTAATCACTTCTAAAGTTAACATGTATACATGCAAATAAATATTAGAAATCCTTTCCACATACCCTGATGTAGTTAGTCCAAAACATAACATAATTATGTCATCATGCCTTTGAATTAGTCATAGTGCAGGATGGGGCACATGCTACCTTCTAGCATAAGGGAGAGGTCCTCTTGTCCTGGTATTTTCTCTCCTGTTGCTTTAGTCCCTCTCCTTCCATCCCTCCATAAATCCTACCTTCTAAACTAATGTTTCAAATGGTATATTTATGGTGTGGGAAATCAATTTACTTGGTCACCATAAGCATTTAAAACTGAAAGAGAGTAGAAAGAATTGAATAAAAATGCAGCATTTCATAAGCATCAAGAGTAAGTACCATTTTGTGAATTCAAAATAATATCTTCACATAAAAACTTTCTCACTGCCTAGATACATTGGATTTCTCATGTTTCCCTGCTGTGAGCTGCTTATGAGCAGACCCCACATTTTATTTTTAAAGTCCATACAACTTAATATAATTCCAGGCACAAAATACATGATTACTGCATTTTTGAATAAATGAGTAAATAAATAATCTTGCTCTTCTTATTTAATGATTTTTCCAAACCTTTTTGAAAATTTGAGGCAAATAACAAACAGCAATACAAAATATTCTTGCTAGCTTCATCATTTTGCCTGCGGTTGACCTCTTTAAACACTGAAAAAAAACAAAACTGCATGTCTTGGGGCCATCTCATAGATTGATTTTATTATCTAAAAAAATGGAATTTTTTTTCTAAAATTGTTACAGAAGATTCCAAGTATGTATTCAATCCCCACAGCAATGAAAGTGCTCTCTGATGAGCAGCTAGACCATATCACTGGGTTTCCTAATGATCATCAGATTAAAAAGACATTTTTATGATTCCCTCATCACCATACATAAAGCACAGTGCCTCTGTCCTGTGTCACTATCCCAGCCTCTGTAAATTAGACATGATTTCAAGTCTGAGTAAGTGAATGAAGAACAGCCCCCCTGCCACATAGCTGCAAATATGCTAGTGAAATTCATATTCACAATTAGAGCTTTACTGTCTTGAATGACATGTAAGTGATTCAACTAAATCTCTTGTTCTTAGGTTTATGTGATGGGGATAAAGGAGGGCCAGAAGACATGAGAACAGCCTGTTACAAGTAGAGCATAAGCTAATGTCCCTGAGATGGAGTAATTTAGACTATATTTTTCTTAAGGACTGCAATGGTTATTCATAAAGCAATTTATCTACTAAAATCCATTAGGGACACTATTATTAACTATATATAAAAATGGTTAAATACCAACAGAGAAATAGAGTTAATATAATTCTCATGAAAATAAAATAAATAAATACTCTTTTGTCTGTAAGATATGCTGCTGGGTATTGGTTCTTTTCCTAAGAAAGAATGTGTGAACTGGTAGAAATATTATGGGGACTACCCTACATTTTAAAGTATATTTTATTGATTATGCTATTACAGTTGTCCCATTATTTTCTCCCACTTATTCCCCTCCACCCTGCATCTCCCTCCCACCAGAATTCCCCCCACTTAGTTTATGTCCATGGGTCATGCATATTAGTTCTTTGGGTTCTCCATTTCCTATACTATTCTTAACACCCTCCTGTCTATTTTGTACCTACCATTTATGCTACTTATTCTCTGTACCTTTTCCCCCCACTCTGATAACCCTCCATATGATCTCCATATCTGCGATTCTGTTCCTTTTCTAGTTGTTTGCTTAGTTTGTTTTTGTTTTTTAGGTTCAGTTGTTGATAGTTGTGAGTTTGTTGTCATTTTACTCTTCATAGTTTTGATCTTCTTCTTTCTCTTAGATAAGTCCCTTTAACATTTCACATAATAAGGGCTTGGAGATGGTGAACTACTTTAGGAACAACTGGAGAGCAAGACAGACTGCACAACCCAGGGTTCCAACATGTGGAACTAACGCCTCAAAACCTCTGGCTTTAAAAACCTTTGGGGGCTGTGGCAGTGGGAGAAACTCCCAGCCTCACAGGACAGTTTGCTGGAGAGACCCATGGGATCCTAGAATGCACACAAACCCACCCACCCAGGAATAAGCACCAGAAGGGCTCAATTTGCTTGTGGGTAGCAGGGAAAATGACTGACAGTGGCATTGTTCCCTTTGTGACCTCTCTCTTACAAACAGCATCACAATGCAGCAAAGTGTTGCCCCACACTGGCAAAGACCTAAGGCTCTGCCCCTTACAATGTAACAGGTGTGCTGAGACAAAGAAATATGGCCCAAATGAAAGAACAGATCAAAACTCCAGAAAAAGAACTAAGCAATGGGGAGATATCCACCCTATCAGATACAGAGTTCAAAACACTGATAATCAGGATGCTCACAGAATTGATTGAGTATAGTTGCAAAATAGAGGAAAAAGTTAAGGCTATGCAAAGTGAAATAAAGAAAAATATAC
>CM052548.1:56494461-56565518 GCA_028533065.1 Trachops cirrhosus | reverse complement strand
CTGAGACAAAGAAATATGGCCCAAATGAAAGAACAGATCAAAACTCCAGAAAAAGAACTAAGCAATGGGGAGATATCCACCCTATCAGATACAGAGTTCAAAACACTGATAATCAGGATGCTCACAGAATTGATTGAGTATAGTTGCAAAATAGAGGAAAAAGTTAAGGCTATGCAAAGTGAAATAAAGAAAAATATACAGGGAACCAACAGTGGAGGGAAGGAAACCAGGACTGAAATCAATGATCTGGAACAGAAAGAAGAAATAAACATTTAACTGGAACAGAATGAAGAAACAAGAATTCAAGAAAATGAGGAGAGGCTTAAGAACCCCCGGGACAACTTTAAATATTACAACATCAGAATCATAGGGGTGCCAAAACTTATTAGGAAAAATAATGAAGGAGAACTTCCCCAATATGGCAAAGGAAATAGGCCTCCAGGAAGTCCAGGAAGCTCAGAGAGTCCCAAAGAAATTGTACCCAAGGAGAAACACACCAAGATACATGATAATTAAATTACCCAAGATTAAAGATAAGGAGAGAATCTTAAAAGCAGCAAGGGAAAAGGAGAGAGTTACCTATAAAGGAGTTCCCATAAGGCTATCAGCTGATTTCTCAAAAGAAACCTTACAGACAAGAAGGGGCTGGAAGGAAGTATTCCAAGTCATGAAAGGCAAGGACCTACATCCAAAATTACTATATCCAGCAAAGCTACCATTTAGAATGGAAGGGCAGATAAAGAGCATCCCAGATAAGGGCCTACCCTACTTTAAATTAGTCATTTGTTCTCCTCTATGTCCATTCCATTCTTCTGTTAAAGCCAGACTGGACCCGTCCAGTTGGTGATCTCAGCTGAGAAATGGAATTAAGCAAATATAACTCCAAGAAATGAATGTGACTTCAGAAAGTAATTTAACAGCTGAGAACTTTGGTTTGCTTTTTGGTGACATGGAAATAACTGCACAGTAATGGTTTTCACCCCTTGCTTTTCTCCAGTTTTCTCTGTCTCACTTACTTCTTCGTAGATCAGCCATCTCTCCACATTAAAGGAGAATAATAAAACCAAAATGCAAAACATGGGTATTTGCTTGTGAAATACCCTGATGTACTCCTTGTGTGTATGTCACTTCTTTTTTTCTCTAAAATAGGTATTTCTGTTGGAAGAGTATATTTGATTATGAGTCAGCATTTGGGGTGTGAAGAAGCTCTTTTGTAGGATTTTCAGGGACTTTGGGTAATGCACAAATTCTTAGTTATCATGGTGCAGTGACTGTCCCATTGTAAATCTGTATAATCTCAGGTCTAGTTCATGCCTGCCATTGCTTGAGCCCTGCATATTTTAGGACCTAGTCATCTCTGTGGGGAGCAAAATGAATGAAACTGTTTATTACTTTACTACAATTAACATGTACCATTAAGTTGCAACTGGCCATAAATTGAAAAGGTACAGTGTCTAAGTATGAACATTAATGATTTTAAGGAAAAAAATAGAAAAAGAAAGAAGTAAAAACCAGAATAGAAGAAGACCTGAGAAGCTTCATACACAGTGATGCTAGGTGATCATCGTTGACTCATGGAATGGAGTACTGGATAAAATAATAATAAATATAGCTGGCTCTCAAGTGGTATGAAATATTTCCAAGCTAATATGAGGATTAATCACAAAAAAATGATTCAAGGCAGCATAAACCATCAAAACACTAGTAGGTAATTAAGAAATAGGTTTTTCTTTTTTAATACTCTTAAGGAGAAATAGAACATGGCACTAATCCAGCCCATCTTTAGGAACACATTCCACACATCATGTCAATTCTCAGCATTTCTTCACAAAAGGAAGAAAACCCCAGGGTATTGTATTATGTGGTAATAATGAGATGCGGATAGTCAGGAAGATCCTTATTAAGTTGCCTAAAAAGAGCTGCTGAGTGGCTTAGAGGATAAAGCACTGGGTTTCTCTTTGGAGCCCCCAGTGGGAGTTTAATTCACAATCCAGTATAGAGACCCATAATACACAATAGCTGCTTGCTTTAATGGGCTGGTAGTATGAAAAATATTTACTGGTTATGAAAGATAATCCATTTCTGAAAAGATTGTTATTTTTTTTTCAGAATTCCAGGTACAATAGATTATTCTCCTGCTGACAGTGCATTATAGAACACCCCAATTGTGATGGCTTCTTTGCAGCGTTTGGCTCGTCTGAAAAATGATGAACTATTTATGCAAGATACATATCTCCAGTATGATGGCATGCTAGAGACTGCAGATTCACAGCCAATATGTTAAGGTAATTTCCCAAGATAATTCATACTATTCAAAGAGTAACTTTTTATTAGGTTGATCTAAATATTTAATTGTCACAACTCTGGTTGGTTTTGCTCATGGGTTTTAAAGAATAATGAAGTAGCATGGCCCAGTGGAAGTACCATGGTTGTGAGTGAGACCTATGAGTTTAATAATCTCCCAACAAATATGTGAGGGGCCCTGAGTATGGGGCTGACACTAGGTTTTTACTCAGCCATGTTTCCCAGTATGCCATTATCTGCATCTCTGTTTTCATATTCAGATAATTTAAAAAATAATGAACATATGCTTATATGTTTTGGAAGTTGCTGTAGAGAGAGATGAAGAAGGCTTTTTTTGAGTGTCCTGATCATGGTGGCTGTTGAAAATTGTTGCTGACCATCTGTGTGTTTTTTGGCATGGTCACCACACCTTTCCTCTATGGCTATCCTTGAGCAAGCCTCTGATGCCTCACTAATAAGGTTGAAGTTTACATCCTGCACAGTTAAATGCTTCCTTAAGAAAAGATGAGCACATTGCAAGTGTTAACACAACGTGAGTGTGTGTTTATCAGTAATTAGGAACGCAGTTTCCAAGCAAAACCTTATAAAGACAAAAAAACAAAAACAACACAATAGTTTTGAATGTGAAAAATTATGCTGGCCCAACCTGTGTGCTATGGGTCCTTGGCATTAGAAAGGACACTTTGTAGGAGAACTGAATAGAAAGAGTTTTATGGAGAACTGAGAAGAGGAGGAATAAGTAAAGAAGCACAAAATAAATGTCTTTTTAGCTAAAAACTATGTACTTCAGGAACATTTCCAACAGAGGAAAAATCAGTTTTATCCCATATCTTTTCTTGGTAATGAGTTTAGTTTAACTTCAGAAGGAAATTACTTTCTGAGACAGAGACGGTATCATTTGAAAAATTTTAATTATGCTTGAAGAATGAGAATGACATAATAGAAGGAATCCAGGGATTGGGAGAAAGGAGACAGGGTTCATTCTTGACTCTGGGACCCATCAGTTTCTGTGATTAGGGGTGAATCACTTAATCCCTTCAAGTCTCAGATTGCTCATTAGTAAAAAGGGATGCTAACACCTTCTTCCCCTGCCTCATAGGGAAGTGAGGATCTGAGAAGAAAAGATGACAACATTATTGGCCAATAGGAAAGGGCCACTTATAAATACTAGCTATTAATATTATGAACAGAACACCACTGACAAATGTTCCATAGAATTTCTGAAGATACATGGGATCACATGTTCATACTTAGAATCATTACTATCATTTTGTTTCATTTTTCTTCTCTGGTTCTTTATATTCTTTAAAGCACAGATCCTGTAAGTTCATACTGAATTCCCACTCGAGGAAGAGAAACAAATGGAGATAATTCAGGACCTCATCATGGAGCTTCCAGGTAGAAAGCTTACCCTGCTTTGATTCAATGCAAGGTAAGCAGTGCCTTCTCTTCTTTCTCTTTTTTTTCTTTTTTTCCCTCAGCATTAGCTTTCCCCACAGCTGTCTTCTATAAAGACCATGTACCCTGAACCTGCATGCCTCACCTTACATTGGTTCTTCTGGCTGCCACCTCTATTCTATGTCTACATCCATCCACTTGTTATTGTCCATTACTCTTCCTGCTCACCTGTCAGCTCAGTGTGAGGCTCTCCTCCATTCTCACAGGCAGTCACTCACTTCTTTTCTTGGCCACTGAAGATACCATGCATATGCCTCTGATGGGGTTCAGGGGCCACTTGGAGCTCAGTTCTGGACCCACTAATAATTTCTGATGCCTGGACTGAAGCCTGTCTCCTCCACCAGAATTTCATTCACTGAAATTAGGTGGACACATCTGCCTCCTACACTGTCTGTGAAAGGGCCAGATTTTTCCTTTATTTTTTTGGAGTCCCAGGAGCAAGCCCTGTGTTTACATTAAGTGAATGCTTATCAGATGACTATAGAGAATTAGCTCTGCAAGTTAATGCAAGTCTGGTTTACAGGTCCCTGGTTGCACAATTTCCCTGTGTGAATTCCTGGGTATTTATAGAGAGAAGGTGCTGTAAATTGTGAGAAAAAATATTATAAACATTCAAAACATTCACAAACATTCAAAATCAAAAACTCATTTTAGAAACATTCAATTAATATAGAAAACAAAGAGCTTTGTGCTTTTAACATAAGTAAATTTGGCTGCTGATCAAGTTATTAAAACTAAAAGTTTTTTTCTAAGTGGAGATGAATGAAATATTATTTTTATTGGATATTTGGGGAATTAGAACTACTTCAATGTATAGCTGCAAGTTCCAAACATAGATAGATACTCCTTGTTACTGCACAGGCACTGAGAATTTGGTGAATATATACTTTGCTCACACACAGACACACATTCTCTTCATGTAAGAGACTGGGTTCATTGGCAAGGCAGGAAAAGAAATTTTAGAAAGCTCATCCTTGCCCAATTCACTAGAGATAAATGGAGAACTTGCTTCTCTGGGGATGTTAAGCTTGTCTTCCCAAAGGAATTACTCATTTGGAAAATGAGGGGGATTTAGTGTTGATTCAAAATGATTCCAGAATGCAGAGGAATGCCTTGCTTTCACAGGAGGGAAACTTTATGTGAGGCAGGAATGCAGACAGCAACACATCAATAAACTATGTGCTTGTTCTGTCCACGCCCTTTATAATTTTCATGAAGCCTCAGGCCACCCCCTCCCCCCCCCCCCCACACAAATAAATCACCATGGAGAGAAAGCTTGCAGGGAGTGACTGAGAAAGATTAACAGCTCGGTACAGGATAAAATGCTATGAGAGCCTGTGTATAGGCAAGAAGCCTATGGGATGTCAAGCTCTGCAACTCATTAAAGGATGGTGAGATTTGCAAAAGCAGGCTAGTTTCTTATTCTGAAATCTCATTAGAATGTATCAGAGATTAAATGAAGATAGTGTGGAAACTTCTGTCTAAAACACAGGAGCAGAGAATGGCAATTTCCGGACACTTTCCTTGAACAAGTCACAGATTACTGCAGTAATTCCTTGATATTTCAGTGAGTCTTCTTGTTACTGAACAATGTATAAATAACTGTACTTAATTTGGCAGAAAAACATTTAAACCTCATGAAATGTTGATTTAAAATGCAACTGTATGTCTTTTGGAATGTTGATCTTCCATACTTAAGTCTGTTTTTATGCAATATTTAGAACTCCACAATTTTTTTTTGTGGGGGGTGGGGGTAGGTGGTAACAAAAGGGTTGTCTGCCCCAGCTGCCCATAGCAGGATCTGTATCCAGGACTATGTGGAACATCTTGCAGGCCGGTGTTTGGGGGGAAAGCTAACCCCTGAGAATTATTTTATGTCATGAAAAGTGAGGCCATGTCTTCTAAAGGCAGACTTCTGTCATGTGCAGCAGCAGCATGCATTTTTGTTTTTGTTTTTTAAAGAAGAAAGCATAGATTCTGGGGAAGAGATGTCAGTTCATAGAGTTGGAAGGAGTTAGAGAAAGGGTAGTGAATTAACTTAGCCCTTGCTGAGTATGAGATAGGTGTGTGTCATTCATGTGAAGATGAAGAGAAGGAAGGTAAATAGGTGATCTAGAGTTTAGGGTAAAGGGTAGGATTAGAGATGTGGATTTGAGCATCTTTAGGGTAACTATGAAGTTATGAGAGGCTCACCAAAGAACTCTCCATACTGATTAATGTGACTAAAAATAAATCTTTGATTTTTTCTAAACAACTTCTACAAAAATATTCATAAATATTTATTAGTAAATTGATTCAACATTGGGATGTACTTCAAAATAAGCCAATGGTAGAGGAGGGAACTTGGTGGGAGAAGACATAAAATAGGCTTGGCCATTGAGAAAGTTCATTAATCTAGTCTCTCTTCTTTTGTATACGTTTAAAATTTTCCATAAGCCAACTTTAAAAACAATTCCTTTTTAAACAAATGGCCCTACAGAATGAAAATATCATATGTAAAAACTTGTTTATATAATACTCTGACTTAAAACCCCCATTCTTATTTAAAATGTTTATGCAATAAAATAAAATATTTGAAATTAACAGCAATTTGCACTTGGTTTATGTGATTCTTATTAGGTAAAAATGCCAGAAGGGCTAAATCTATCAAATACATTTATATGTCAAAGTACTTTTTTTTAGCCAGGTTTTTCATTAACTATTTAATAACCACCTACTTCATATACAAGGAAACATTATACATTATTTTATTGACATAATTTTAACTACATATCTATATCTTATAAACTAAGGATGCACAGTATCAGAAAGTAATGAGGCAATTTAAAAAATGTGTGTGTGTGTGTGTGTGTGTGTGTGTGTACAACCAAAAGGTCGCTAGTTCAATTCCCAGGCCAGCACTCAATCCACTGAGACACACCAGTCAGGGCAGAATGTGTGTGTGTGTGTATATAATATACACATATATAATATATATGTATAATATATACATATATGTATAATATATGTGTATAATATATAATATAATATACACATATATAATACACACACACACACACACATATATATATGTGTATATATACACATATATCCACTGAGTCAGTGGATTGAGTGCTGACCTGGGAACCAAAGGGTCGATAGTTCAATTCCCAGACAGAGCACATGCCTGGGTTTTGAGCTAGCTTCCCAGCAGGGGGCATGCTCCTTCTTCCTCCCTTCTCCTCTCTCTTAAAAAAAATATATATATTCTGTATATCAGGTTTTTAGATTTTTCCTTAATTCAGCCTGGCTCTCCTCCTCTTCTCCAGATGTCTGAGGTTTACCACCTTTTTGTCAATGTCCTGTCATTTTGATCACTTTCAATGAGTGGAAAATAACATGCTTGTTTTATTTCATGTTCTAGATAAACATAACCAGACACTGTGATGCCACTTGGAGCAATGGAGCACCCTAGTGGTCTAAATAAGACAATGAAGCTCCCCTTTCACTTGAATTGGGTCTCATAATTTTTCAAATGAGGCAACTAGAAATAATTAGCATAATAATATTAGCCATGTTATAGATGGAACACATTTTGTGAATGAATGGGATTATTGTACCTAGAAAGGCATAGATAATTAAACAATTAGTCATTCTTAATTTTAAGGGCCAAGTGGTTTCCATATGGTATTCCAAAATTATGTATATACCCCCATGCACTATAAAGTACATGTTTTGCATTTCTGAGTTAGTGGAACAGTATTGTTCCTCCAAACTGTGTGACTTTTAACTTACTGCTCCTTAGGTGAGCAAATATTAATTTTAAAATCTTATTTTCTGTTTTTTCCCCTGCAGTCTAGTCCTAGGC
Organism: Trachops cirrhosus; assembly: GCA_028533065.1. Taxonomy (NCBI): domain Eukaryota; kingdom Metazoa; phylum Chordata; class Mammalia; order Chiroptera; family Phyllostomidae; genus Trachops; species Trachops cirrhosus. The sequence continues at coordinate 56,557,909 of CM052548.1, read as the reverse complement.
ACCATTGTGTGTGTAGCTAAGAGAATAGCCACTGGTGAGAGAATCACTTTGTTCAAGTTAGTCTCTGTCTTTCCTGAGCTGACTTGGAGAAATTGGATTAATTTTTCTGTGACTTAGTTTTCCCATCTGTAAAATGGAGATAATAGTAGCAGACACCTTTAGTCCTGTGAGTTAAACAGGTTGTTAAGATAATGCCTGGAACATAGTAAGCACTACAGTTCCTTGCTGCTAATATTATTCCTCTCAGACTGTAGTCACATCTTTTATCTGTACAATCACATTTTGTCTATATGTACATCCTGGACCCTTAGAGTTAGTGTGACTTTGTATGGCTCAAATGGAATATCCAAGAGTCTATAGAAAATAAATTGTTTTCAGGAACATAATAATATTTATGAAATCTTACACTTGAGTTTATGGAGTACTGATGGAATAGAATTATACACTGAAGGACCCCATGTCTTATATACAACCCACCCTACTTTTTATTTTAACTGGGAATAGCTATAGCAGGATAATAATGAGCAGTTTAATGTCCTCAAGGTCACTTTCCAAAGACATGAAGGGAATATTTTGAACTCTTCCTCAAAATTTGGGAAAAAATTCCTACATATCACAACTATATAAGAAATGAGCTGTAATTAATTTAGGTGCCTTGAGGGTGAATTAGCCACCCACTGGGTGATTTGGTAAGAAAGCCATTTCAAGTGAAAATAAGAATAACTTTAAATATAAAGCAGGTAAAGTAGAAGATTTAAAAACTTAAAAGGAAGAAGTCTCAAGATTATAGTAAGTCATTAATAACAGCCATTCAGTTCATTCAGAGGAGAATGGATTATTGACTTTAGGATCCAATTGTGTAAACATTAATAATCATAGAAGCAGCTCCAGTGATTAGTGAAAACATTGACTTTTTTCTTCTACCTCTTATCTTTAGCTACCTTTATATTCTTAAAATAAAAAACTATAAACTTATTTCCTGTATCACAGACCATGATGAATCAAGAAGCACACAGTAGTCAACAGTACATTTGGGATTCCCATGATCTGGTGTGTGAGGGTGACCTAAGTCTCACATTGCTAAACTTTCTGTTATTATAGCTACTGTGCCGGGACAATGGTTGCCAATTCATGTGTTTATGAGAAAGTCGTAAGTGACTCAAACCAATCTTTTCAAATTAAAAAGTGTTTTGTAAAAGCCCACAGTAGAAAAATAGATGGTTCATAATTTTAGAGTTGAACTAACAATGTTGTACCTGAGGTTTTGAAGTGTTCTCAAACACTGGTTAGTGGCCACCACAGGGAAATATAACTAGCCAATTCATGCACCATGAATTGAGACCTCACTATAATTCTTGCCAGGTTCTAAGTCCTGGATGTAGGGGTTTCCAAATGATGAGGTCTGCATAGAAATCATTAACTTCACTTTCTTCAATAGAGCCAAGAAGAATTCACCCAATTCCCATATATAGTAAAATGAGGTTTATGAGGTTTTAGTAAACTTTTAGTTCTAAAAGCAAATGATAATTTGTATGTTTAATGCTTTTTCTCTTAGATCCCAATTTGTTCCTTGGAATAAAACACACAACTTGTGAAATTCAAACATTCTCCTACTTACAAGGACAATTTCATTTATTAATGGCTTATAATTAAGAAGAAATTGTTAGCTAAATAAACAATTAGCTTGTCTAAAGGATAAATAGGAAGTAGGTTATTCATTCATTTACTAAATGTTCTTAGCCTTGACCTACTTTTCACTTATTCAGATTGTTTTCTATATTTTCTAGAGTTTTTGTGCCTAAACTAATTTTCCTCATCAAAAAATAAAAGCTAATATATTTATGTATTTTCTTTAGGAGAAAGAGCAGGTTAATGCATACACAGAATGTGATAGTCAAAATTTTACTTCAAATACTACCACCTGACCCTAAGGAAGGTATTTAACCTCTTCACCTTGAAGTTTTGCATTTCTGTAAAGTGAGGATGTTAATAGTTGACATCTATCTCAGGTTAATAGCATCACAACTCAATGGGCCTCTTACAATATTTTTTAAATAAAAGATGTTTTATATTAATGCAATTCTTCTCCCAAAAACAGATCATTGGGGAATATTTTAGATTTGAATAAAAGTCTTAAAATGTTGTTTTTGGAAGATAACTACATTCTTTATAATTATTTTTAAAGAGTTTATTTATTTATTTTTAGAGAGAGGGGAATGGAGGGAGAAAGGGAGAGAATCATCCATATCTATTGGTTGCCTCTCAAAGGTCCCCAACTGAGGACCTGGCCCACAACCCAGGCATGTGTCCTGATGAGGAATTGAATGGGGACCTTTTGGTTTGTGGGATGATGCCCAATTCACTGAGCCACACCAGTCAGGGCATTCTTTATAATTATTAAGAGACCTGCCAAAGTGGTATTTTTGGCACATAAAGACAACCTCATCTGAATGAAGTAGAATATGGTTAGTTGCTTACAAGAGATTGGCATTTTTCTTAGCTAAATTCTGCTTTTATAGGGATACAATGCTATACATAGTACATATATAGTAAATATATATAGTAAATATAGATATATAGTAAATATATATACAGATATAATAAATAAATAAATAAATAAATACACACACACACACACGGCAGCAGCATGGCACTGAGCTCACATGAGTGGACTGCCAGCTATAAATAAAACATGCCTTAGGCAGAGAAGACACAGATTTAACAGAACTGAGTTAAACGTTCCTTGGGTGGAATATGAGCAGAAGAAAGTCATTTATACAAAATATAAATGTGAGTCGTATTACATGTAAGGTTAGTAACTGAAGAGATAATCATCTCAGAAACCAGGAGTGGAAATGAGACAACAAGAAAGGACAGATGAGAGTGAAGAGCAAAGTGTAAGTCAAATAGGAATCGACAATATATAATGTTACAAAAATACCATTTCCATGTTCTAAAGAAGTATTACTGGGGGTGGAGAGTCAGTAGCTAAAATGGAACCTTACTCTGTCTGACACTTATCAACGCATAAGAATTTATGGAATCCAGTTTTAGTATTACGTATTTTTACATCATGTGCCTTCCCGTACAAAATGGAAATATTTATTTTTACCCATTTGGCCATATTGGTTGGATAGGATTTTCTCTTAATGACTACTACAATCACTGCAAACATTATTTAAATTACATATATATGTATATGTGTATACAGGTACACCTACATCCACCCAACATCCATCCATCCATCCATCCATCCATCCATCCATCCATCCATCCACCCATCTGAATGAGCAAAATGGGGACACTCTTCTATTCTGCTCACCTTCAGGTTCCCTGATTTTTCTTCCTGCTGCAGACTTCCGAAGTACGCTCCTTCCAGAGTTAAAGAGGCTAGTTAGCTCATCCAGGGGGCTGCTGAGAGGTCTGGAGTTCGGAGGGCTGTAGGGGACTGGAGAGGAGGAGTTGGAGTTGGTCTTCCTGTGGTCAACTCTAGCCTTCCCGGGGGAGTAAGGAACCTTGGAGAAAGAGCTGCACGCACCCACTGCTGGAGCAGAGTTTGGCTTTTGCTGCACTTTGGGCAGATCTGGGTTTGTGGCTGCTTTTCCTGGGTGCACCACGCAGGTCTCCTGTGGGAAGGCAAAGTGCCGGTGGGCAGCCTGGGCAGCCGCAGGAGGTGCTGGAGGAGGAGGTGGCGTGAGAGGCGGAGAGACTTTGTGAGACCCATTAAACACTGGGAGGACAGGGGACGCAGGCCTGTCACCATCCCCTTTTTGGTTTTTGGAATACTGGGGAGACAGAGGACTTGAGCCTTCAGACTGTACTGGGTACTTGAGGTTGGTTTCCAGGACTGGCAGTTTTTTCACCTCTAGGGGCGTCAAAGGCGATTCATCTGATGCAGGGGAGCAGGTGACAGGGGTTGGGGGGAAAACCAGGAGTGGGGGGCGGTGAGGGAGCAGGTTGGGGAAGGGGGCTGGAATGTCGCACGTGTCCTGGCAGGGCGCAGGTGAATGGCCGCTCGGGTCTTCATCCTCCAAGGTCATGGGGCTCTGACCCTCAGATGGTAATGGGGGTGACATGAAAGCCCAGGCGCCGGTTCCCCGACTACTGCTGTCCTCTGGGGGCACGAAGTATTTCATCTCTTCATACACCGCCTCTGCCTGGTCGGGGCTGCCTGTGCGGCCCACCATCTCGATGTAGATGGGCTCTGACTCAGTTTCCATCTCCGGCTCAGGCTCAGAGTACGCTGGGGCCCCAGGAAGCATGGGGACCCCCAGCACGGCCCCAGGGGTGCACTGCGGACCTGCCGCTCTGCTCCTTGTGTTGGGAATCCCCACTGCCCCGGGCCTGGCACCACAAATCTCCTCAGAGGACCCGCTAAGCTTGGTGTTGGGGCTCCGCTTTGGCTTCCGAGGAGGAATCTTCTTCATGGTGTAGTCATCACTGTGTGGTCTGGGCCTGGTGAGAACTGAATGGGAGGGGGGTACAAAGAAGTGATGAGAGGTCTTAGCAAGACTCTAGAGCCAAACCATCACGTGGACTGAGGCTAGTTGGGGCTGTCCTTGCCCACATGTCTCCTGTGAGTCCCCACTGACTGAGAGACACAGGCCTGCATCCCTCCACCCTCCCGGATCCCGCCTCAACCTAACACTTCTCAAGACTGCCCATGAAAAAGGGAGTTTCGACCTCAGAGCTGGAGAACAACTTCCATCAATGAAGGAAGACATTAGGTGGACCATAGGTGGCCCAGTATTGCCAGTCACCTGCAAAGTGGAAGGGCCTCCAAAGTGGATGCAGCTAAGCATCAGGGGTGCGCACTGCAGATCTGGTGCTAGAACCTATCTAGCCTGTATTCTTAGGGTCTGATGTAGATGTGAATCAGGCTGAACTGGTCCTCAGGATTTTAAGGATGAGGAAATAGAAAGCTAGGGAGAGGAGGCAAATTAGCTCATCAGTGGCATATGTATGTTTCTTGTAGGAAACGAGAAAGCTTCATTATTTAATGGTATAAAATGAACAAAACAAAATACAAACAAAACACCTACATGCATGGAGAGATTATTATGTTGTTACAGAACTTTCTTATTAAAATGATTCCAAGGGTGAGTTTTATAATTAATCAGTATATGTGAATCCTTAACAGAAATACAAGTGTAACAGAAAAGTCAAGTTTAAGTACACTTCTTAAGTTGAAAAGGTGGAAGATATTTAGAAAAAAAAAAATCAGCTTAATATTATCAATAAGAACTAAATTTAAAAGAGGCAGAAAAACTATTTAGATCTGACTGTAAAACACTTATTGAAATTTAAGTTTAAAATATTCCAAAGACTTATTTTCTATATAGTGTATTATATATATACATGTAATAGATATTTATTAAACATAATTTCTCTGAAAGCTGATGTGCTAATTTAAGGAAATTACAAGTTTTACTGAAATATCAAAACTTCTCAAAAATTTTGAACTGTTTTACTAATTTGGTACTTTACTGTAGGAATAATTGATATGAGCATATGTAACTCTTCTGCATTCCTGAGCTGTTTAAGGCAGCCAGGTTTTTCTCACTGTGCACGTATGACAGTAGTCTCTGTGTCCAGTTTGGAAGAGATAATAAAGTATAATTGTTAAGACTGAAGGTGTTTTTTTTAGTAGCTGAGTAGTATTCTGTTGTGTAAATGAGCCACAGCACTTTTATCCACTCATCTACTGATGGGCACTTGGGCTGCTTCCAAATCTTGCCTATTTTAAATAATATTGCAATGAATATAGGGGTGCTTATATTCTTTCAAATTAGCATTTCAGATTTCTTCTAACATGTTCCCAGCAGTGGAATTAATGGGTCATAAGACAGTTCCATCTTTAATTTTTTAATGTCTTTTATTGATTATGGTATTATACTTATCCCATTCCACCCCCCTTTATTCCCGTCCGCCCTGCATACCACCTCCCACCCACATTCTCCCACCTCAGTTCATGTCCATGGGTTGTACATGTAAGTTCTTTGGTTTCTGCATTTCCTATACTATTCTTAACCTCCCCCTATCCATTTTCTACCTACCATTTATGCTACTTAGTCCCTGTACCTCCCCCCACCCAGTTGTCTCCCCCTGCCCCACTGATTATCACCCATGTGATCTCCATTTCTGTGATTCTGTCCATGTTCTAGTTGTTTGCTTAGTTTTTGTTTTTGTTTCTTTAGCTTCAGTTGTTGATAGTTGTGAGTTTCTTGTCATTTTACTGTTCATAGTTTTGATCTTCTTCTTTTTCTTAGATAAGTCCCTTTAACATTTCATATAATAAGGGTTTAGTGATGATGAACTCCTTTAACTTGACCTTATCTGGGAAGAACTGTATCTGCCCTTCCATTCTAAATGATAGCTTTGCTGGATAGAGTAATCTTGTATGTAGGTCCTTGACTTTCATGAGCTTGAATACTTCTTTCCAGCCCCTTCTTGCCTGCAATGTTTCTTTTGAGAAATCAGCTGATAGTATTATGGGAACTCCTTTGTAGGTAACTGTCTCCTTTTCTTTTGCTGCTTTTAACATTCTCTCCTTATCTTTCATCTTGGGTAATGTAATTATGATGTGCCTTGGTGTGTGTTTCCTTGGGTTCAACTTCTTTGAGACACTCTGAGCTTCCTGGACTTCCTGGAAGTCTATTTCCTTTGCTAGATTAGGGAAGTTGTCTTTTATTTTGTTTTCAAATAAGTTTTCAATTTCTTGCTCTTCCTCTTATCCTTTTGGCACCCCTATGATTCAGATGTTGGAACATTTAACATTGTTCTGTAGTTCCCTAAGCCTCTCCTCATTTTTCTGTATTCTTGTTTCTTCATTCTGTTCTGGTTGAAAGTTTATTTCTTCCTTCTGGTCCACGCCCTTGATTTGAGACCTGGTTTCCTTCTTATCACTGTTGGCTCCCAGTACATTTTCCTTTATTTCACTTAGCATATCCTTCACTTTTTCTTCTATTTTGCAATCATACTCAACCAATTCTGTGAGCATCCTGATTACCAGTGTTTTGAACTGTGTGTCTGATAGGTTGGCTATCTCTTCATCGCTTAGTTGTATTTTTTCTGGAGCTTCGATCTGTTCTTTCATTTGGGCCAATTTTTTTTTTTTCGGAGGGCCTGTTATGTAGTAGGGGGCAGAGACTTAGGTACTCCCCAGGGTGGGGCAACCCTCTTTGCTGTGTTGTGGTGCTATATGTGGTGGAGGGGTTTGAGAGGGAACAACGCTGCTTGCTCAGCTCTCTGCAGGCTTTCAGTCACTTCCTTGGCTACCCACAAGCAAATTGGGCCCTTCTGGTGCTGATTCCCAGTTGGGTGGTTTTCTAGGATGCTGTGGGTCTCTCCAACAAAAAACTCTCCTGCAAGGCTGGGAGTTTCTCCCACCACAACAACCCCACAGTTTTTATTAGTCAGAGGTTTTGAGGCTTTATTTCCCTGCATTGAAACCCTGGGTTGCATGATCTATCTTGCTCCCCAGTTGTTCCTTCTGGTTTATCTGCATGCAAATGTGGGACTGCCCGCTCTGCCAGTTGCTGCCTCATCCACTCTGCCAGCTGCTACCTTGCCGCCCTGGTCCTCCAGCCACCAACTTGCCTTGAGTCCTTTGTGTCAGGCTGCCTGTCTCCACCCCTCCTACATGTCTGGATGAATGTTTTTCTTTAACTCCCTGGTTGTCAGACTTCCATGCAGTTCAATTTTCTGGCAGTTCTGGTTGTTTTTTGTGTTTAAGTTTGTTGTTGTCCTTCTTCTGGTTGTGCGAGGAGGCACAATGTTTATACCTATGCCTCCATCTTGGCTAGAAGTCCTTAATTTTTTGAGGTAACTTCATACTGCTTCCTACAGTGGCTGCACCAATCTGAATTCCCACCAACAGTGCACAAGTGATTCTGACAGGTGCCAGGTGTTATGTCATTGTGGTTTTAATTTGCATTTCTCTGATGATTAATGATATTAAATGTCTTTTCATGTATCGGCCATCTGTGTGTCTTCTTTGGAGAAGTCTCTATTCAGGTCCTTGGCCCAATTTTTTAATTAGATTATTGGTTTTTCTTGTTTTGAGTTTTATAAGTTATTTATAAATTTGGGATATTAACCCCTGTGTAAAGCAGGGGGTTACCTCAGAAAATTAAAAATGAAACTGCCTTATGGCTCAGTGATTCCACTTCTGGGAATATATGTGGAGAAACATGAAACACTAATTCAAAAGAACATAGGCACCCCTATGTTCACTGCAGCATTATTTAGAAGAGACAAGATTTGTAAATAGCCCAGGTGTTCATCAGGTGATGAGTGGATAAACCAGCTGTGGAATATTTACACAATGGAATACTACTCGGCCATACAAAAGAAGGAAATCTTACTTTTTGCAACAGCATGGATGGACCTGGAGAATATTATGCTGAGTGAAATAAGCCAGTCAGAGAAAGACAATTACCATGTGATTTCACTTATATGTGGAATATAATGAACAAAGTAAACTAATAAACAAAATAGAAACAGACTCATAGATACAGAGATGAGAGTGACAGCTGTCAGAGAGGAGGGGGTTTTGGGGACTGGGTGAAAAAGCTGAATGGGTTAAGCAAAAACAAAACAAAAAACAAAACCCTCCTAGACACAGATAACAGTACGGTGAGTACCAGAGGGAAAGGGGATGGGAGGAGGTAAAAGAGAGAAAAGGGGGGATAAATGGTGATGGAAGAGACTTGAGATGGAGTGGTGAACACACAATACAATATACAGATAATGTGTTATAGAATTGTACACCTGAAACCTATATAATTTTATTAAGTGATGTTGCCCCAATAAATTTGGTTAAAAAAGAAAAAAACAAAAATAAAGCAAAACCCTATAATTAAAGAAAAAAAGTAAAGGCTTTCAAGTTAGATCTGGATTCAAATCTTGGCAGGACTATTCATTCATGCCATCACTCATTTAGTTATGCATTTCACCAGAATTTACTGAGACACAGTAGTGAATACAAGAAAATTTTCCCTCCCTTTCTCTGTTCTAGGGGAAGGTATCAGGCAATAAAAAAAACATAAATTAAATAAGTGAGTAAATTCTGTTAGAGCATGATGTGTCCTGTGAGAATGAGAAAGGCTATGAAAGGGGATACAGAATTGTATGTGTGTTTGTGGGGGTGGCAGTAGTGCAAATGACAATTTTAAAAGAGGTCTTGGGCAAATCTCTCTAAGCTTCAGTATAGTCATGCATAAAATCATATCAGTAATGACCTCAGAGGTATACAATAGATAATGTATGTGAAGAGTTAGCTCAGATGCTGGCACACTGCAAACACGAAACAAATGGGAGACTTCCAAATGAGAATGGAAAAGAACAAAACTAATTTTCTAACTCAATAGACATCTTTGTAAGCCAGTATTTTACAGGGTTCCCCCAAATCAGCCAACTTTTAACAGCAGAAAATACCAGAAATGCATAATTCTGTGATTAATCAGCATTATTCTAAAGGCTTTCATCTTGCTAAACCATAAGCTTCTCCTGGAAAGTTAATGAACCAAACATAATTTTTGCATTAATATTATAGAGTTGCTCTGGAGATTTGAATAATTTTAAGCTATTGTGGCAGGTTGTATTTTCCAAAACTGGCATCATCAATATTTTCACATGCTCTTCCAGATTCTTGAAGCTGGGAGAGCCTCTGTGATTGCTGCTAACAAATAAAATATGGGGAAGGGGATGCCACCTGAGTTCTGTGGCTGGATAGCCCCTGGCTCCTGCTGTCTTGGGACACATGTTTTGGTGGCCCTGATCTCTATGTGAGAAGACTACACTGAAACCAGCATGCTCTGGAGAACATGTGGAGAGGCCACATAGCGGTGATAGATGCAGAGGACCCTATTTGGGTTCCCCTAATCCAAACAGCAGAAATCTAATAACTGAGTGTTCAGATGATTCCAGCCCCCAATTCTCACTACAATTGTGAGAAAACCAGTATGATAATTGTTTAGCCAAGCCCAAACAACAACTAAAACTGTAAGAGAGAGAAAAGAATAAAATGAATCATTATTTTAAGCACTACATTTTGGAGTGGTTTGTTACATAGTGATAGACAACTAACACAGATATTGGTACCTGGAAGTAGAGTGCTACTATAAATAAAAGCTTTAAAAGTGTGGCAGTAGCTTTGGGAAATTGGAGGAGTCTTAAAGACAGGGTTAGCAGAAGCATGATGATCCTCAAGAAAGCTCTTGGTGAGGCTTAAAGGATGAGAAAGTTGCTGAAAGCTGGAGGAAACATGGCATTTCTTATGCCACTGCGAAAGGTTTAGCAACACTGTCACCTGAAGTAATGTGGAAAAGAAAAAAAACACTTAAGGAACTGAATGATATAGCTAAGGAGATATTCAGGCCAAATTTGAAATCCATCTCCTGGATTCTGTTAGCTGCCTATAGTAAAATGTGAGAGTAAAGAGATAAGTTAAAGAAAGAACTATTAACTGTAAAGGATCCTGGACTTTCTATGTTTGACAATAAACATTTGTCACTGCCAGGCTGTCCTGATGGCAAATAATTCTGAAGTTAAAAAGTGACTTTCAAGCAGAGGTGAAATATGGAGAATTTTCAGGAAAACATAATCTAAAGATGAAGCTAACTAAGATCATGCCTATGGCACTCTTTAAGACCTCAGAAAGTTTTAAGGTGATGTTTCATGGATCTGTTCAAAGGAGCAAAACCACGGGACTTCTGAGAGTAAAAGAATATTGTGGCACGGACATCATGCAGAGAGCCCAAATTAGATAAGATTGTCTCAGAGATCTGTGGATATGGCTTTGGAATAATTCGGTAGATTATAAATACACAGGAAACTCACAAAGCCTTTAAAGGAATTGGATCAGCTTGCACTGAAAGAAGACTTAATACAGAATGAGGAGGCTCTGGTATCTCAACATTTTATAAGCAGAAAGCAGGCTGAGAAAACTACCAGCTACAAACATGTTACCTCTTGTGGTTTAGGAATTAATATTTACAGGTGAGCCAACACTCTTAAGCATAGACCTAACAGCCATGGAATATCATTTCTAGGCACTGGGCCAAAATCCTAATCAAGGCACAGGCAATGTTTGCCCAAGTGGTGTACAGAACTGCAATTTGCAAGTGCCTGCAAAGCACCTTCTGATTTTCCCCTTTTTAAACAGGAACATCATCCTGCACCTGTCCCTCCAATGTATGTTAGTTGTATGGAGAGTACTAGAGGAGTTGTCCACCTAAGAAGCTTTGCCTGAGACCCAGGAGACACAGATCTGATTTATCAATAAATGATGAGATCTGGGCCTTGCATCTGAACTTGGTGTGATGATGAAATGGGGTTTTCGGGAAATTGTGGGGAATAGGGAGTATATCTTGTACGTGGAAAGGATGTAAATTGTTTTGTCATAAGGGTGGACTAAGGCAAGTTGTATTTGCCAAAAATTGGCCACAAGAGTGTTTCCAGTCCTATGAAGAGCAGGAATCTATTTCTCCCCCTTAAACCTGCATGGGCCTATGGAACTGCCTGATGCATGGAGTGTGGTGTAGGTGAGGCTGCATGACTTCCAAGGCTGGCTCATAGAAGGTGTTCTCTTTCCTGGAGTATGTGCCTTTGAGCATTGATTCTCCATGAAGGAAGTCCAGCTATGCTGAAGCCACCATGTTGCACAAACCACATGGAGAGACCACCTAGAGATACAGATGCCCTAGTAGCCCTAGTCCTCAGACATCTAAGGTACCAGGCATGGGAGTGACCAGCTTTCAGATGATTCCTGCTACCATGTACAGCTTTATGAAGGACCTTGATTAAGAGCTACCTAGATCAGACCAGTTGACAACAAGAACCTGAAATACAGTACTAAAATGATCATGCTTTATTTAAATCACCAAGTTTTGGATGAGTAAGCAACAATAGATAACTGATATGGTATTTCCCCAAGGTTTGCTTTAGGTACAGAAAAAAGCTTTTCTTTTAATAAACTTTATAAATAAAAGTAGTATACTTTGTTAGGAGGACGTCAAGAGCCTGACCCCCAGAATCTGACTATCTTGGATGAGTGACATGGGGCAGGTTACACTACTGCACCCTGACTCAGTGTCCTCATCTATAGAGGGTTTGCCATGATATCCCACTGCACTGAGGAGTTCTAAATACTGAAGATATTTAGTGTAATCCCAGTATATAATAAACACTAAGTAAGTGTTAGCTGCTATCATCATTATCTTATTATTACACAACCAGATATTAATCATGAATGATAGAACAGGGTTCCTTTGAATGGGGTCTGGAGTTCAGCAATACCAGTTCATCTGAGGTCCTTTATTGAGAATGTGGATAGCACTTCCTGTCATATTTCATAACCACTAAGTTATAATCTCTGGGAGTGGGAACTGGAAAACTTCATTCTTCTTAAACTAAAATTAGAACACCACAGCTACAGAATGAAATAATAATTTGGTTTTATGGCTTGTGTGTGTATGTCTACACAAGCTCTTGCTATTAGTTCACTTGCAAATATAAATTTAAGAGCTACTGAAAGTGAATTTGCATTAAGAGTTTCCTTAACAATATGGTCTAGCCCTAAGATTTATAAGTAAAACCCTTGTGAATATTTGACAATGTCAATGAGATGGGGTCAGGAGGACATTTCATGGTCACAGATCATCTTTAGGGAAAGTCTTTATGTCCTAACAGTAACTTAAGGGTTAAACATCACATTCTTGAGATGTTTCATCATTTTATAAACTTGACTCTCATCTGAACTACTGTGCAATGATCTAGGGACTTGTGTCACTTTAAGTTCTGTTAGGAGATAAAAATTTTCTTGTACAAAACATTATCCCTTTGATTTTGCTGCTAAGGCATGTACGGTGACTTTTAAGTCACCATTTGTTCCAGGACACAGCTTATTTGGCCCCATTTTCATTGAGAACAAGACACCTACATAATTAATCTATGAGAAAAAAAGAAATGAGGAGGTTGTTCAACCAGAAGATATTTGTATCTCTGTGTGTACATATCCATTATATTCCAATTCTTCCAGTGTGATTTTGCCTAGTTTCAGAGCAAACAGTGCCTAGCACAGGACAACAAGGATATCTGAGTAAAGGCCAGCTAGTTGGCTGGTGGCCAGCTGCATACATGCATGAATGTAGCATCAATTTACAACCAGCTACAAACTGGACAAAAAGTGCTTCTGCTGAGCTGATATATTGCAACTTTGTTTTATGATGTGTGTGAATTGTCCAAATTGTCCAATTTGACAATTGTAATGCCACTTCAATGTCCTTCCAGACCCTCCTTCAATTCCCAGCCACATTAGCCTCTCTTGCTTTGTTTCCTACCTGTTCTCTTTGCTATTACTCTGCTTATCTCATAATTTATTTGCTCATTTATCTCCCCCACTGACCTATTCAGGGAAGAGCCAAACTCATGAAATTTACTTAGTTAAAACGTGTTAAATGCACACATGCATCATAAATTGTGAAATATGCAGTCATGTTCTCCTGTTATATCCAGTAACATATTCTCAGGACAGTGTTCGCAAAGGACCACATTTCTATCAAATTTCAGGTAATGGAAAAATACTATAGAGCAACGTCTGCTAAAAAATGTGTTAAACCAGATCTAACAAATCACAAGGGGACATCTTGAACCTTCTAAATTGTACTCATTTTAATTTATTGATAGGAAGCTAATTCTCTTTTAAGGGAAGAAACACAAAGAAATATATTTCTGTAACATTTATTTATTCAATAAGTATTGAGTGCCTACTATGTGGCAAGTGGTATCTAGAATAAAGATGTAAATGAAACAGTAAAAAAGAAAAGAAACATGTCATTTCCAAATTAAGGCCCACAGCTGAACCATTCTTGTATCTATATGTATAAATTGGATTTTGTTGAGAATGGAGTTGTATGGCAATGGGGAAAAAATGATTCCTGAGGTGTTATTTATAAGAAATGGGTTGCTGGAATCTGGAGGGAGGGTGACTCTGGAGGTCACATCACAGAGTAAAAAGATAGAGGCTATGGTTGTCCAAGAAAAACCTGTCTTTTGCCATTTCATCATCCCTTTTTCACCATGTTTGGGAGGAAGCCTGTGTGTTGGGTTTAGAAAATCAACTCTTCTTTCCAGGAAGACACTTGTAACTGGAAGCTTTCTAGCAAAGAAAAAGCAAAGACAGGCCCTATACTTCCTTTTCTAGTCACTGTTTGCAAAGAGAAAACCCAGACTTTGAAAAAATAGTACTTTCAAATAGTTGACTCTAGCTTATTAATAGTTTGCAAACAAGCATTAAAATTTGCTGGCCCATAAAAGTGTTTCAAGATTTTCAGGTACAAAGGTAGTTTAAAAAAATGAGCCCTCTCTTCTGCCTCTCTTTATGACCATATGTTTATTGCATAAAAACCTATGGGAAAGGTATGTGTTAATAAGAACAGGACTGGCCACAAAGGTCAGGCCTTCAATGTGATCTAATTATTGGTTTCTCTAAGATTCTGGGCCTTCATTCTCCAATCAGATCTCATTTCACTCTATAACCTTCTGAACTGATTAGCAGCTTTATTTGTAAAAGGAAAGAACACAAACATTTTTAACAGGCCAAAAGAATTAGTACAAATAATAAATTGACCTTGGTTGTGGTCCTTGTTCCTATGAAACCCAGGTTCACAGAGCATTTTAAGTAGCAATCAAATTTTCTTCTTAACTTTTGCAGAAGAAAAATAAATTTGTGACATTTTACTAGGTACAGAAAACTCAGTACAGCGGGTCCTTGAATAATGTTTCTTGCAGCATGGTTTCATAAGTTGATGAGATGCCATGGGAACTTAACTGTTGTTTACATCAACTGGCCTATGGTAAGACTGGTTTCATTATTCCTCGTTTCACTTAACATCACAGAATCTATGGGCAACACTAAGTGAGGACCTACTGTTTTGCCACTATGGTAAAAAAATGAAGCTGTAAGTATCAGGGTTGTCTGATAGAACTCTGTGTGACGATGGGAAATTCCACACCTGTGGTTGCTGAGTACTTAGAATGTGACTAATGCCTGAGAACTGAATTTTAAATTTTATTTAGTTTTAATTACTTCAAATTTAAATAGCCACAAGTTTCTAGTGGCTATTGTATTGGACACCTTCAGCTCCAGTCAGAATGGTGTAATGGGGAACAGCCACTGCTGATGGCTAGTTTGTCACAAACAGTGTCACCACCTTTGCAATTATGTATTAAAAGTCCAGAGCACTGATGGCTAGAGTGACTAAGCCCCACTACTGGACCCTGACTCCTAATGCTACAAAGCTAACTAGCACACCAACTTGAGCTGACCGCGCAGATTAATTTTTTAAAACTTTTTTAATATATACTTAGAGCACATTCTAAAATTCAGGAACTCATCTGCAGCCATAGGACATATGGTAGTGATAGTAAAGTCATCAGAGCTAGGAATCATGAATTGTTAAAAGAAACAAGTAACATAGACAGGAAAAAAGAAACCTATTTATGGACTGGTCCTTTTACAAGCCTCCAAAAATGTGAGTTCACTGGGGTGTGATTGGTGGGGAAGACACCTACAGGCACCTTGCTCAAATGTGAGGTGAAATTCACTTCTAATTAAAGTTTACATAAAAATCTTGCAAGTCTAATGAATCACATCATGTATTTTATACAGAAAGTCTTGAGAGACTTGAGATTCCCCACAATAGTAAGGAGTTTCAGAATTTTACAACTGTGGTGTTCCTTGCATTTTCTTCACCTTTTTCTCTATCATTTTATTTTATCTACATTTTTATCTCCTATGATTTCTGAATAAGTTTGCTTAATTGACACTTGTTTGCTGCTCATGTAAGAGACCTCAACTTAATCCTCAAAATTTTGTTTATCTCTTTTTCACAACAGTGTGATTACTTGGTACCTGGCTACTTCAAAATCTCAACTTCAGGGCAATCGGTCTCTTATATGCACACAAAGGGAAGGCATTTTTAGACTTTACAAGCTATTCTGAGGCCTACTTATTCAAATTTATAAAGCTTAGTTGTAGTGTTCAAATTTGGATGGGCTCTATCTTATACACACTGCAATTTTCAATCTTGTTTGCTATTGTTTTTTCATTTTATGATGCTATTTTGAGTCTTCAAATCTCCCCATCTCATTAGTCTTAGACTGCTAAATATTATTCTTTCTCTTCCCATATGCCAAAAAATCTTTCTTTGTATTTCAATCACACCTTTTTGAAATCTGGACCATAAAACCTGTACAGGTCTAAAAGTAATTATGGTGGTAATGTGATTTTTTCGACTTTCTCAGTAAGCGTCCTTATGGTTTCTTTAGAGTATAAGCCTCTTCTACTTTGTGTATATTTGGAGAATGCCTTGTTTCTATGGAGGTCTTGTTCTCATACCTATACCTACCTGAAGACTCTCCTCTAGACAATTTCCCTAATGTCATTTTTCATTTTCTGTTGTCCTTATTACCATGACACTAAAGATACACACTTGGACTCTTCTCCCCAAAGTTATAAATTTTGCCCACATCTTTATGTATTATTATAGTATGACTCATACATTATGACAGTAACACTTTTTTAAACTAAAAACTCTCCTAAAAGTCTATTCTCTCTAAAAGAGCAACTGACAAGAATCATCTTTGACAATAACTAGGGAGCTCTCATTGCTCCAGGCTCCAGGCCCATAGACTTTTCCACCATCTTCCTTGGAGTCAGCCATCCATGCCCAAAGATGAGCTTATGGCTTCCCTGTGCTTTTTTAGTTAATTCATTTATTGAAGGAATTGTGTTCTATCTTATGTTTACATAATATTTTTCTAGTGAAAACTGCAGACATTTTATTTAGAATTTCATCTACTGCACCCTGCACGGTATACCACCTCTTACCATATTTATTTTTCTCTGCAGCAACATCTTCCAACACACTTAGTGTATTTGCTTGTTTACTATATTCACCATTTGTCTTCCCCTACTAGAATGTAAATTCTACAAGGGAAGATAATTTTGTTTGTTTCATTGGTTGTATATACCCTGGCCTAGAATAAGGCCTTTCAGTAGGTGATAAATAAAATATATAAAATTAGCAAATGTTCTGCAAAAAAGTGCTTCTGCTATTTTTACCAACTCTAAAAATTAATAATTAAGCAATAACAGTCACATGAATTCATCTATGAGATATCTGATTGAGGATAAGTTGTGATTTTCCCATTGTGCATAAATAATTCTAGACCACCAATCTTTTGTTATCTAGTACCAAAAATTTCACTATCTGAATCCTGCCATGCCATGACTCACCTTTGTGAATTGTTCCACTTACTACTTAATAAAGCAAGTTTAATTTTTTATTATACTGTGATAAAAGGGAAGCCCGATAATTTTTTTAGGCTTTTGATCAGTAAAAATTTACATGGACTGGTGAGCAACTTTTTGAATTACTCTGATTTGAGGCTCTTCATTCAATGTGGAAGTGGGAATGGGAGTTAAAGAAATCATATATAAGTAGCTTTTTCCAAAGAGGCTTAGAGATTTGACTATGTATTATTTATATTTAATGATTAAAGACCTGCTGGCAAGCAAACAATTGGATTTATTCCTATTAAAAATATATTAAGGTAGCAATACTGCCATGGGGCACTCAAAACCAGAAGTCAGTGTATCAATAACTCAACAAGCCAGTTTCCTCCTTCCCTGTGGCTAACCTTCAGTTGATGACTCCTTGGCTGCAGCCCATAGGCAGGCACTCACAGCCTCATAGGAGGCACTCAGCCGTGTGGTGGGGTCCCTCTTTGGCTTGGGTGGAGGCTGTTTCCGGGGTGATGGGAGGCCACTGCTTTCATCCAGGCTGAACACCGAGTGCAGAGAAGGAGACCGGGTGGACGGGCCGGCCAGGGACTGCACCAGGCTGTCCGCAGCCATGGGGACTGAGATGGAGCTGCAGTGGAAATGCCTGGGTCCACACTTGTCTTCAGTTCTTGAGGGGAACAAAACACAAACAGTACCCCACCAGAGAGGACCAGATGCATAATTCAGAGGTTAACAATGAACCTGCTCAACCAAACATCATCAAGGCTTTTTGGTAAACAGCCTTCCCCACCGAGTCTGAAGGATGTGTGTACAGTGCTCTGGTAACTGGCACATCCAGAGAAAGCTGCCCCATCCTTCCCGCCCCTGCTTTATGATAAATGAGCACATTGGAGATTCATCATTATTACTTAAAAAAAAAACCTCACGTAAAGGCAGCACTTCTTAAGGAGTGCTACATTTTCTATCAGGCATTCACTGAATGAATTTTTCACACTCTGATTATTAAGTAAGTCAAAAAACCAGAATTTCAATCTGAATGATAATTTCTGGAGACTCCATCTTAATAGAGAGTTACTGATGCATCAAATGCGGGGAGTTCATCACCACTTCCCCTTGCAAAACAGTATATACTTAAAACTATCAAAGATTTACATTTTTCTCTCTCTTTTCTCCTTAGCATTTAAACCCCATTGGCAATTATTTAATTATGGGCAGAATTATTATTTTTCTTCTGTTCCTCCATCTGGTTGTCCAATGCCAAGTGAACTGCTGGTATTCAATAAATAAATAGACAAATACTTCTTCACTTAATTTTATATCAAGCAAATAAACACATACTCAAATTGAGAAATTGGGGTGGCTGTTTAGTTCCAGCAGAGAAAATAGCAAACATTATTCTGGAAGTCGTATAAAATTAATAGTTATCTGGTTTATAAAAATTCCTTCTGTCTTCACATGTCAATGTAATCATGTACTACTGAGATGCCAATGCATTCATTTCACAAGGAGTCTCTGAGCATTTGTTTTTATAATTATATCTTTGTGTGGCAGAGCACCAACAGGGCTGGGATCTACCGCAAGGCAGAGCCAGACACCCATGTAGAAAATGAACTAGCTGAAGATGAAAGCATGGCACTCAGTGGATAATTTGTTTTCCCTGTAATGTTTAATTATAGTTTTCCATACAAAGGGATTTTTTCAGTATTTAATCACTGAGATATTTGAAGCTAATTAGTGAGAGACACATCACCATTTCCACTTTAATAAAAATCCATTTGACATAGGCAGTCAAGGCAAAGAGGAGTCATTTTTTCAGTGAGAAACAACTAGGTATTACCAAGTTCCTATGAAAAAACAAGTATCTCCTTGACAGTGAATTAGGATCCAAGGGACCCATGTTCCCGCCCTCCCAGGGAGAGTTATTGTGAAGTACAGGTGTCCTAATCATTCACAGAGAGGCAAGGGGGATAAAATGGAGAAGGATCAAGTTGTCCCTACATTTCTATTACAAGTTCAGTCCCCAAAGTAAACTTTAAAATAGAAGCTTTCCCCAAAGTGATCCTTATTAGCAAAGAAAATGTGACAGTTTACTAAGGAAAATATCTATACAACCATTTATTGATTTCACTACTTTCATGTTTTGAGAGTGGCTTCTCCATTTTTTTGGTGATATTTCTAAAGTTTCTGAGTCAGCCTTATATACATGGTACTTGTCTAAAGATGCTGACAACACAGCTAAGAGAGAAATACTTGATGCCTTAAAATTTTGTACCTGAGATGATAAGTGATGTAAGCATTGTAAGTGAAGCAATAATTATTTCATATGACTAAACACATATAACATTTATTTCATGAAAAGAAAGCAGAGGAAAACTATCTTAGATTGTTATGAGGTTTCAAATAAACCATGCATGCATACATGCCAGTTCCCATAATTACTGTCATATTTGATTGAACTTCACATTAAGGGCTATCAAAACTTTTTTGATTCCACTGGGACAATTCCATAGATAATTAAAGTTGTATACTATGTGCCTTTACCTTTTGGCTCCTTCCTCTTGTTTGCTCCAGGCCTCCAACTTCTCTTTGTGGTAAGTAGCATTCATTTCATTCCGGAGCCGATCGTTTTCACGGGCAATGTCTGAAGCATTCTGAATGACCAGGGCATCATAGGTCTTTAGCCCCATGTCCTCTGTAATCTGCAGGAAGCTGTTGATGGACGTGACCTCTTGCTGTCTGATGCTTCTTTTTTGAAGCAAGTGCTGGCGTGCCAGAAATCCTCTTATAACTTCCACAAAAGAACACAATCAGAGGTCAGGGAGAGGAGCGAAAACAGAAAAACCCAGATGCATACAAACAAAAATCACAATACATTTATGTCTGAGCAGCTACAAAATAAGATATTTAACTCTGAATAAGAATTTATTAAAATATTCTAATCTCATATTAAAAAGGACATCTAAATTCAGTCATGATAACACTAAAGACACAAATCCTTAAACTGAATGAGATTGTGCAGATAATATTATAATAAGGTTTCCACACTTATTTTTGGTTTGAGAGAATGGGCATTGATTGACTGAACTAAACTCAATGAACAAAATCTAGGTCCAAACCCCAGAAATTTTGGGGTGTGTTTCCATCTGGATCATTTGGGGATACACTGATTATCTTTCCCTATATTAGATTATAACAGAAATGCTGAGGCTCCTGGAATGGGTTACCTTTGATAACATCATGTACATATTGTTAATAGGACTGTGATTTAACTCCTAGAAAAACTAACACTGCATTTAAGACTCTGTGAAGAGATTGTGTAGAAATATAAGACATCCTTTCCGCTCTCTAGGGAAGCAGGGCTAGAAAATGTGTAAGAATTGGGGGAAACAACGGAGTAAACACATTTTGAAATTGCTACTATGTCAGCACACATGTAAGACTTGAAAATAAAAGCAATAAGCATGATTTAAAGGCACTTTCATGTGTTAGGAACACTTCCATCACTTAGTGTACCAACTCAATGATAATTAATCTACCATTATCTCCATTTTGTAGACAAAGAAAGAGAAGCTTAGTGAGGTTTTATTACCATGTGTAAGCCTTATTATAAATTATATGCCCATGGTCTCATTAAGGTTAAGGATTTTTGCTCTTAGGGTTATCATTACTGAATTTAGATATCTCTATTTAATATGAGATTAGAATGTTTTAATAACTTCTTGTTCTGGGTTAAATGTATCTTCCTCCAAGTAAACAAGACCAATGAACAGAAGAGCTAGGATTCAAATCTCTGATTATCAGGCCAAGCTCATTCCCTTAGCTTCCAACAAAATAGATGTGATCTTTAGCTCTGCCAAGAGCAGATCACCAACAGGGTAGTCATAGGTAGCATGTTTGCAATCAGTCTAAGGAAGACCTTTGTCACACTGAGCATAGGGTCTGCATGGATCAGGCTGTTTTCTGAGAATGGGACTCTGCTTCCAGTTTCTGAGCATGTTCACGAGCGCAAAATGGGTCTGCTCGTGGGTGCCATGCACAAGGTGCAGGGAGGGGAATTACCATTTGAGCCTTTTGATTATGGGATGCCATCCCTTCCAATTCTAAATTTCTAAGATTGGAATGGATTGTTCAGATTATAAAATGATCTATACTCTCAATGAAAACCAATGTGTGTAGCAAAGACAATTTATTTTCATCTGTGGGGGAGAAAAAAAAAGGCCGTGAAATACTGAGTACTTTAAAAAAGTCCGTGGCTATAGGAGAACAATATGTGGGTTATCTATGATACTCTTCTGATGCCTTTTCTTGACTACAAGGTAGAAAGCTAAACACAACTTTCCAGAGTTATGGCTTCAGAGGCAAGTAATATATGCAGATATCTAAAATGCTGGAGGCTTTTCTTCAGATGGCAATACTAACTGCCCAGTTACTTTGGAATGCAGTGGTATTAAATTAACTGTAAAACAGTCATGCTGAACTAATCTAAAGGGGAAAACATTTAAATAGCAAAAGGTACAATCAGACTTCCAGACAATCGGACTTCCAGGAAGATAAAATGTGAAATAAATGCAGCAGTGTTAACCATGTGATAGGCACATAGAGAGAGAGAAGCAGAATTCAAATTGACTAGTTCCCTTGCTAATTCTTTTACATTAAAAACAACAACAAACCCCAGACATTGACTTTTAGAAGGGTGAAGGTGAAGGTATATTCAAAATGTTTAATCTCTTGGAATAAAAGGAAGATTAATGTGGATGTGCCAGACTCCTTGTGCCCTCTGACTACAGCAGAACTATTCACTGGACTCACATTCACCCGGGAATCTATTTTCTCACATTCAGAGGACTCCATTTTCTCACATTTCATACTAGGACCTTTCTGATTTCTTTAAAAATGTTATAGCAGTTGGTAACAATTGATATTTTTAATAAGGGACAACTAATAAAAATAAATTTGCTACAAATATATACTTATTCTCTTTCTGACAAATCTAAAAGACTGCTATATGACATCTACAGTATTCAGATTTTAAATTTCCTCCAAGACAAAATGAACACATATAATCAGAGAGAAATATTTGTTAGGAATAATTTGAGATTAAAAAGACTAAATTTAAGATGAGAGTTAGAGCTTTCTTCCCCTAACATTTACAAAGAAAAATTAGAACTCTTGAAAAACTATAAATGACACAAGATTATATAAATTTTGAGTAAATTGTATAGTAGTAAAAAGTACTGAAGAAATGATTCCAAGATATATAAAAGCAAAAATCAATAATTAATACTTTGCATTTAAGAGCCTATAATTTAAAAATGCTTTTATATCTTTTATTTATGAAATATGAAAGCATGGTTTTCATCTTGATGACATATTTTGGACCATTCTCAATTTTTATCTTTAGAGGTTGAGAGAGAACTAGAATTTTGCTCATTTCTTCTGTTTTGGGTCTGGAGGGCACAGCAACCTAATATTTGTAATTGTATAGAAGAGAAATATCTAGTGAGTAGCCAAGCTGGGAGACAGGGTACACAGTCTTCTTATTATATTTAAGAACAATTTTCAGGAGAATTTGATGCTCCCTTCTATGTACATGTAACATGATATTAAAAGGGATTCTCAGTTGACTTCATAGCTCAGTGATTATATGACTGGTCTTGTAAATGGGATTCTTTGTATTCCAATTTCAGCTGAGGCTGTAGATGCAGATTCTGATTCAGGAGATCTGGGCTGGGCCCTGAGATTCTACATTTCTAATCATGCCTAGGTGGTGCTGAGGCTTCAGGTGCTCAGATCACATGGTGGTTTGTCAGAGCTGACCACAGAAACAAGAACTGCATAGGTGTGGTCCAAAACAGACCTATGACCCCAAACTTTCTCTACACTGATGAAGGACAGAATAAAGGAAGTCAGATTATCATCACCCACATAGAAACTAGGGTTGCTGAGAGCTCCTGAGGCTTCTCCCATTGCTCCTGACACCCAGGTTGGTGCAAACGGCTTCAAGGGACCGTTCAAAGACCGTTCAAACTTGCTGTGTGACTCTGAAGTTTGAGATTTTGGAGGACATGGTGAACCATGAGTCCTGCAAAGACTGGTGCTACATCAGTAGTTGCTGTCGGGCATTGAATGCAGGGCGGTTCTGCTGGAAGAAGCCACACCTGTTAGGGTCGTAGAAAGTGAGTGGTTCTCCAGTGCCAGAAGAGGTTTTTAAGACACAAATGTGTGCTTGAAATCATTTAAAGAGATTTCTTAGAGAGCACTGAGGCCTTGGCAATGCATGTCCATGGGGTGCCCAGCAACTGTGGGACCATTACAAGTGACTGTTTAAAGGAGTGGCCTTGCCAGTTCTCAGGTAGATTGTGCAGATAAGTGCTGAATGTACCCACATAGTCAAAGAGTCATTGAACATCTGTTTGCCCCACTAGAGGAACACAAGGCCAGATCACACTGCTGATGGTCAGACAGAAGAGCTGCTTTGTCTTGTCACTTTTCCCTCCTCTTCAACAGCTCTGGAGGGTCAGAGGGTATGCATGCACCTAAGTAGGAAGGAGTGAGAACCATGCCCACTGCCCACCTGTAGGATCTGAGAGGTCCAAGAGGGATGTTTTTACTTAGCATGAGGTTCTAAATTTTTAGCAATACTTGGACTACACTGGCTTAGTTCTGAATGAAAGTGTATCATCAGAAAATGATGAGACATTGTGGATTTCTTGAGGGATGTGCCTGAATGAGGCCACAGGGGGTCAAATGGACAGAGGCTTGAACAGAATAAAACTGATTTATGCCTCCTATAAGCTGTCTTTGCTTATTTTGAATATTTTCAAATATATCAGACAGCTAAGCTCATTACAAAAAGTTCCACCAAAAACTAGCATAAGAGTAATTTCTCTCTTTTTTAACTTTCTTTGAAATTATATTTATAATATATGAGTATAACTAAACTATTAAGTAAATTAGAAATTAAAATCTATTTAATATATGTTTTATGTGAGGCATAGTTATGATTTTTAATATGTGCTTATTTTTGATGATCACTGGGTTTTGATAGGAAAACAAATTTTAATGGAAGCTCTCTAAAAGTTAAAATGAAAAAAAATGCTATCTGCTATCAAAGATAACACTCCAGATATTATCATTGCTTCACAAAGGAAAAGTGAAGTCAAGGATTTTTCATGGCATACGTGGAATCACATAAAATATGATCTGGCTCATTGGCTGTTTCAGTCCTCCAAACTTGAACATACCAGTGGTGCTGACTGAACTGGCCTAGGAACCCAGCTCCATGGCTGAGCCTAACTGCCACAAGGCGGGTTTCACACTGTGGGTTCAAAGGTACACTTTTTTTGTCAGTATCAATGATCATGAATACTTGCAAGACATAGGATGCAAAATCATAAAATATGAATATCCCTTCTTCCAAATACTGATTTGGATGAAAATTTGCTATAAAATAGTAGTTGAAGTGACTACCAAATAAAGCATGAGCAGTGTAGTGTCTGTATACACTGATAACTGTTAAAGAGCAAACTAAGCCACAGTATCCTAAATCTCTGAAAACTCTGCCTGGAAGTAGCATCAGAGAATGGATGGAGTGATCCACTCTAATGCAGATCCCAATGACATTTAACTTGGGAGTGAACCAAATTATTTTGTATTTCATAACCCAAAAAAGTTCAGATATGTTAGTGTATACTGTTACCTTTCTGACAGGTGATAATTTTTCTGTGCAGCTGTAGGCACAAATCATTGAGCTGGTTGGCATGCCAGTATTTTAGAAACACTTTTCGAACTCCCATCTAAAACATAAATAGCAGGGAAACATTTAACAGCATGAAGATGCCAAAAGGATGATGAGTAAACCATCAGGCAAAGCTTTTTCTGGAAGACAATTAGAAGAAGCAAAGCTAATAAAATAAATTCCAGTATATCCACCTTATTATTTTTAACACTCTTACATTAATTGCAATCCCAAAGGTTTTGTTCTAATAAGAATATTTGATATGTGTACACACTATTACCAATATTTGCAAATGCTTACATGCTACAGTTGTGGTTGCACCATGTAGTGCAAAACACTGATCAGCTTTGACTCTTTATCAAAAGATAAAATCATACCTATGAATGAATTCTTACACTCCAGAACTAGACCCCTAGCATTCCTTTGTGATCCTTTTCTTTTCTCATCTCACAGCAGGGAGGTTAAGTTTACAAAAAGGAAAACAAACACACAAAAAGAACAAAACAAACATACAGCAGACACATGAAATTGTTATGAGTCAATTTTCTAGTACACAATATATTTATGAATTGAATGTATACAACTGTAATTACAGAACTGCAACATCAAAGTAAAAGTCATGTATGAGCAATAATCTTCTAGATGTTTGCATAAATAGTAGTATACAATAAACATTTTTCTCGAGACTTTAAATTTCGTGTCACCAAATTAGTTTTTACAAAAAGTGTTTTAGTGGTACTCAAGATAGTCCAAACGTGCTGCTACTGGTGAAGACAGCTACCAAAGAAAATTCTTTAAAACATATAACAGTAAGCCATGTCCTTGCATTTTAAAAATAATTTTCTTGTGTGTCGTGCTTGTTTTCTAAATTCACATAGCTGTAGTAAGTGTGAGGAATGCCCTTCATGATGTTCACAGTCTCTTAGGGGAAGCAGACATAAATAATTGCAGAAAAGCCTGGTAAATACTAACACACAGTGCCATGGAAACTCTCAGGTGATGTTCTGTTAGATAAAGAAGAAATACTGCTCAGACAAACCTCATAATATGTTCATAATAATATTCTCAGCACTTGAGACAAACACCGGTAAAATAAGAGGAAGACTAACATGTGTGCTCCCAAGCATGAACTGGGGACAGTAAAATGATAACACTGCATGGTCTATGCCATATATCACAATGACACCCAAACTTGCATGTATATACACACCATTAGGTATTGGAAAGGTTTATAGGTCAGACTTGTTTTCAGAGTGCGTGGCCAGAGGCAGTTTATGAACCTTTTCATATGGAAACTAAGTTTACTACAAACATATTTTGTCACTTCCCATCTTTCCTTCTAACTCTCCCTTTTGCCATGTTATCTTAATGAAACAAACACACAGTTTTGCAAGAGACTGGGACCTGAATCCTGCACTGTGGCAGCCAGGCTAGTTAGATCCACAGGAAAAGCTCTCAATTACTGTCCAGTCTGAGGCCTCTGGTTGACTAGATGTTCTTCTTCATTTAGTTTTCTTTAGTTGGTTTCAATTTAGTTGATTTGAGACATTTGCCTGGGTGGGTAGCTACAGAGAGTTGTTACGTCTTTCCCCATTGTATTGCTATTCTCTCTCCCTAGTTATTTTCCATAATTCTCAGTCTTTTTTCCCCCTTCCCGACTGTTGACTTATTTTGGCAGTCAACAGGAAGAACAGTTGGTACTGTCTGTGAGTACTGCAGAACAAATCTGTGAGACAGGCATTGGAAAGGAGGGAGCATGTCATCTTTCTGCTCATCTCTGACTGTGGTATGTTGCTCATTGTGGGAAACTAAATCCCAAAAGCAAAATTCATGCTAACCTGGTTTCCAAAATGAAACTCTAAAAGTGTGATAGCCAGCAATACTGCACAATGGGTGGACTGAATAATGATCATTAGGGGAACTAATGTATGGGAGAGCACAGTGGGAAAGACCTAGGGAATACAAACAGGAGAACTGGATTCTAGTTCCACCTCTGGTCAGGAAGAGAGTTAGACAGATGACTAAGATCTCTTTTGATGACATTTCTAACAGCCATTCAAAAAAACCCAAATTAGTTTACCTTGAGAATTCTGCTGAATTTTAGAGATATAAAGGGGGGCCTTCTCCTCATGGAGCTCATAGTTTACTGGGGAAAATCAGCAGTGAGCAAATCCAGCCATAATACAAGCTCAGTATGATGATAAGAGTTATGTTCAAAGACCATCAGAGAGGAGGAGGTGATCAAGATGAAATCAGGTAGGATTCACTGAGAAGCATGTTAATTGAAGCCATTTAGTCCTGAAGGATATACAGGGATTTCCCAGGGTCTCTAGAAATGGTGAGAAAAGATGAATGTGTGGCAGCAAAACTAGCATGGGAAAGGCAAAGAGCAGAAAATGATAAACAATCTTGGGGTACAGCGGTGTGAAGAATGATAATAGAAGAGGCTGAACATGTAGCTGGTGGTTAAATTGTGAAGATTATTCCAGAAAAAAATGGACATTTTCCTATAAGCAATGTGGTTAAAGTGAAAGAATGAAAGGGAATAAGATCTAAATTTTATAAAAAATAATGTTTGAAACTGTATTTGAAATCTATATAGTTACTTATTAAAATTAACTGTCTAAAGAATGGATGCTTGGCTTTGGGAGGTAACTGTTTGGTAAGGTGGGACAATATAATGCAATCAACAATTTGGGCTTGAAAGATTATATAACTGTTGCTTGTCTGTTGGCAAACCCTCATTTATCTTTTATAACTGAAACCAAACACTATCTTCATTATTAGATTTCTGAACTGATTTCTTAATTTCCAGTAGGGTTTTAATGACTTTCATAGTGTTCCTAGAGCACCTTATCAATGATTATATTACATTACATATTTGCCATTATAGATGCGTGTGTATATATATATGAGTATATATACATATATATTCGCATCTACTGAAGAATATGAAGGTATATTCTTGATCTTATAAGTGGTAGGCATGTGGGGAAGATGGATTTGTATTAGAAAGTCAAGATGAGGAACTGTGAAGTCTTGGTATAAGATAAGTTATAGACATGGATGATAATGTCTTCAAGGATGAAAATAATGTATGAGGGACAATGATAATAGAAGCCAGACCCTGAAGTCATTCAACAAGCTGGGAATAAGTCATGAACATCAGCCAGTAGTAAAATAAATGATGGTGAAAGTAAAAGGAAAAAGAAGAATGGAGTAAAAATGGTCTACAAATAGTGTAGACATAAGACAAGGTTGGGGAGCAATGATTCAACTGAACCCTCTCCTCTACTGAGACAAAGGAAGTGAAAAAAAAGTGAAACTTTATAGTATTGTCAGGAAATATCCAGTTTTTAGTTCATATATGGAAGCTAAATTATAAAGGGAGTAAATATGGAAGATGAAGTGGATTTTTCTCAGGATATATTAGAGATTCCATAGGACCTGATTGTGGGTAGTTGAGAAGCAGTATGTTTCACAGGGCAGATCTGCATGTTAGGTCTGACTTGGAGGCAGAAAAAGAAGTTCTTCCTGAAAGCCAAGTGAGGAGTAGCGTGAGTACATAAAGCACAGGGCATGTGTGTGGAAAGGTGGAGTGTTAGGCAGACACATGTAATGTTGGAAACCAGAAGGATAGGTCAGTTCCCAAAATTCCTGGAGAGTTTTTGGTATAGTTATGCCCACACAAATTCTCCCTGAAGAGGTAAAACCAAGGACTTTGAAAGTGAGGAGGGTTTCTAGCATCTGATTCAGTGGGAGGGGGAGAGAATTAAAGTTTCAGACCACATTGAAAATATTCTGTTAAGACACAGCTAAAGACTTTGTGGAAATGGCCAGGTATTGTGCTGTTGTCTGTCACATTTAGACAATTTTAAAAGTTCTTCATTTAGCTATTTGGTACACTTTACAGTTATTCAGTGGGCTGATTCATTATTTCATATTCATTCATTCATTCCCTTTTTTACCATATAATTTATTTGTGCATTGGAAAGATTAGGAAATGTCCATTGAAAATGTTAACATTTGTTTGACTTTGATGGTCTTTTGGGGTTGTCATGTTTGTAGTAAATGTTTCATCTCTCTGGAAAGAATAAAATTAGGCCTTTAGTAGTATTTTATATTTCTTCCTCAGAAAGTATTAAATGTATTTTAGTGCTGAGGTACTCTGGTATCACTGATGTTCAGGATTAGTGGGACACAAATCTAGAAATCTTTCTTTATCAGTAAAATCCAGCCAGGATCACATGAATTCTAAATGTGCAGTAATTTTACATTGTCTATTAATGAGGTAGACTAGGAGGAAAACGTTAGCCATTTAAATTTTTCTATGGAATTAATTCATGTAAAGTTACTCTGTGATCAGTGCTTTAGTCTTCTATATCAAATTCAATGAATTAGGATTCATCCAAAAGAGACCAAATGTTTGAATCACCTACATTCTTGATGTTGGTTGCATTCTCTTATAAAAGACATTTCTCTCTCACAAACATAGAAAAGTAGAAACTAAAATGTTCATTCTCCTACTGAGCCCTCTCCCTGTGCTCTCCCCAGAAGCAGAGTGTTCTGATCTGAGATTAAAATGTTAATGTCATTCTGACTCCTGTAAAAGTAAACCATCTGTGAATTATAGTCATTGCTATTTTTATTAGAATATCATTAGAGTTTTTTTTAAGTGACAGATTTTAAAAGATTAAACAAAATTGTCATTGATGACTTCAAATGCTTCAATTACTGCTACAGTTTTCAGGGATTTTTTTTAGAGGTGCAGGCTGTGGGAGCACAGACAACTGCTAGGACGTCAGTTGCGATGCAGTGTAGGTGGTCTGGAGGCTGTACTAGAGAGAGATATTAAGAGAACCTGTAAAGATCCTCTCCACCCTCCTCCTCATCATCATCACTGATTGCTGCTTCCAATCACAGAGGTACAAAGAGCAGGGTTTGCTCTCCTATGGAGTGCAAGAGGGACATACACTTCCTGTTTCCATAGCAACCCCAGACCTCCCACAGGAGATGCACATTACTGGTCTCCCTTTTTAGGTGTGTCCCCATTTGACCAACCCCCACTGTCTGCGTATGAACTAACTGTAGAGTGATCTTTCTAAACTTTGATTTCATTATATTACTTTTGTGCTTAAAATTATTTAATTGTAGATTATGGCTTTCAGGATAATGTTCAAACTCTTCTGAAATGTTCATTAGACTTTCTATAGTATTATTCTTTTGTTTATCTATTCTCAAACACTATCATACTGCTTTTGGTTCCAAAATGGGAACTTATTTTTCTCCCCTGGCTTAACATAATCTCTTTCTTTTTCCTCAGTACCTTTAACTAAATCATCTACTGCATAAGCTCTTATTCATCATTTAAAACAGATGGTTTGGTGAGAACTCTCAGTTTAGCATTTATCATATAATAATGAATTCATTAAAATAACATATCTATGTCATTAATATAACTTGAATATATCTCTGTAATACCACTGATTTCCTGATTTTGTCATTATTTGTTTACCTATCTGAATATTCAACTTGACTGTGAAATATTTTTGTGGGCTAGGGTAATGGAAAAATGTAAAGGTCATAAGTTATACATATTGAGGTGAGGGAAATGAAAGTAAATGGAATAATAACATGATGAAAGAATATCAAAGAAAGTTATTTTAATGGATACTGTTCATAAAATGAACTCACATATTTACAAAAATTCACATAAAATAATAAAATCAAAAATTAAATCTTTTTGAACTATTTGAATTCATTCATATTATACAAATTCATCTACTATACTTCAGAAAATAAAGACTTGGTATAGGACTATTGCAAACGAAAATCTGGAATGCATTTCATCGTCTAATTCTTTACCTGCTCTTCAATTAACCTTGCATGCTGCCTCCAATTTATTAATCTGCCTCCAATTTATTAATCTTTAGAATCATTTATTCTGTATCACCTGTACGCTAAAATGCATACTTCTAGCTTTAGCATTCAAAGCCCTCCATAATATGATCTTTCTTAATTTCTGAAGGTCAAACACTTTTTACTCCTCTAAAAAGAGATGCTATTTACAGTTATTTCAACTTCCCACATGCTCCTGAGAACAGAAAATCAATGTGAAACTTCTGTAGACACTATCAAGCGTTTATAGTATTCTATGCACAGAATTCTTATTGAATATGTTAGTATTATTCTCAGTGTTAGATATATCCCTTCATATCTATAATTATAGGGATACTTTATTAATAATTACCATATATTTTAATGAGAAAGGGTTTATTGTCAATACTTACGTTTTGCTGCATAAATGCTTAATTTCCATTGTTACTAATACAAAGTTAATCTTTAAAAAATTTAATCTTTATTGCTCTAAAGCATTAGTATCATTATGATAAACACTTGCCATTTAAACATAAGATATATAAAATTATATTTGCATTAAAAGCAGCTATCTTTTTTCATTATAATATTAGCATTCTAAAAAAAAATGCCCTGGTATCTCTTAAAGTGCCTTACCATGTGATTCTGTTGCCAGTTTTATAATTAGCTTTATTGATGTGTTATGAACAATATACTGTTTCTTTTATGTGACTTGATGTCTCCATCACTCTTCCATCAGATCTGTTTTCCTTTCTGCTGATCTGAGAATGTCACTGTGCTCCTTTAAAGTACTGTTCATTCTACTTTTACCACAGAAAGCACTCTCTGTACCTATTATGTAATCTCTTCCAAATAGAACCAGCTCCCAACCCCCCAATATTTCCATATGCATGCTATGAAAGGTCCTTCACTCATTCCTGGTTCTATATCATTTTCACACAGCTCTTAGGTACACCATATCTTTTATCTTTCCTGATTTTCCTTGTCCCACATTTATTCATCCATTGATGCTATGTGTGTCTGTCTTAACCGTCTATTTCTTCATCATCCATCCATAAATCAAAAATTTGCCAAGGGTCTTCCTGATCCCAGGCCCTATGCCAGGCTCTCAGACCACAAGGATGAACAGAACACCATCTATCCTTTGAAGAAGTTTTAGTAAAACAACATTTAACTAAAATTCATTTTCTAAGCTGAATTCACATGTTCCCATGATTTGCTTCTTTGATTCATTAAGTTTCTAAGGATGACCATTATTTTGTATGTGTATAATTTACAATGAACATTTCAACATTTTTTTATTTTCATGGTAGCTTTGAAAAATTACTAAATAGAAATATTCTAATTTTCAGCCTGGCTCTGAATATAGTTTTAAACATTCTCAAAGGATACATTTATACTTAAATACAAGTTCTCTTTGTTATAAATAGGTTATTCTTGAAATTTAACTTCAACATAGAAAAGATAATTATAGCTATACACATCTAACTGAGTACTGTATCCTCTGCTATTTGAAGAAGGTGGTTTGGCTTGAATTCATATAATTACAGGTTAAGAAAAATTAATTACTCTCACCTAGAATAGTGTGACCCATACAGTGAGCAGTGATGAATAATAACTACTATTTTGAGCATCCTAGTGAATTGCGCACTATATGATCCTATATATTATTTCATTATGGAAATCACATCATTGTGGTCAAGGGTGATTAAAAAAACAAATCTCTTCTTCCTCTCCCCCCAAAATGACACACTGTAAAAAGCAATCCCAAGCCAAACCCAAACACTGATTAGTTTCAAAATCAAGAGGAAAATATATTGGATAAGTAATGTATTCACATAGGGAGCACCTTTAGTC
This sequence comes from Trachops cirrhosus, assembly GCA_028533065.1. NCBI lineage: Eukaryota > Metazoa > Chordata > Mammalia > Chiroptera > Phyllostomidae > Trachops > Trachops cirrhosus. The sequence continues at coordinate 56,525,126 of CM052548.1, read as the reverse complement.
TTTCTTCTTAACAAAATGCTGTCCATAATGTCAATAATTACCTGCCCTATGGAATGTGTATGTTATAAATGATTAATAGAAGCATAAACACAATCACAGCCCACTGTACTCATTGGGGCATGTATAGACTTAGGTTGTTGGGAGCCCTTCTACCACCAGCAATGGCTGAGTCACTGCCAGTTATGTATTTTGATGTTTGCTTTAATTCTAAAAATATGAATACTCATGGCACTCCATGCTGGGCATCCGATCTTATGTTGTTCATTCTTAAGAGTATTTTTAGATATTAAAATACATTTACATAGCTTTCCTAATTTTCCACATATTCATTCTGTGATATGTTCATGTTTGCTTTGAGACCCATTTACATTTATATTTGTGAATTGTCTTCTGCTCTCAATTTTTAAAGGGCCAGATCTTTTCCATCATTTAGAGCTTTATATATTTTGTGTAGCAAACTCACACTTGTTAAAACGAGCTTGAGTATATTCCTGACTGAAGTTAATATTTTGGTTGTAAAGGAGATTCCACTCTTCAACTTAACCTAATTTAATAGGTCTATTTATTGAAGGCCCCTGTGAGGATATCTCTTGACCCTTCTCTGACTCACCTACCCACTTTGTCCTGTTCAGCATCACTCTATGTTCTGTAGGCTACTATATTAGTTTGCTAACTGATTTCCTAGCTCTATCCTTGCTCTCCAACATACAAGTTTTTTTGTGTTTAAAGTATAAATAAGATCATGTTACCACCCTCTTTAAAGCTTATTGACAGCTTCATGTTGAAATTGAAATAGAACATTGTGCTTTGACTCACATAAGGTTTCTTTTTTTAAATATATTTTATTGATTATGCTATTACAGTTGTCTCATTACCCCCTTCATTCTCCTCCACCCTGAACACCCTCTCCCACTTCCATTCCCCCCTTTAGTTCATGTCCATGTGTCATAAGTTCTTTAGCTTCTAAATTTCCCCTACTATTCTTGCCCTCCCCCTGTCTATTTTCTACCTACAATCTATGCTACTTATTCTTTGTACCTTTCCCCCCTCTCTCCTCCTCCCACTCCCCTGTTGCTAACCCTCCATGTGATCTCCATTTCTGTGTGTCTGTTCCTGTTCTAGTTGTTTGCTGAGTTTTTTCTTGTTTTTGTTTCAGGTGTGGTTGTTAATAATTGTGAGTTTGCTGTCATTTTACTACACATGTTTTTTATCTTCTTTTTCTTAGATAAGTCCTTTTAACATTTCATACAATAAGGGTGACTCACATAAGGTTTCACTGGCTCTGGCCCCTACTTGTCTCTAAGCATCCATTTTCAACATGGTGGTTCTGCCCCCAGAGGGTTCTTGATTGGAAAAAAAAAACAAACCTTAGTTATTACAAGGTTTGTGGCATACAATAGGTACTCAATAAAGGCTTGTTGAAGGACTGAATAAACCTGGAATTGGAGAAAATTACATAGATATATAATAAATGAAATTGGATTAGGTATAGCCAGAATGACCATATTTTAGTAGTTCAAGCAATCATTCAACGTGGAGTTAGAGAAAATTAGACTGATTTCTAAGAGATGAAAGTTGGATTAGGAATAGGCACAGCCAGTTTTTACTTGGTAATTATTAAGTACCTTCCTGTCATGGTCTTGCCTTTTCTGTAATGAAGTTGAGAAGAAAAGTATAAAATTACTGTAAAGGAGAAACTACCACACATGTCAGCAAGACTTGATGTAAATACCTATATTTTCAAACAGAACATGTGATAATAATTAAGAGGTTCATTCATTTATTCACTCAACAAATATTGGCTAAGTGTCTACTCTGTGCCAGACCATGAAAGGGATGTAATAGTAAAACACACACACAGTATAAAAATATATAAGAAAAAAGGAGATGTACTATTTGTCCACATAAAGTTCATTGTGAAAAAGGAAAAAGATACACTCACCAAGAATGAAACATCTGTTATATTATTTTAAAAACTGACTCAATACCCACAAAACATTAGGAGTAGTTATCTCTAGACAGATCAATTCAATTATGAATGATCTGTATTTTCTTCTTTAATTTTCTCTATTTTTCAAGTTTCTTATCAAGAATAAATGTGTTTATACAAATGTGTTCATATATATATGTAAGTGTTTAGTACCAGAGAAAAAATTAAATAAATATATGTGCAAATATAGTGATCTCCAGTTATAATGCACATAGTACCAAGAGATACTCGTAGACCCCTAAATTCTATTATTTGCAACATTAATAATTCCAGAGAAAGAGAAGGAATATGAGAGTATAATTTTATAGGCTATTTTCTAGCTTGTACTTATAGTTGATTTATGAAGTGCTCCTTGTGTAATAAAACAAAGGCTATAAACCATTAATTTATTGTATTAATAAGAGCCAAGGGCCCTAATGCAATTGTCTTATCTTAGAATATATAAAAAAAAAGTTAAGGGTGCTTAAAACTTTAACAGTTTCTTGCTCTTACTTTTATTATCCTTTCTCTACCATATTATTTTAGATTAATGAAATAATAAATCTTTGATCCAACTGATTTTATTTAATGGTATGGGAAAATGTTAATCTTGCAATTCTCAGCACTATAAGAATGAATCCTTCAAAGACCATTATTTTACAAAGACACAATGAAATCTAGGCTATTCCTTGAAAATTACATTAGAAGATAATAATAAATTAATTATTGTAATTTTAAAAATATTTTATTTATTTATTTTTAGAGGGGGGAAGGAAAAAGAAAGAAAGAGAGAGAAACATCGATGTGAGAGAGAAACCGATGGGTTGCCTCTTGCACACACCCTGACCAGTGACTGAATCCACAACCCTGGCACGTACCCTGTGTGGGAATCAAACTTGTAACCTTTCACTTTGCAGGACAGCACTCAACCAACTGAGCCACACTGGTCAGGCTAATTATTTTTGTTAGTAGATAAACACAAACAGAAAACAAGCAGATTTCACTAAAAATTGGGACTATGTTTTTTTGTGAGCACCCTTTGTTATTTCTTTCAGTCTCAGTCTCTCTGCCTCTCTCTCTCTCTCTCTCTCTCACACACACACACACACACACACACACGTGGAAGTATCATATCATGTGGGTAGTTGAGATGAAGTTGAAGTTCTAGTTTAGTTTCTCATTTTCTGAGTGAATAATCTTGAACTAGTTACCAAAAGTTTTCCTTTGTCCGACTCCTCATCTTTAAAGTGTTAGAGGCTATGTAAAATTTCTCTAAGGTTATAATCTAAATTTCTCCTTCCACAGTTCCTGTAGCAGGTATCATGAGCACCTACTTCACAGTGACAACACAGGATACTCTTCTTTGTCCACAAAGCATCCCCTACTCTGAAGTTTTAGAAATGTGTTTGAAATGACAATGAAATGTATGGCTGTGAAGGTTCTCCTAAATAGGGGCACCAGCCTGTTCCCCAGTCCTGAGTTTTCTTGGGCTCTGCAAGTGTCTGTGTTCTGAAGTGGCACCCCTGGCATCGCGTGAACTGACTCTGACAGATTTGTTTCCCCATTCGTCATCCCTCCAGATGGCTTTAAAATGAATATAGCATTCAAATAACTACACAGAAGAAATCATCCTATAACCAGTTGATTCATATAAAATGTGTGAAAATCAGATTATACCATTTATTTTTCCACTTAGAATTAGTTTCAAAAGTATTCACTTTACATAAATGATATAACATGGTAAAACAAGCATGTCCCACATGGCCCTACATGCCTGCCAGTCACTTTTTTATGGCTTGAAGAAATCAGGGCAGTAAGTGTTTGATTAAATGTACATAGTTCTGGGGGCATTATTTTCAGTTATCTTAAAGTAAAGCTGAACTAAATATGTATACATTAAGATAAATAAAATACCTGAATAATTAAAAAATAGCAGAATGTTAATAACTATGGTTTAATTTTACTTGTTTTCAAACAATGACTTAATTCAAACTATTTAAATTTTTTTTCTGACAAGTGAAGTAATCCACTGATTCTTTGTTTCATAAAGAAAAATAGATTTGGTGAGAAAGAAAACAGTACTGGAAGTTAGTCATGTAGAATCTACTCAATTCATTTTGAGAACCTTCCATTCATTTCTGACCAACTTAAATTCTGTCTTGAAATACGGACAAAACTCTGACCAGTGCACCGTATTTTTTTAAATAAGCCCTTTCATAAACATGAACAAGAAAACACCACTAAGTAGGACCCTTTCCAGCCAACAATACATCCTGTTTTCCTTCAAAATAAAAGCATTGTATGTTAAAGCAGCAGTGTTGAGTATGTTAAGGTAATAGTAACATCAGTGACTTTGCCAAAATTTGTGGTTACCAGTAAGATCATGTAAAAGATGGCTAAAGATTCCTTTGAGAAGTGAGAGCTAATGGTGTACAATATACAAAAGGTTAACTATTATTTGAAAGCAAAATGCTTTAGAGCAAAACACAGTCAGTGTAATTTGCAGTTGTTTTCACAAATACTGAAAATTGAGCCTGTACAATATTCTACTAAAATTGTATTTATGTAGCAGTTATAAATTTTAAAAATCTTTTTTAATTACAGAAGTAATGCATGAATACAAGTATTTACTAAACATAAATATAATCCAAAATTCCATTGAACTATCATCTCAAAATGATTCCCTAGATATTACCAGTGTTAGGTTTTTGTTGTGAATTATTATATATTTAAAAAGTTCCTATATGTGTATGCATACATATGAAATTTATAGTAATTAGAAAAAAAATTTTATTGACAAAGACACATTTATTGGCCTAGCACATATGCACAGATATCTACCATACATCTTTCTCTGTCCCCTTTGCTGGACACACAGCAGTAAATTGACATATAATAATCCTTTTTGATGGAGTTTTCATGCTAGTGCAAGAGACAATCAACAATTGTTGAAGGTGTGCTATCTAAGAAAGAAGAATGGAGCGGAGAAGAGGGAACAGATGCTAAAGGGTGTTGGAGGAAGGTGAACATTTAAAATATGATAGTATTTTATCATATCTTAGCATACTGCAAAATTGATGGATTCACCAACATAGTTTAATTAAGACTGCTCTCAAACTGTCTTTGCTCAAGTAATGATTTGGAACCAATATTACCCTGGCTTGCCTGTCAATCAGCACCACCCACGAATCTTCTCTCAACCCTGGATTTTCCTATGGACGGCCGGAAGGGCATCTAAGTCTCAGCTCTCAGGACTGGAATTGATATCAAACACTTTATAAAATCAAACACTCAACTTGGTTCTAGTTCTTTTCTTCTTTCTCCATCCTTCCTTCCTTTTCTTTCTGTCCTTTCTCTTTCCAAGATGCAGCTAGAAACTAGAGTCGAAGAGTGCTGTGCTATGCTATTTAGGGGTCATTTGGCTGACAGTTGGATAAGAATGATTCTGATCGGAATTGGCCTGCAACAGAAAGCAGCCAGCTTTTCTTCCCTTCATCTAGCAAGTGAGTTATGAACATAAAAATAATATACTAACTACAAGGAGCTAACTGCTTAGACTGATAAAGGAATATGTAAGTGCCTTTGATCAAAGCTCAAATTGTGATGCATGGTCTATGTCTTTCAAGTTCTGTAACCTGAATAAAAGGACTTTAGATGGTTACATTAAAAGATACAGATCGAGTTAAATGCAGTGGAAAGAACAGAGCATGGCAAGACCTGGATGCCGGTGTCAGCAAAGTGGCTTTTCTACTGAAACTAAATATTAACTACACTTAATATTTTGATCAGTGTGCTGATTTCTAAGATTCTATTCCCTCACATTTAAAATGAGGTCATTACTGCTCACCATGCCTACTTTCCTTTTTTCTACACAGATATGTTATTAGGCTTAAATCAAATAAAGAAAAATAAAATTTTAATAGTTTTTTTGTAGAAGAGAGGAATCATTATTTATGAAACATTAAAAAATATTGCCTTTCCCCCACTGCCTCACATACTGACTCTAAAGCCACAACTATGCAAAGAATAAATAGCACACATAAATGAGTAAATAAACACAGTAGCACTGAAGGTAAGATGTCTGTAGGCTCACCTGAAACAAGGAAATGGTGGTGTTCACTACCACTTACACAATTGCTACAATGTACAAAAGTGTGAGAACTATGGATTTAGAATCCTATAGTGATGCCACAGGGGTTTCTAACTGGCTGCCCAGGATGGCTGTGAATATGGCCCAACACAAAATCGTAAATTTACTTCAAACTTTTTTTTCTCATCAGTCCTTAGTGTTTGTGTATTTAATGTGTGGCCTAAGACAGCTCTTCTTCTTCTATTGTGGCCCAGAGATGCCAAAAGTTTGGACACCCCGATTCAGACGCTTTGCTGAACAGAATCTGATTAATATCAAGGAAAAATGAAGAAATCATCTGAGATCTTCAAGACCCATCAGAACAATAATACAAGAGTCATATTTTTAGTAAAGAGAATTGAATTTCTAGTTAATACTCTATAAAGTTCACATAGCAAAAGAAAACTCTGATTCCTATCTTCCAGCATTGCTTTTAAATATATGGAAAAGAATAACAACTTATGCTAGCTATTCAGAACCAAAGCATGAACACTGCCTGCTTCATAGAAACATACATTGTAACTCTTAGCAATATGGGAATAATGCTACAGATACAATAACCATCCATTAGGATCTTACCATTGCTTCAAACAGCTCCTATTTATCCTTGTCTGGATTAACCACCCAGGAGAGAGTGATAGTAACTCTTCCTGCAACTATCAACACATTTCAACAAATACTTAGTTTTTCAAACAGAAATCTGACTTCCCAGGTCAAAAATAAATTTAAAAAAATTCTTAGACCTAGCCTGTTGGTTTATTTGGTTGGAGCATCATACTGTACACCAAAAGGTTGGAGGTTCAATTCCCAGTCAAGGCATATACCTAGGTTGTATGTTTGATACCTGGTTGGGGCATGTGTTTCTCACATTAATGTTTCTTTCTCTCTGTCTCTCTCTTTGTCCCTCCCTCCCTCCCTTTCTCTCTCTCTCTCTCAGATGTACCAGAGAACTGATGGCTAGTCAGTTATTCTGGTCACTTTCTTAGTGGAGGAATTATTCCAGGCTTTTTCACCTTTCCCCTACAACTCAACTTTCTTTCTCAATATTATTTTTTAATTATTCTTATCTGTGATAATTCTTTAAAGTAAAAAAACACCACAAAATATCTTAGCATTACTTATTTATGAACCACTATTATCCAAATACTTAAAAATTCCAGCAATGATTCAGTTGAAATGACTTAGGTTAATCTACTGGCTTGATAAACGATTCTATACATGGCCCCCACTGACTCTAGAGTGACTAGTTTACATTATTCTCTTAGTAATTTTTCCTTCCTCTTTCTTTTTAATCCAATCTTTTGACAAGATGTGCATCCACAACTACTAGTGTAAACCTCCTATTTCACACTGTTATTTAAAGTTCAACTCCATTATTAGTTTTTTAAAAAGAAGGAAATTAAGAAAAAAGATCATAAAGAAATAAGTTTGGGTGGCACAAGACAACTAAATCATTACTCATCAGTGCTACAATTCTAGGTCCTTAGTTCTTTGGCACAAAGGAATGAGTATGCTGGTGACAAGTCAGTAGTCTCCAGTTGTTTGCCTCAATCGGGCCACTTTCAGACACAGCCAGCATTCTGAACCCTCTGCTCACTTCATTCCTGAAGTGAAGACCTTGTTTGGGGCCTCATTGATCACCATGTATTTTTCACTTGTAGAAATTTTTCTTATAATTTTTTAAAAAATTCAACATCCATTTACTACTTAAAAGAAAAATGGTCAATATAGTAGAAATAGCCAGGAATTTCCTTCTCTACCTATCATTTTTAAAATGAGATTTATATCTGCTTCCCATTAATTGTTATATTTTGCCAAAGCTATTTAGTATTCACCACGCACTTTGCCACTGAAACACTTACAGTTATTTTATAGCTGGAAACGCCCAATAATTTCTGGTGCATTGGACTTTGTTCCCCATTATTGCTCTTATGGTACCTTCCTGATTCCTTTAAGTTGTAAATCTCCTCTTCCTTACCCTAGTAAGGTGGTACATTCATGTTGTTTAAGGTAATAAACAAACTCCACAGTGTCCTACTATCTTTGGGGAGTATTTCCTGTGTTATTCTGTTTCATGTTACTTCCTCCTTCTGGAAGTCCAGCTATTCCTCCAGTGGGTCCCTGGGTTCTGCCAACCAAAAGGATCACAGGGCATAATTAAATGTTTCCAATTATGAAGATTTTGCCATTAAATGTGGCTGAAAGGACAGTGACATTTTCAGTGTGTGGTAGGTAAGAAACAGAAAAAAAAAGCCTGAATAAGCCTTGAGGAGCCAAGGGAGGCTAGGTCTAAAGAACACTTGTAAGGCCCCAGCTAAGAGCCAACGAAATCAATGCTCTGTCCTCACAGTTTGTTTCCTCTGGCTTCTGCTGCCTTTCAGATCCTTCCAAAAGCTTTGCTGACAATGTTTAAATCTGCAACGTGGACACACTGATTGGGGCTTCATGAACTTCTGTGCTGTGCAGTGCAGGGGCCTGTTGGCTTCCTCTGTGTGTTTGCTGTGAGCTGCTGAAATCCGGAAATCAGAAAGACTGAAGTGCTTCCAGGGAATACACTCAGTGTCTCTCCTGGCCAAACACATCAAAGCAATTTGTTTTTGCCAGTGAGACTCCAGTGGCTCCCCACAATGACTCAGCTCACTTATTTAAAATCCTAACTGGTATGTTAGTAGCCTGTAGGTCACTAACCTGCCAACCTTGTAATTTACACTGTTGGAGAACAAGTCGGCATTTCTCCTCAGCAGACAGTTTCTTCTTCTCGCTGGGGAGTGTCTCCGCCAAGGGCTTATACCTGTGAAAAGCAGCAGGGACATGAAGGCAGTGACTGAAGACATCAAGCCAATGATTATATGCAACAGAGTTGTCTTTGTTACACTATTTCTTAAATTTTTCCCTGTTTTACTTTATTCCACATGTCTCCATATACTCCATCAATTGTGCCTTTAACAGGTGACTGTGAAACAACACATCTTTTACCAGGAAAATGATTTTTAAATTAATCAATATATTTTTAATCCCTTAATGTATGTTTAACACTCTTGTAGAGTGATGCAAATCAGGTAGCAAAACAAACTTTGAAGAGAAAAAAATTAATCTGTTAGTTTTCACTAAATATTTATTGATCTTTAAAATATACATATTTTAAGAAATTCCAGCATGTCTTATTCTTATTTGAGAGTGCATCTCAACATAGTTAGAATATGTAATAAAGGAATGTCAAAACACTCAGAATTATTAGTTAAGTGAGAGTCAGACTAGCTTTCTTCCCATGTATTAGATAATTGAGTGTTTTAAATCTTCCAGAAGGGTATTTTATTTTGTTTTGGAAATTTCCTTTAAATTATTATCTCTCATTCCTAGCCAAAATAGTTTTCTATTAACTTATTTAAAAATTCCTTTCAAAATTATATCACCCAATTAAAAAATCTATGTAAAAATTTTCTTTGCACTTATGGTATTAAACCTGACATATAAGTACAAATGCATTAGGAAAAGGAGGAGGATGAGGAAGAGAAACAGGGAGAAGAGGAGGGAAGAAGAGGAGGAGGGGAGAAGAAAGACAAGGAAAAGATGGAAAAGGAAAAGGAGAGGGAAGAGGAGGAAAAAGAGAAGTAGGGAGAAGAAGAGGAAAAGGAGAAAGAGGAAGAGGGGAGAAGGAGGAAAAGCTAGAGGAGGAAAAGGAGGAAGAGGAGAAGGGGAGAAGGAGGAAGTAGAAGAGAAGGAGGATAGAGAGAAGAAACAAGTAAAGGTCTGTGTAATTCCATCCAGTTCAACTGTGTTTATGATTTTCATGTTGGGCTGCTAAGGGAACTCAATGCTAAGAGTGAAGTCACCTAGTTTTGTGTTATTTTCTGTAGAACATCTTAGCATTTCATCTAAAGTTTGCTGAAGCAAATTTGGCATCTTCTAAAATGAGGTTTTTTGTGTGTGTCCTTAGGGCAATGAAGGAAGGGAGTACATTGCCTACGCATTGTTTTTAACACCCTCCCTCTGATCAAGCACTGAGAACATTGGACATGTCCCACTGACAGCCACAGCAGGTTCACACACATTTCTTATTTCTGCAAGTGCTGTAGATAAATGAGGAGCACTGCATGAGAGCCAGTGCCGCAGTCACTATGGCTCTGGCTATAACACAGACTGCAAAAACATACCTATTTGAGTTTTTCAGTAGTAGATGTTTATTTTCTTTCTTACATCCTTATCATTGTCACTTTGTCACTGAAAACTCAGTACAGATGCTCTTCCACTTACGATGAGGTTGTGTTCCAACAAACCCACCATAAATTGTAAGTATGTGAAACTGAAAATGTGTTTAATACACCTAACCTATGAAATACCATAGCTTAGCTCAGTCTACCTTAAATGTGCTCAGAACATGGACAATATGGTGGGGATTGGCTGTAGGGGTGGGGTGGGCAGGGCAGGGGACAGCAACAGGGGCAAATTGGGACAACTGTAATAAGACAACAAAAAAACAAATGAAAATAAAATAGAAGTTGTAGCACACAAAAAAAGAAAAGTTACTTGAACTACGGTTGGGCAAAATCATCTAACAGTGAATACACTGTAGAGTATCAGTTGTTTACCCTCATGATCATGTGGCTGACTGGGAGCTGACACTTATTAGCACTGCCCAGCATCACAAGAGAGTATTGGGCCTATCAATAGCCTGGGAAAAGATGAAAATTCAAAATCTGAAGTTCGGTTTCTCCTGAATGCGTATTGCTGTGGCACCATTGTAAAGTTGAAAATTTTAAGTCAAAGCATCATAAATTGATGATTGTCTATGTATTATTTGTCTTAGATTAAGAATTGCCATAATCTTCCTAACCTTGAGTCAGACAAAATAAGTATATCAACATCAGCAACAAGCCTTCCTTCTCATGTACAGATTTTTGCTTGTATGTCAAATTCAGGGAATGGGAAGGAGTAAAGACAGCAAGTAACAGCAACTGAACATGAAATTGTAGTGCCAGCGGCAAGGATATAAAAATCCTGCTCATTATTTTGATAACACTGAGTGGACTGAAATGATCTGTGGATGACAGAAATAGTCAGTAATTTAAAAAAATAATAGGCAAGAATGGTTTCCTACCCAGCAGGCCCTGAAGTTGGTAGCGATTTTTTTTTTACTGGCCATACTGTGATTGCTGCAAGAGAAAAGTGTATATCAAGGGTAGAACAGAGAGAGCAAATGGGTCTAATGGAGTATTGTGTGTATGGAGGGTTGGGACATGGGAGCAAACTGGGCATAAGGCAGTAAGATGGATGCCTAAAAGTTTATGGGCATCCCCCAAAGATGCCAGTGTATGACATCAATGCATCAGTGAGCAAACGTGGATTTTGTTTCACAGTGTTTGAGTGGTTCAAAGAAGACAAACAATACAATTGTACAATGTGTTAGAATAGGAAAGAAACTGGGTTGGGGATCTAGACATAGCTTCAGGTTCCAACTGTGTAGCAAATTTGCTGTGAGGCCCTTGGCAAACCACTTAGCAAGTAATTCTCCCCTCTCTCAGTGTTGCCTGTGTGTGTGTGTACAGCTCATGCTTCTCAGGATGCTACACAAGTTTATACATTGCATCACAAACAGTAGTTTAATTCCTATCTGTCCCCAAAGTGTGTCAGCTTCTCTAGGGCAGGGGATCATCCTTGTACCTTCCATGGTGTCTGCTAGATTGCTTTTGTATGGAGCAAGTACAATAAATGGGGGGCCAAGAAATTGAGCTGGGTGATTGGGGGTTGGGAAGTAACACTTCTTGAGCACTGAAGGGAATACAAGGGACTTTTCATATGTTACTTTACACACTCCTCATAGCTGTAGGAGGTCTTCATGTTAATCTTCTTCTGATAGATCACAGAAAGTAAGTCTTTTGCCCAAGTTCACACAGGAAGTGTATAGGTTGAATTGTGTACCCACTCACAGATAAGTGAATGGGACCTTATTTGGAATTTGAGTTTTTGCGAATGTAATCAAGTTAAGATGATGTTGTTAAGGATGGACCCTTATCCAACATGACTATGTACTTATAAGAAGAGGAAAATGATGTGTGAAGACAGAAGCAGAGTTTGGAGTTATGTAGCTGCAAGGCAAGGACATCAAGGATGTTGGGCCACCACCAGAAGCTAAAAGAGGCAAGGAAGGATTCGACCCAGAATTCCAAAGGGGTATAGGCCTGCTGACACATTGAATTTGGACTTCCAGCCTTTAGAACTATGAGAAAGATTCTATTCTTTTAAGCTACCACATTTGTGGTACTTTGTTAGGGTAGCCCTAGGACACCTATATGGATTGTAAGACTGGCTGAGCTGAAATTTGAACCCAGGACAATCTAACTCCAGAGATAATCTCTCCAACACCATTGCTATAGCCTAGGCAGAAACTAACAAGCCCCCAGCACCAGATGGTTCTAGAAAGCAAAAAGGAGAAACTGATTATGAAAAACTGAAAAGGTAGAGCCCAACAGTAATCTTTAGTACATAGAACATGCAGAGATAATTTGTTGCTGTCTAACCTTTGAGTGATGGGCCTCTTCTATAACAGTAAACTAGTAATAACTCATGATGAAATACAGACTCATTCAAGCACTCAGAAAAATCAGTGCATTTCTACCATTTAGCCAGAGTTACACAATGAAATGAAATCACTCAAATTATCTTTTTATTCTCTTCTAATTGTCTTATTCTGGAACTTCGTTAATTATCACCAAGAATTGAATTTGCATAATTTAAGTATCTGAATAGAGCATTAACAAGTCAGAACAAAATTCATATTCTTGGTGCCTTTTTCTCATTTTATATTGTTCTTTTGACACCTAAAATGGTATAATTCTGACATTTCAATTGAAAAGACAAAAATGTCACCTTAGACAGGGTAAGGTACTCTATTTTAGTGTAATTAAAATCACCTTGTCTTTTGGGATATGAGTGTCACCTATAGGTGGTGTCACTGGTCTATCACTGGGCTAAAACATGATCTCACAGAAAATACAATCTGAGGTCATATGGTAATAATGATCCTGGAGCACAGGTCCTGAGCACAGGTGTGGTCACAGGTACAACTTCCTAGTTCTCATTCCCCATACCTTCCAAGCCTCTTTTGTCTAAGATGAAGGTATCACAATCCACTGAAGACCTCTGTATCCAGGCTGACATCTGTCCTGCATCCAAAATAAATCAACTGACTGTAAGAAATACATGTTAACTCTTCCAGAAAACCCATTTTTGTCTCATTCTGGCTTGAGATGAGGGATATCTAGTTCCATGTCCAGAAGTGGGGTCCTATGGTTCATTGGGGCTCATGCAGCCAAAATTTCAGAACCACATTTAATCGCTTCCCAGTTGACAGTTACTCAACTGGGTCAGTTTCTTCTTTGTCACAACCTTCTGTCTGACTGGATAGCATGGTATTGACCATTTAGAAAATTGAGTCTACTTCCATTCTGGTGCTGAATATTTGGTTCTTTCTTGAGGTTGAAACCAAAAGCTGTGTTAGATGCTCCACTTGTCTCACTTCTCTTGTGAATGTGTCTCTGAGGACTTTCAACTTCTCACCATTCTACACCCTAAATTTCCAATATATATGCATGGCCATTGATGGCAAGTTCTATCAGTTACTGAAAAATTCTTTAACTTGTACACTATTCATGAAGTAATTTCTCTACTTTGAAGATTCAAGTGGGCAAATTCTCTTTAATAGACTCACAGTATTGGGAGTATGATGATATTAAAATAATAACAGACATAAGGGTACTTTACAAAACTTGTAAATGAAAAGACCACATCATAGGTTGTATTTATTTTGAGGTTGCTGAGAGGGATAAATTGCGGTTGAAGCAGAGAAAAGCTAAGAACAACAGAGAACTGTAAAGCAGAACCTAAAGAAAAAGATGAATCAATATTTATCTTTCCAAAGTGATTGCTCCTTTTAGTTTTAAGACAACTTATCTGTCCTGGACCTAGAAATAAAACAAGGGCTTAGGTAGCCATCAGAAAAATCAGGTGAAACATGTTAGTGACAACTCATTAACAAATTTAAAAAATCTGTTATGAAATAGTAGATGCATTTCTTTAGAAAATACAAGGTATGTATATTAAGCTAATGCTTCAAAACTCAAATGCAGTTTCTTTGTAATAGTTTATTTGCTGAATATTTACTTCATCTCTTCATTCACAAAAACAATTCTATTGTGAAAGTTTCAGTCCTAAAGCTCTTTATATTTAACTTATTCAACAAATATTTATTGAGCACCTATTAAAAGCAGGAATCTCTGCCCTGAAATATATAGATTACCAAGACGTGTTCTCATTTTACCACATATGCTCAAATATAAAGGATGACATTTGGGGGCCAAAATTATATTTCAGAAAAGATGTGGTTTTCTTATTTCAAGACTATTGACATTTTCTTATCATGGACATATTTTAGTTACCTCATTGAGAACAACAAAATAATGTTTGGGGAGAACCATTACTCATCCATTAGGATGGACTGGATAATCACACAAAGAGGAAAATGAAATGTTGCAGGAGCTCTATATTAGAGGACTAAGAGAAAGGCAACCCATAGGGCAGAGCAAGGAGGAATGGAGCAGGAAAACAAGACTGGGGCTGCCCAATTTCAGAGGAGCCAAGGGAAGGCAGAGTTTAGAATGTGGTCAGCAGCACTACATGTTGCAGAGAGCTTAAAGCATGTCCACACTGAGAAGGAGATGTTGGATTTGGTGATTGGGGAATCAAGACAATTCCAGAGACACAGAAGAAACCAGATTCCTATGGCATGAAGACATTAGCAGATGGTGAAGAAGCACAAGTGCTGGGATCTGGTGGTTCACCACATAAATAAAAATAAAGGCCAAGAGCTTGAGGGTAAAGTAGAAATTAATCAAAGCTTTTTGGATGTTTCATTTTTCAGAGGCAGGGCAGAACCAACAACACTTATAAGCAACATTTGTAGAAACATACAAATTCTACATTTAATTCATGCTTATTTTTGTGTATTTTCATTTTACTTCAAATTGTTTTGTTCATTCATTTTTAGCTCTTATGAGATAGAGATGCACTTTCTTCTATAACCATTTCCTTGATCATGTCCCACAGGGCTCAGTGGGATTTCTCTACCTGGCATGTATGCCATGAACATAGTGGTCTGCTATTTTAAATAGGGATGCATTTCATTGGTTCTACAAACTTGCCTGGGTTGTTTTTTACACTCCTCATATTCATACTCTCATGGTAAACACAGTGCAGGTGATTTTCTAGCTATTTGGTGCTAATTTCCAGCATTCCGAATGCTGAGTAGTAGCTTGAGCATAACAGCTGCCTAGCAACAGGACTGACATCCATCATGAAAATTAGAAGTATGAAAAGAAAGGATCACAAGTGGTCTTGAGAAAGAAATAAAAACCCATTTCAACATGCAAGGGAGGGAGGATAAGAAGAAGAAATGAGATACAAAGAGAGAGAACTTGCAGAAGTTCTTGTCCATTAAAGAAAAGCACATTTCCCCCTTTTTTAAAGCAAAGGATATGAAAGTAGCGAGATAAAGTTTTAAAAAATTGTCTAGTGTACACAAAAATCTTCTGTGTTCTCTAAGTGTAGCATTCTTTCTTTTGTTCTCATGACTCTCAGGGTTTAAGAATCCACCTATGATTTCAGGCTTTGGCCTCCTGAACCACCTGTCCTGAAGTGGGTTGGCTCTGCTATCACACAACCTCCACACGAGACAATGAAGCCCACACTGCTCCACATACCATATGGAGCCTTTATCATGTGTACCTGCCCATCCTTCTACCCTGTCTTGTACCAGTTTCCCAGAGTTCCTCTGCATTAAGGTAATAAAATCATTTAGGAACTTCCCACATTTCTTTGCATCAGTTGTGCCCTCTGCCTGATCCACCTCCCAGTGCGCTCACCTATTTCCATTCTTCAGTACCTGTGACCTCTTCCTCTATATTTACAGGAAGGACAGGCAGTAGACATTAGATGTATTTTGCAATGGCTTTTGCATCTCCTGAATCATTCAGGCCTGGAATTTGTTCTACAGTTTATTTATACATCTACTGGGACCAACATTAAGCTTATCAGTGCTCATCAGGATCTACATATAACTCTACTAAGGGAGAAAGAAGTCTTTACATTATTATTATGACAATCCTAGACCTATTGCTTATGCCACTGATTAAAACTTATTTCCCTTCTCTTTTTAAATTATGGTTAATAGGCTTCTGTCATCTTTAGAAACATGGATACACCATTCAAAGACAACAATATTTCACATTCCCATGTTCTTCCTGGTTCAAGAGCCCCCTAGGAGGGGAGCCCTTGGGAATAGAAGAGGATACACTCTGAAGAGCTTTTCCATTGATACCACCCTACAGCCCCATACTGGTTCTGTTGGGGGCTTGGTGACTGGCAAGGTTAGAAACATCCCTACCTTCTACATGGCATTCTCTGGAGATGAGATTGGAGCATGGAGGACAAAAAGAAGGGAGGGAGAGAGGGAGAGACAGAGGAAAGAAAGGAGGAAAAATGGAAAAAGAGAGGAAAACAAAGGTTTATAAAGTACTTATAAATGTCAGGTATAATGATAGGCTACTCCATATCACTACTGAATTCTCATAAAAACTCCAGAATGATTTTTAAAGAAGTTACATGATAATTTCAAAATTTAGTTTCTAGTGGAGTTAGGATCTTAATCCAGGCTATAGAATTTTGAGTCTAATGTGGATAGCTTTAACTAAGTTAATTTGGGAGATAAAATAAAACACACTCTTTCCCTTCTATTTTTGTACTTGAAAAGATAAAGATAACCATCGCACAGAATAATGTATATATAAGAAATATTAATGAGAGGACCTGGAAAAACCTTAAATCCCAAGTTTTCTAATTTAAGATTATATCCTATTTCTCTCTCTCCCTCCTTCCCCATCTCTCTCCCTGTTTCTCTCTCATTGCAGTGGGTGGTTTTTCTTGTTCTTGTTACTACTATTATAATAACATTATTATATTCTTATTTTGATGCCATCACAAACATTAATCCTTAAGACTCTAAAATGCAGAATGCAAAATTGACACTCAGTGTCTGACTTTTACATCACTACTACTGGTAGACAGTGAGGAGAAGAGAGAGGAGCTAATGTGGAGGAGAAAGGGGAATTCCTGAATTCCCCTTCAGTAATCACTGAACCAGCTGAGAGGCTTTGGTAGGGCCCCTTACCCTTCATCTGAAAATACCCAGAATGATCTTGCAGCTCTTACTTTCTGTGGGTTCTAACCAGCCAAAATGTGTGAATGAAGGTGGTGGGTGTGAATGACCACAACCTAAATTCGTCCACTTCTATCAAAGCTATTTCCTTGAAAGCATCTCCTTCCAAAGTTCATGGCAGAGCAGATCATCTGAGAAAGGACCTTAATCCTATGGTATTCCTTCCTTCATATACTTCATGTAATTAAGCCAGGGGGCTCTCCTTGCAGACGATATATGAGAGTTAAATAATAAAAAAGAATGCTAAATTATATCTCAGCTCCTGGGATTAGCCAGTATCACAATGCAGAAGAAAGAAAATGAATTCAGAGCATCTGCTAAGAATTTACATGACAATGCTCTCAAGTTTTCTTACTTAAAGCCAGTTCCACCATTTCATTTTAATTGTGCAATGTAACAACATTCTATTTATTCAATAAATGGATGAAAAAGAAACACTGAATTAGAAATGTCCCAGCATGAAATACATACTGGGTTTCATTTCCTGAGCAGCCTTTGCAGCATGAAACATTTATTTTAGCCAGGTTTGTACTTGGTTTTAATATAGCCCTAGAATATTTTTCTACACAGAAACCCCATCCATGCATGTGTAACACTCCAGAGCCATCTACCATAGGGAACATTTAAAATTGTGCCCCTCTTTGGGGACTGAATACATGATGGAGCTGAAATAATGGTTGCAGGCAAAGGAACTAATCCTGCTGCTTTCTGATCTCTTTATACACACCCAGGAGATGCTGAGCACACTAAGTGCATACATTCAAACCTATGTGCTTTCATCCTCCACATTTTGCAGAATTCACTGGTAGCCATACCCTGTATTTATCAGGTACAAGAACAGCTTGTTTAGTTAGGAGAACAGATGTTCATTTGTTGTTGAGCCTAAATAAAAGATCTCTTTAAGCTCTATGGTTTAAGTAAAATTATCCCATTCCTAAAGCTATTGGCTCCTTAACCAAATATTCACCAGGGTCAGTCTGACTGCCTGTTTTTGAGTACAGACATGAAACCAAGGCAGGCCAATATATTTGTTGGAGATATTTGTTATCCAAGTGTTTTCTCTCCCTACTAAACAGAGAAGGCAATTCTCCTAGGAAATGGTTAAAAAGTTTTATGGATATTTGTGGCTAATGCAGTTTTCTTATTAATACAACAAGTTTATTCCTATTTCATATATTGAAATGAGTTACTTAGTATTATATAAATCTGTTGTTCAAAATATCACAGTTGGTTAGCAAATCATGAAGTAGTTAAGAATGGTGTATATTCTCCAAAGAAACAGTCTGGCGCTGAAACTGGATCACACTATTTCAACAGTAATGAGAGTTTCTTTTGTACGTTAGCTTTTGAAAGTATGTGACAATGGTTGAATTAAGACAGGGTTTGGCATCTGAACTTAATCGTATTTGCCCATTTTGGAAATCATTAATTTTAAGACCACTTTTCTGAGGTGTGATTGACAAACAGGAAGCTATACATCCTTACTGTATTCAACAGGATGATTTGGAAATATATATACATCTGTAAAACCATCACCACAATCAATGTCATAAATATATCTAACACTTCCAAATTTCCTCCCACACACTTTACTTTATTTATTCCTTTTTTAAACATAAGATCTATCCTCCTAGCAAACAGTTAAGATTATAATATGGTATTCTTAACTCTAGGCACTATGATGTACAGTAGATCTCTAGGATTTACTCAACTTGTAGAACCGAAACGTCGTACCCTTTGACCTACCCACCACTTTTCTCCCTCCCCTCAGTGCCTGGTAACACCATGCAATTCTGTGCTTCTAAGAGTTTGACTATTTTGATTTCACATATAAGTGAGATAAAAAATATTTATCTTTGTGTGTTTGACTTATTCTGTTTAGCACAATGCCCTCTAGGTTCATTGATATTTTTGCAAATGGCAGAATTTTCTTCATTTCTTAGGCTGAATATGTTGTATATATTATATATCACATGGCAAATATTAGTTTTAAAATATAGTCAAATGATACTTGTAACTGAAATAAACATTCACATGGTAAGTTACTAAACATTAGCAGTAGTTAATCCTAACATCAATTGACTGAGTTATGTTATCTTGAGTGGAGAAGCATAAGAATTATGCACATTTTTATGAACATGATGAAAATAATATTTATTACAAAGAATAAAATTTCTATTTCTCTTCAGTGAGACACTAAGTACAGATATAATGTTACTTTTGAACACTGTAACAGCAATGTTTGATAATAGTGAGGGAACATTAAGAAGTAGGATCCACTACATTTATATTTTGCATGACAATAACATATGCACCTAAGTAATATTAAATATTGGTTATATATTTTCACTGTTTGAAAACATTAATTAAATAGGTCCAAATGATAAAAGATGAGTGATATTGAAGTTATCTTGGGAATTTAAGAATATTATCACTCCCTGCTAGGTACTAATATCTCTAATGAAAGTTTTAACTAAAAAAAAGGCATGATTGAAATTAGCATTAACTAGAACCCTAAAGGAATTGATAATATGCAAAATGTTCTGTCCATTAACATACCACACTCTTCTGACATAGCACCACTTAAATGGTCTGGTTCCTATGATTTCTACCTCTTACATTACTTCAATAGTTATTTATTAAGATTAACACATGTACAACACTTTGTTACAGGAAACAGTGGATGCACAAATAGTCTTGCATTTGGGTATCCTATCAACAGAATGATGGGCATTTCCCAATGCACCCTTGGGAATTACCTAATTCTACAGAGGTATGATCTTTGATTGCTTTTGACTAAGCTATTTTGCAGCTCTGTAGGATAAAACTTAAGCTGTAGAAAACTGATAACAATGCAAACAATTCCTGTCCAAAGCAATTGCAAATGACCTTTGTCTTGGCAGCACAAACTAAATTTTGCCAGTAGAGAATACAAATCTCTACAAATCAAATTTTCATTTGAACTTAGTTTCAATATTCATTTCCTCTTTACATAAAAAGCTGAATAAATCTTTGTTATGTAATCAACATATATTTGTATGACCATCAGGCTTTTACCTTTTTAAGAATTATACTTAACATATTGTAGTAACTGAGAATTAGCAAGGATGGGTTAGCATTCTAGTAATCAAATCCGATTCACTTCTCCATCCAATACACTCTCCGAACTCTGCAATCCAGTTTTTATTTTTGTGCACACCACTTTATTGAAACATCATAGTCACAACAGTTAACAATTTATATGTCAAACCCAATAACTTTATTGCAGGTATTTTTCCTCCTACCACACTTTTCTGTTTCACATAACTTGATCTTTTTTTTCTGTACCACCTGGAACCATTGACTCATCCCTTCTTGAATTAGTTGTTTCCCTGGCCGCCCTCCCACTCTTTATGTTATCCTGTCACCTGCCTCACGATTTCTTTATAAACACAATTTCCTCCATCCTTCTACTAAATGTATGTGCTTTTTCAGCATTTACTTCTTGGCTCCCCCAGAATATCTTCTTTGAGTGACTGGAAACACCTCTAGGCTGTTACTATCATTTATAAAGTAATGATTTTAAAATTTTGTGTGTGTAAATCACAATAATCACTTTCTTGATTTTCATACCAACATGATGAATTGCTTCCTGGACAGTACAATTTGGATATCCCAAACACACCTCAAGACCAACATATTCTACACCTTGCCTCATACATTCTCTCCCATTTGGTCCTACTCCATTGGATCTAGTATTTATACACTTGCCTACCTGGAAAACATGGAGTATGTCCAAACTGGTTAATCAACATGCCTTGATCATTTTATACCCTAACATCTCTAAAGTTTTATCCTTTTCTTCATCTCAGCCAAGTTATCTCCATAAAGCCACATCAATTAGTGTAATCAATAGTCTTCTAAATATACCTGTCTAGTCAACTTTTCACACTGTTTTGCTCAGCAGGGACTTCCCATCTTCAGCATAGTTTCAGTTTTTCATGGACTGGAGATTCCTTCATGATACGTTGTCTTTTCTTATTTAAACACCTCCCAGCCATTAAGATTACGCACTCTTGCCATGCTGAAGTCCACTGAACTCACCATTCTCCCTCACTGTTGTACTTCTGCAGGCAACAATTCTTTGACTTCCTTCCAGATAACTCTAAATGGTCATCAAGCCTCAGCCCAACATCATCTACTGCAAGAAATCTTATGAGCTCCTTCCCTGTAAACCTCCACTGTTCTAGATATTGCTTGCATCCATTTCTCATAACTCCATGTTGTCATTTTCTATATCCCCTTGTTTCTGAGGCAGAGAATATTCTATGCATTCCATATTTTTTTCTCTAAATTACCCTGCAGTATCAGGTGTATTGAAAAGAATACAGTCAACAGCTCTTTTTGAGTGAATAGATAAAGAATGGAAGGGAAGAAAGGAGAAATGAGAGGAGGTAGGAGAAAACAAAAATTGAAGAATTATTTAAATATTAATGTATATATTATATAATTTAATCTCTAATATTTACATATAAATCTATTTCTTTATAAAGCAAAGATAATGAAACAATATTATTTTATCAGTAACTCAGGGATATTTTTTTGCTGGTGATATCACTTTATATAATACATAAAAACTAATGATTGTACAATCATATAGCATACTAGCTGTCAAGTAAAAGCACACAATTTCATAACCATTCATTTCTTATTGTTATTTCTAACATATATTAAGGTGTATGGACCATTTTTGTCTAACTGGCACCTGGTCACTACCTCTGAGGTCAAAGTCACTGTAGGGTTACTCACAGATCCTCTCCATAGCAGTGAAGAGGCACTGGAAGTGTTAGAACGATCAGTCCCCAGTGAAGGGAGCAGATGTGGTCATTGGGAGGAATTGGCAGTGCTGTCTTTCCTTCTCCAGACCACTGTGCCCTGCCAAATGCTACCTAACAGCACTTCCCCTTATTCATCTGGACTGTTTAAAAATGTTTAAAGTGCCCATTTTTCTTCAGCTGTGTTTTCTATACTTTCAGATAGGGTGATATTAAAAGAAGGCTGTGACCAATTTATTTAAAATCATTTTTAAACCATCTAAAAACAGGGCTGCTGAGTGAATCAGCTTCAGTGAAAGTAACAAAATGGATCAACTATAAACCTACATGTATATGTAATGCATAATATATGTGTTGCTATATTAAGATGTATCTTGCATATGACCATAGATCTATATTATGAAGGGAGAAAGAGATGCAAACTATGACTTCCCAACAGTTTAATCCCCAGACACTGTCTCTATTACAGACTGTTGCAAATGTTTGGTGTGATGCTGGTGCCCTTGAAAACCCTCTCATACTGTCATAACTGCCACTTACCAAGTGCGATATCTGTACAACACTCTGGAGATTTACAAGGAACCTTATAAAACATTTAAGCAAAGTGTCTTGCTCACTTATACTACTTTTGAAAATGCTTCGGGCCAGCACTAAGTGATGACTCTCCTTACAGTATTCTTTGGAGGCCATGGAGTTCTTAACTTTTCTTTTTCTTTTCTTGTTTGTCTTCTCTTATCTTTCAAAAGTTCTTGACTATCCTTCATGCCTCTTTCTACTAAATTTCCTACCACCCTCAGTGGGTCATTCCCTAATTTAGAAATACAGTGGACACTTTGTATCTTCATTTCTAGTTCCCTCTACCATAAAAACCTCTTTTAACCACAGTTTATACAGGATTTATATTCTCTTTTCTAACACTGCACTCAATGGTTTTCATCTACAACTATGGTGTTCAATACTAGCCATTATCTAGTGGTATTCCAGTGTACATCTTCTGCCAGACTTTTTCCATACTCAATAGCTTATCAGCCTTCTTACCCTAGCATATCATAGATACCCAAGTGTACCACAATCAAAACAGAACTCATGCTCATCCCTTTGATACCTGCTTTTCATCTACTGTTATTTCTCAGTTAAGGTTACTTGACATTGACCTAAGACACCATACTGAAACCTAGATTTCTAGAAGTCATTTGAAACCTAGATTTCTAAAAGCTAGATTTCTAGAAGTCATTTCCAACTTTCATGTCTGAAGTCCCATGCTTATAAACACTAAATGCAATTTTCACATTCAAAATTTCTTTTTAAACATCTGTTCTTTTAGTCCATCCAAATTTCTACTGTTTTAACTCTAACTATGATCAGGTTCACTTAAAACCGAACTCTACTTAGCTGCTAGCAGTCATCCTTAACCAGAGGTGGTTTTTTCCCTTTTAGGGGACCATTTGGCAATGTCTGAAAACATTTTTGGTTATCATGATGGGGGAGATGGAGGGCTCCTGGAATCCAGTGGGTAGAAGCCAGGTATGCTACCAAACACTCTGCAATGCATAGGTTGGCCCACCACAACAAAAATTAGCTGACCCAAAATGTGAAGTGTCAAGATTGAGAAACTTTATGCTAGAGAGATCTAGCTCAGGGGTCAGCAAGCCATTTATATAAAGACCCAGATAGTGAACATTTTAGGCTTTGTGGGCCATACAGTCTATATCACAACTTATCAGCTTGTCTTTTGTAACACAAAATGGGACAGAGACAATATGCAGACAAATGGGTATGCTATATACTAATGAAATGTTATTTAATAGCATAAGTCTACTGCTGACTGGATTTGGCCCAGGGGTTATAGGTTGCTGACCCTGATTTACCGTAAAGGAAAATAAAGCCACATTATTACACTGTTTTAAATGTTTAATGTTTATTAGCTATAGGATAAATTCCAAGTTTTATACACCCCAAATATACAGGTTTTGCCTTTCTCTCTGCTCCCATTTTCTTTTCTTGTTCTTCTGCTACTGCAGTAAGAATGTCTTTCTCTGAACATTTTTTCATGCTTCTCACATTCTTCCCTTTATGCATATTACCTGTAACTAACATCACCCTTGGTCGCATTCTAAATCTGGGATCTCTTCCATCACCTCCTTCAATAAGCTTATTTCTCATCATTCAAGACTCCTCTAGGTATTCCTTATGAGCACCTCTGTCTGGTATGCAACACATTTTGCTTCTATAATCTGCTGACACCCCACAGAACTATCTTATATATCTATTCCTCCCACTTAATTGGAAGATACTTCAGACTTGGGCAAGATTATTCATCTTTCTATCTTTAGCACTTCAAGTGACCACAGATAGTTTGTAGGAACTTCATAGTAATTCTAGTGAACAACTTTTATAGATATATCTTTGAGCCTTCAGGCTTTTAGTTCTTTAGAGAATATGGGTAAGATTTAGCACAAGAAAACATTTAGAGGAAAATAAAGTACAGACATAATATAATATTTTACTTTTATTTGTGATTACTACCTTTATTATCTTTAAATACTTGAACGAATGATACTGAAAAAGTATACTTGCAGTTTCATATACAGATTTTATATTTCCAATCAAATGAATAAATGCCATATGACAATCTGAAGAGAGAACGTATGGGGTGTCCAATCCATAGCCTGCCAGCCGCATGTGGCCCAAGATGGCTATGAATGTGGCCCAACACAAAATTGTAAATTTACTTAAAACCTTTTTTTTTGCTCACCAGTTTTCATTAGTGTTTGTGTATTTAATGTGTGGTTTTAGACAACTCTTCTTCTAGTGTGGCCCAGAGACATCAAAAAGTTTGTTTGTTTGAAAAATGATTATTGCTGGATGGATGGAGATTATATATAATCTCCTGACCACTAAAACCACCAAAATTAAATGGCAATAGTGATTAGTAAAAGCCAAAGGTATTTGCTTAAGTTTTAACTTTTAAACCTTATTTCTGACCTGATAAATGTTTGATAAGAGGCTACAGCAATATTTGCTGGTGATGGCTGTTGTAAAGATTTCTGAGATAACATATAATAAAAGTAAGTGAAATGTACTTTTTAAAAAGCATATTCTTTTATATTCAGTACTTATTAAATTTTGAAATAACTTAAGAATTTCCCCCCCTGAGTTCACCTGAGTTAAAGCACTGGCAGAACATCAATAAGACAATGAAAGATTTCTTGCTAACACTTACAACTCTACTGTGGGACAAGCAAGTGGTACTTTTTTTCTTGAAACAAAGCATTTGTGTGAGGGTAGGGTAGAGGTGGGGGAGGGCAGAATGTCTATTCAGAACTTTGCACATAAATATGCATTTCTGACCATTTTGATCATAGAATCTTCCAACTCATAAATTCTCTAAGAATACGAATGAAAGTCATCAGCTTCCTGGACAATTTCTAACATGCTTAATTTTAGCTTAATTAAAATCCCATGCATACTCAAATATAGTATTCGCCTCCACTTCCTATCACAAACTCTTGTCTAGCATCATCATTTTATAAAATACCAGCTGCTCTATGTTAATTTTTATACAGAGACACTAGTCTGTTTAGGAAAAGTTGATATATATAATATGAATAATCAAACGGAAAAGTGTACCATTATCCAAACTCTCAAAAATTATCTTTAAAAATGCAGGGTTTCAAACAATACCACCATTTTAGGAAGTTCTCTGTTGTGATAATAAATTATAGGTACTCACAAGAAAAATTTAATAGATAAAATACCCATCTAGTACTACATATATGCAGATATATATATACATATAAAATAACCAGTCAAAATGGAGGAACAGCTACTAGCTTTATCCTCCAGCTATAAACAACCTAAGACAGGGCAACATATGTGAAGTAATGGACACTAAACAATGAAGGTCAGTGATCCCTGAGAGATAGGAAATAAATGACTTAAGACCTAAGACTGCCCCAGCTTCAGAAGGAGAGGTTGTAGGCTGGGGTGTCCTGAGTGAAGCCTAAGTATCTCCCTGACTTGAGTAAATGACATGGGGAGCTGAGGGGTGCCAACACAGTTTGAGTTCACCAATCAGAGAATCAAAGAAGAGAGAGCTGCACCAAGAGAAGACTGCAGAAATCTTGAGAGCTTCCTCCTCAAGTCTCCAGCAGAGTACTTGATGCATGCATGCCAATAAACTACTTAAGTCCCAGAAAAAAATCACCCAAATGGATGAGAGGGAACTAAACCCATGGCAAAGACAGGAAAGAAGTTTGGCTGTAATCATCAGCCAGAGTGAAAAATTCCATAATTCATGAGACACTGGATAGAGAACTCAACTGCTTGCATTAGTAGTTTGAAATAACTAGTTCTAGACTGCATATCAGTCTGGTTCTACCTAACAAAGCTTAAAGGCAAAATCTCAAAACAATTATTTTATAATGACTTATTTCTTAGACCAAATTCAAGAATATTTATAGAAATACATAAATATGAATCACCTGAAAAAGTAAAATTTGTAATGTCTAATATATATTAAAAAATGCTAGGTATGCAAAGTAGAAAAATACAGTATAAAATAAAGTAAAAAATAATCAATAAACATTGACCCCAAAATTGCAGGTAATGGGATTAATACACTGACAGATACTAAGACAAAGAAAAAATGTGTTAAATATATGAAGGATTTTTACAAGATCTAAATTGAACTTCTAGAGATGAAAACTACAATAGCGAAAGAACTAAGTGTAGATTAGATATTGTAGAAGAAAAAAATCAGAAAACCTAAAGTACATAACGATAGAAACTATTGAAAATGAACATAGAGAAAAAGACTATACAGATGAATATCAGTGATCTGCCCAGATTAGTGGTAAGCATTAGTTATCTGTAGGATAACTTCAAGTATCTAATATACAGAGAATTGTAGTTTCTAAATAAGAAGAGATAGAAGGAAGATAGAAAAATACTTGATAAAATTATAGATAAAAAGTTTTCCACATCTAATGAAAGCTATAAGGTCATTTATCCAAGAAACTCATAGATTCAAGAAGTTTGATTAACCTTTAGCACAAGAAACGTGAAAAAAAATAAAACTACACCAGGATGCATCTTACTCAAATTACTCAAAAACAGTGAAAAAGAAAAAATGCTACAAGGACATAGACACAAAAGTTATGTACAGAAGAATAAAGCCACAAATGATAGTTGATTTGTTCTTGGAAAAAGTGCAAGACTGAGGAGTAATACAGTTGTAACATTAAAAGAAAAATATGGTAGCCTAAAATAACATCTCAAAAATATCATCAAAATGTTCATACTACCCAAAGCAATTTATAGATTCAATGCAATCCCTATTGAAGTACCAGTGACATATTTCACAGATATAGAACAAACATTTCAAAAATTTATATGGAACCATAAACAACCCAAATAGCTGCAGCAATTTTCAGAAAGAAGAACAAAGTAGGAAGGATCACAATACCTGATATCAAACTGTATTACAAGGCCACTGTAATCAAAACAGCCTGGTATTGGCATAAGAGCAGACACATAGACCAATGTAACAGAACAGAGAGCTCAGAAATAAACCTAAGTCTCTATGGTCAATTAATATTTGACAAAGGGGGAAGAAGCATAAAATGGAGCAAAAATAGCCTCTTTAACAAATGGTGTTGGGAAATCTGGACAGCTACATGCAAAGAAATGAAACTCAATCACCAGCTTACACCATACACAAAAATAAATTCAAGGTAGATAAAAGACTTTAAAATGTTTTTAATAAAATATACATACAAGTAAGGATATACAATGTCAAGAGTGAATCTTAGTGCAAACTATGAACTTTGGGTGATGATGATGTGTTGATGCAGGTTCATCAGTGGTGACAAATGTACCACTCTGGTGCAGGATGTTGATAATGGGGGGCTGTGCATGTGTGATGGCAGAGAATAGGTGTGAACTCTTTAACTTCCAATCAGTTTTGCTGTGAACTTAAAGGTGCTCTAAAAATTATCTATAAAAATAAATGAATTAAACAGGAAAACAATGAAAATGAAATAAGTATAAGATCCACACCTGCAGAGCTTGGAGATGAGCCATAGCTTCATAAAAACCTGTATTTTTTTTTGCCTAGGTTCCCATTAGTAAATGAGTGGGTCAATAAACTATGGTACATTTACACAATGGAATACTATGCAGTAGAAAGAAAGAAGGAGCTCTTACGCTTCGTGACAACATGAATGGAATTGGAAGGTATTATGCTAAGTGAAGTAAGCCAAGAGGTGAAAGGCAAATGCCGGATGATCTCACCTATAAGTGGAACCTAATTAACAAAACAAACTGGCAAGCAAAATATAGCCAGAGACATTGAACTTGATGATAAACTGACAGTAAACAGAGGGGAGGGGAGAGAGAAATAACGTGGGAAAGAAAGGAAAGGGACGTAAATGAACATGAATGAGGGAAACCATGGATGGAGCCAAGTGGGGGGTGGGATTGAGGGAGGGAGGTGGGCATGGATAGGGCGGGGGAAAGTGGTGGTGGGAAAATAGAGACAACTGTATTCGAACACCAATAAAAAAAGGAAAAAAAAGAGCTGCATTTTGTTACTTTCCATAGCTCCTTCCAGTTCTCAGACTCACTAGAAGTCCTTCTTTCCTGAGTTTCCCTTTCCTGTCTTCTAGCCTGAAGTCTGGGGCTTTACTGCTCCTCCATCATGGACCTCCATAGCACCCCTGCATCTGGGGCAAGCTGTCCTCTGACAGAAAAGTGAAAAGGTTGACAGGGGTTTACCCAACCCTCTTGGGGCCACTATTGTTCTGATCAGGGAAGAAGATCCTCCTCTGTTGTATTATTAGGTGCCTGTGGGCCTTTTGCCACAGAACTACTTGGGGCAAAACAGGAGAGAATGGAGGAAGTAAACTACAGTGTATTTCTATACACTTTGAGATTTATTAGTTTCATGTTGTGCCCTTTGAGCCTGAAGTAGAGTACTTCTAGAAGTATTTGTTTGTACCAATATACACTCTAAGTTTAGAACTGTTTGGATTCCAGGCCAGGGTACACTGGGAAAATAATGGTAAACATCATAAGCATGATGATGTTGTTTAAACAAATAAAGGAAAGTTTACATTAAATGCTTATATTAGGGAAAAAAGATTTCATACTTCTAAACTTGCACCTTAATACTAGAAAAAGAAGAACTAAATAAACCTAAAGAAAGCAGAAGAAAGAAAATAAAAGTAAGAGTAGATTCAATAAAATTGATTTGAACAATCCAGTAATCCAGATTCCACTTATAATAGCAAAACAAAATATTTAGATATAAACTTAATAGAAAATGTTCAACATTTATAAGAGGATCATTTTCTAAGTTCCTGAAATGCAAATATGTACACCTGAGCAAATTGATGAATACACTATGTTCTTGGGCAGAAAAATTCAACATTGTAAAAATGTCAATCTCCATAAGTTAAAGAAAAAAACAATAGAGATAATCAAATCAAAAGCTGGTTCTTTCTCTGAGTAAATAAACAAAGTTGATAAAAGTCTGACAAAACTAGTAAGGAAAAAAGAAGACAGAAGACACAATTATCAGTATTAGTAACAAAAGAGAGTGTATTATTGATAACAATTGCCTGGTCAGAGCACAGGGAATAGGCAGGGTTGCTGGAGGAGATGCAACTGCCTGAGACAGCGGGCAAGGCCAAGTTGTCACGGTAACCAAGCTGGCACTTGGTGAATGCTCCACTCCAGTGGGGAATGCCCTGCTCCAGGCAACAGATTCCCCATCCCCACACAAGATGGCAGCAGGATGAAGTATTGCAGTAAGCACACACAAGTCTAGTAAGACAATGGGATAGGGAGAAAAGCCCTCCCACCTCCTTCTGGTACCTGATTGGGGGTAGGAGCAGGGGAAAGCAGACACAAGTGCCATAGAGGCCTGAATGGCAGCAGGGGAAGGTGCAGGACCACAGAAACCTGTCATCCAGCCTGGGGAAAACAAGGGACAATTTGGGGGATGGACCCCCCTGGAGCACCTAGAAGTTTGGGCTGAGAAAGAACCTGGTCCATCCCCCACAGGAAACTACTATTAACCCAGGGGAAGGAAGAGATGCTCTCTGATCCACCTAGTGAATATACTGTGTGGTGTGTTCACAGGATCTTCTGGCCCTGGAAGTTTCATGACCAATGGCAGTGCCAGCCACACACACGTGGGCTATAAGGCAGAGCCTGAAGCTGACCAATGGTAAGAAGAAAAACTGGGCCCCCTGGATGGCCATTGAGCATTTGCCTGCAGTGTCCAAAGGATGATACTTTAAAAGGGAGAGGGAACTCAGGTTGCTGTCTTTGGCTTTGGTCTGGCAGAAGACAGTTGAGTTTTCTTTTGGGTTTCCCAGAGGGATGGACTTTGAGACAAGAGTCTTGCCATTACATTAGGCAAGGTAAAAATGAAGGAGAGAATCCTAGAAGCAGCAAGAGATAAGGGGATAGTAACCT
>CM052548.1:56395624-56487509 GCA_028533065.1 Trachops cirrhosus | reverse complement strand
AGGGGGAGGGCAAGAATAGTATGGGAAATGTAGAAGCAAAGAACTTATGTCACATGGACATGAACTAAAGGGGGGAATGTGGGTGGTAGAGGGTGTTCAGGGTGGAGGGGAATGAAAGGGGGATAATAGGACAACTGTAATAGCATAATCAATAAAGTATATTAAAAAAAAAGAGTCTTGCCATTCTTAAAAGCCTCTTTCCTTTCTCATAGCCTCTGTCTCTATAATTTTTCTGTGGGTAACAGCAGGTAGCTGAACCCCACTTTATTACAGGCCCTACAAGTATAAAAGGATAATAATGGAATGCTACAAATAACTCTACACTGATATTTGTCAACTTAGATGAAATAAAGCAATTTCTCAAAAACCACAAATGACTAAAATCCAACCAGGATGAAATAGGTAACATGACTATCCCTAGAACTACTAAAGATACTGAATTCATACTTAAAATCTCTCCAAATAATAAATCTGCATATGCAAATGTTGTCACTAGCAAATTCCACCAAACATTTAAAGAATAATTAACATGAATTCTACACAATATAGAACACAGGACACAGTTTTGGAGAAAATGTTTGCCAATCAAATATCTTATACGTGTGTGTCTTTAAAATCCATAAAGAATTCTAAAAGCTAAATGACACAATGGAAATTTAGCCAAAATACTTGAACAGAAAATTTACCAAAGAAGACATATGAATAGCAAATAAGCTCACAGAAATATGCTCAATATCATTACACACTAGGGTAATGCAAAATAAAATCACAATGAGATATTAGCACATATCCACTGGAATCTCCAAAATGAAAAGGACTGATCAAACCAAGTCGGAGATGAGGTAACTGGAACTCTCATACCCTGCTAATGGGAATAAAAATTAGTACAACCATTCTGGAGAGCAGTTTGAGAATTTTTTTTAAATTCAACATATCTTAACCATATTCCTGTCATTCCATTCCTATATTTATATACCCACCCACAAAATGAAACCATGTCCACACAAAGACCTATATCATAATGTTCATGGTGGCTCTACTTATAATAACCAAACCCTGGGAACAACCTAAATATCTATCAACACTTAAGTAAACATGCATCAAGAATAATACTCAATAAACTATTCATACACACAACTGGATGGACAATGTCAAAATTACTATGCTGAGAGGAGCCCGAAGGAAATGAGTCTACTGTATGACTCCATTGTAGAATATTTTAGAAAATGAAGTTAGCTTATAGTAAACAAAGCTTATCAATGCTTGTTTGGGGATAAAGAATTAGAGAAAGGTAAGAAGGGGATAAATGCCCCAAAAAGGCATGAGGAATCTTTTGGGGGTGATTGATATGGTCGCCATCTTGATTTGTGGAATGGTTTCTAAGATGTACATTTATGTTACAACTTGTCATTTTTCAAAGCCAAAAAACAGGTGCAGTTTGTGCATGCCAATTATATTTTATTAAAACTGTTGAAAATTTTAGAAATAAATTTACATACATAAAAAAATTCAGAGAAACTTAAGGAAAAAAATCTGTCCTGCATGCTTATAATAGAAACCAAAATTCTCACTCCTTCTGATGTTCAATTTGCATGTTAAGTAAACACCAGAGCAGTAACTACTCTTGGTAGAAAAAAGGTAGGAAGATGGAATCAGATGAACTCAGTTAGATTTTAATGGGAATCACATGTATTCCACATAACCATAGAAAATAAGAGTGCATAATGCATGTTTTAACAGTGTCTGGTCAACAGCAGATCTATTAAATATTAATCATTTGTATTTGATGTATTATATTTTTATTTTTTATTTTTATCTTTTAAGTTAAATTTATTGGGCAACTATGGTTAATAAGATTATATAGGTTTCAAGTTTACAATTCTGTGATATATCATCTGTATATTGCATTTGTGCCCACCACCTAATATCAAATATTTCATTACCATGTATTTGATCTCCTTTATCCTTTACTATCCACCCACCCCTTCTCTTTGGTAACCACCATACTTTATACTTTTTGATGTTACAGTTATGCATATATTTAATGGATAAGAAATATTCTCAATAGTATGTACTAAGGGATATAAAAATAACAACATTTATTATTTTGTCATGTGTTTGTAGCCTTTTCAGTGAAATTTGGTCATACCATATAGCTTAGTCAGTTAGTGTCCTAATGGTTGATTCATATCCTAAGTGGCCATGTTCTTATATATGCCTGCAGTTGTGTATTGGTTAAAAGTATATGGACATATGTATCTGTACCTAAAAGTATGTATTTCTATGTTTTCCAGGTTTAAGTAGATACCCTTTATCTCTCAATAATGAGACAGAGATTAAAATGTATATGAAATGAATTTTTTCTTAATATTTTTGAGTAATTTGAGTACAGATTATCAAATTTAGACTCCATATTATGATATAAACATATTTCATCTTTTACCCAATACCTTTACTCAACATTTGGCAATCATTAACATAAAAATAGAAAATTGGAACATATAAAGTAATGGATTTTAATACCTTGGTCTGAAAGAATTACAAAAGCATTCAATTAGCTAGTGTAGCTAAGAGTTGCTTATAAATTGTAGATAACGTATAAACTTTTGTGGAAGAAAGAAAGGAAAGAAGAGAGTAAAAGAAAGAAGGAAAGGGAAGAGAACAGAGAGGAGAATGTTTACTATTGTGATCCAGGAAATGTCATGACATCCTTGAGAAGTAATCATGTTTGTCGATTCTCAAATTTGTTGTTTATGTAACATTTAAATTTAACTGGGTATCTTATATCTTAGCTGACATCTTACATCTTAGCTGGTAACCTTACTACCACTCAGGCCTCAATCCAGCCACCAAGGAATATGTATAAAGGACCCATAGACAAAGCCAAAAGGGGGTAGGATTGAGGGTGGGAAGTGAGGGTGGATGGGGTGGGGGAAAGTGGTGGTGGGAAAATGGAGATGACTGTACTTGAACAATAATAAAAAAAATTAAATTAAATTAAAACCTTAAAAAAGAAATTAATTTTTTAAAGTGTTGAAATTTCCTGAGGTGCCATGTTCTAGAGGCACTGATGCTTATGTGTTTATATATGTATTAAATGACACAGATTTTATGAACCTTAGCAGAGGCATAAGAGATCATTCTCTGGAAAATTCCCAGTGATAAATTTTGATTTCTTAATTATTTCAAGATCAACAACATATTTATTGGGCACCAATCTTTTCCCAGGCCCTGTATTAGGTGCTGTAAGCACAATCTAAAATAGGAGATTGCTATATATCACTAAGGTTACATCTAGATAAGATTGTGAGAAGATACTCTGGTATAATGGGAAGGGTAAAATCTTTATCCCAATGAAGATCTTTTCTGTACCAATAATAAAGAGCTGGAATGGAAGAAGATGCTTTTAACATTGCATTTTAAGGTACATTATAGCATGGTATGTAATAATTAACCATTCTCAGTGATCATGCACCATGAGAGTATTTACCAAGAGGATACAAACTGTATTGTGAAGCTACTTAGCCTGTGAAAGACTAAACATGACTAGAACACAGATCCCTCTGTGAGATAAGATTTTCAATAAATTTTTCCATAAATAAGGGCATGGGATAGGTAGGCATTAGGGAAAATACATATCCTACTATCAGAATCTGTAGGCTTATTTGGAGTAATGATCAAAGCATAATAAAGAATTAGAAGACAACATATAAAATATCTAATTAAACAGTACTCAATTGTTTAACTGAATTGTGGGAAGATAATTATGGCATTGATTTGATCTTGACAATGGGGTGCACTGGGTACAGAAAATGGATTAATCTGTATCTATACCAGCTCCAAACATACCTTTCACTGAGAGAGTTAATAGTAGATACTTTACATAGCCAATGTAATGAGTCCTTTTAAGAACTGTCTTCTTGATAATTCTGTAAAAGTCCATCTTAAAATGGTATATGTCACTTCTGATGGAAAAGATGTAGGTATAACTTCTTGTTTTACTATCTTGTTAAATAGTCACTGCTTTATTAGATGTAATGTATAAACAATTATTTCAATTTCTTAGCTTTGCAGAGGCCTAATAGATATTTCTTAGAAGAACAAAGGACATTACTTTGTTAAATGTCATATTTGGTATTCTAGTTCTTGAATGGGACTCTGATTTTTAGGGTTATGATGATCAGAGCTAGAAAAATGTCACATTGTCCCTACCTCTAAGCATCTGTCAGTTGTTGAGTTTGCATAAATCATTCCTATGAAAGTATTTTCCTCTTAAGTTCCTCACTAAGTGCATTGATAGTTTTCAGGTCACTGTGTTTGATTCATCATTTGCAAATTTTATTGTTCTGAATATATTATAATTTTTTTCTGATATGTTACTCCATTTTTGATAGCTATGAGAAAAAAGTTGAGATCCTGTGCAGAAATTTGTTGGAATGTTTTTGTCATAAATGGAGAGATATTTGTAAAAATACTACTTTAAAGTTTAAAAATACATTATAATATTTTTAAAAATATGGATTTCCTAACAATAAAACAAATTACACTTATTCCAAAATTGAATTTTGCTATACACAGACATCTTTATTTTATATAATAAAAATATTTACTTATTAGATTACTACAAAAGTAAGTTTTCAAGTTTAAGTAATAGAGTCATCACAATGATGTAGTTATGGTCGAGGTTGAAGTGAGTATATTGTGAAAATACTATAAAGTGAAGGCAACTCTTAACTGTAAATTACCCTTAGTGAAAAATAGCTTCTACCCTAAACAGATAATCAGTATAGTGTGTATTGTGATTTTATGGTTTTATTGTTAAAAACATTTCTACTGCATAAATTGATTCTCCACCTTTGCAATATCATAGAGGGTGCTTTCAGTTACAACATTTGAAATAACAAAGATAAATTAAAAATGCCATTTTTCATCAATATAGGAGTGCTAATCTATGCACTATTGTATAATTATCATGGAGCTAGAAATTTCAGAGAATGACTCACAGTACTTTTTGGAGAATGAGAGAATACTTTAAATTGTAACAAAGGAAAGACAGAGATCATTATCTTACATTAAAGTTGAAATGGTAAAAAAATAAAGTCTAAATGGCTACCCTTACATGGAAATATTCAGGTATAATGAAACCAAAAATTTTAAGCTGGTTAGATATGGACAACACGGTTGGCCCAATAATGCATCTCATATAGGATATCAATGAATGCTATATCTTGAAAACAAAATTTGGAGTTAAACTAGCAGAAAACTAAAACATTATTCATAAATATCTGAGTTCATTCAACAAATATTTGTTGGCCATCTCTTATGTGCCAACAGAAGTTCATCCTTAACAGAACTTAGAGTCTATTGGAAATGTCAGAGATTAAAGAATCCTGGTAAATATATATGAGGGCACTCAGAAAAAAAATATGTGCATGGTAAAGATAGTTGGAGTGACCAATGTCCCTGGTTTCCCAGGGACAGTCCCAATTTATACTTGTATTCCTTTAAAAATTATTAATAATGCCCCATTTCAGGATAAAACATGACCAGGTTTGGTCAATACACTCTTGTCGTTAGCAACCTAAACTGTTGTCTTTAGCAACATAAACTGTTAGATTATAGAATAATTTTAGCCACAATATACTGCTTTAGAGAATAGTGGTATATTCTTAAGTTTAGTGTGTATGATGTGAATACCTGAATAGCATTAGGTGGCCTAATAACTCATTGGACTCTCAATGTGAAGACAATGAGACACCTGACACTGAGTTAACACAGCATGTGAGGCCATATCCACTAAGATGACTATTATGGACTGAATGTTTGTGTCCCTCCCAAATTTGTACGTTAAAGCTTTAATCCTCAATATGACTGCATTTGGAAATATAGACCTTAAAAAGAGGTAATTAAGGCTAAATGAGATCACAAGTGTGCAGGCCTAATTCAACAGGGCTAGTGTCCTTTTAGAAGAGGCATGGGAACGTGCTCTTTCTGTCTCTCTCATTCCTGCTCTCACTCTCTGCATGTATGCACCAAAAAAAAGGTTATGAAAGCACACAGTGCCATCTGCAACCCAAGGGGAAAACTCTCACCAGGCATCAACCCTGATGGCACCTTAATCTTAGATTTCAAGTATCCAGAACTGTGAATAAATAAATGTTTGTTATTTAAGCCCACAAGTCTATGGCAGTATGTTATAACCCAAACAGACATATGACTGCTCAGACTATTATGCTGAAGGGTACAGCTCAACCAAGATGTCTGGAATCTCTTTTAGCTGAGACCAAACCAAGTAAGAAAATGAAAAGGATGATTCAGAGGCAATGATTTAACTCATGCATAAGGAATTTTGTGCATTTAAGTCAGAAAGACAAGATAATCAGATTTGGGATTTGAATTCCTTTGGAATTGAATATCTCTGGGCTTTAATTTATAATATGCATTAATCTTTGAACTTTCATTTCTCACTGGGAACTTAATAAAGGAAGGAGATTTATAGTCAAATTTGGGTAATATCTAGGCTACTGCAATTTTATTTGAATTGTTCTTTTGTTTTATTTTAGTATTTTCATTTATTCTGGTTGCAGAATACTTAATAATGCATTTACAACCTTGAATACAGAGTGGCCTTGAGATCAATTAAAGTAATTCATTGTTGTCGCAGTTCAGAATCTTTGGGTGCAAAATCTGTACTGCTTATCAGTGGTCATATGAATATACAGAGAAGCAATGACGTAGGTGCTCATGAGGATGAGAGAGATCTGACAGACTATACATGCACTTCAGGGATATAACCATGTTCCTAGTGATGTGTATAGGCTTATCGGATGTGTCCAATGGTTCCAGAACACAAAACAACACAGAGAGTTAGCCAAAGAAACTTCCTTTTTTTGTGATGTTTCCTTAGAGATGGAAACAGGATGACACTCTGGGACAGTCTAATCTGTTACACTTCATAAGAGAAGGTGAAGTGACTGACTGGTCTCATTGGTAATTTTGATGAGAAGAAACCCAGAGCATTTTCATCTGCTTGTGAACAAATTGCTTGCCAAGAAACTGTTTTCCTAAGCTTCAAGCCTTACCTGAATAGCTTCCTTCATGGAGTAAGTCTGCCTAATTCTGGGGTACTATTAGTAGGCACTTCTACCTTTTACATCAAGCAACGTCCTTCAGCCCATACTTTATGTGCAAGAAAGGTGACATTTTGATCTCTTCTTTGCTTTTTTTCTTTGGTCTTCTCATTTTGGTAAAAAAATTCGATAAATAATATATAACATTGATTAGGTCTCCTCAAAGATATCAATGATGACCTAAGGTCCTTTGTAGACTCCTAAATTATGAAGGGTCTTCAGATATAATGAATAAAAACTATCACATACTAATGGTCATATTAAGTAACATTATTGTTTTATGAGAAGAAGTTAATGGTTTATAAGTAATAAAACAAGCAATTAAATATAATTATTTAAAACTAGTTTGGTCCTGAAAGCAAGGTCATTTTGTGATTATGTTCTGCCTGACATAACTTATAACTAAAAACATTGGGATACACCACTGGAGGGAAGTGGGGAAACCTAGATAAATCAAATGATAAACAAAATTCAGGATTCTGGGATTGAATTTTTAATTTACTCACAAAATTGTATTAAAAATAAAATACAACTGATTTAATATTGAATTCATACTGAAAACAGCTTCTTGCCTATATTCCTGGAACAGCAATAATCACCCTGATTTCATTTGTTTCATGTTGAATGCTTACCGAAGTAGAATTATATATTCATGTAAAGTCATTAGACTGGTCAGTTTGGGATATTGCTTTTAAGGTTGTTAGAAAGTTATTAAGACCTTTTTGTTTTCATTTGTTACAGTATTTTAAATAAAAATGAGAAGTTCTCCATTTTTAAGGATCACCTTTTTTACTCTTCTTTGAGCTAATTTTTCAGAAATTGTGACTGATTCATCTACATTCCATCATCTAGCTGCATGTTACCACTGCATTTTCAAGATGGCTGGTGAGTATGGGAATAACGTGTAGGCTGTGAAATCCCACAAAATTAAATGGATTATTTTTTAGCAAGCAAACCAACGATAATCCAGAGTGAAGGATCCAATGCTGAATTTTAGAAATCTTCAGGGATTTCTTTTCCCTACTGATGGTCATAGTGCTATTCTGGCATTCTCATCCTATTGCCTTTGGATTCTAATGATAATCAAGAACAAAGACATAGCACATCACAGTGGAAAAAGTAAAAAGAACAAATACTTTGGAGTGGGGCCAATGTCAGTACAAATTTTGCATTGTGGAGAGGTTTAAACTCTCAGGGATGAGGTGTAAGACTTTAGATCCTGCACATAACTCCTTGGGACTTCAGTTTCCTCAACTGTAACACAGCAATGCTACTAATAATACAACTCATGGCAGTGTTATGAAGAGTTCAGAGCAGTGTCCAGGGCCTAGTCAGTACTGATACACATTATTTAACAGAAATTTAAATCAAAGCTCTACCACTTATTAATTACATAATAACTAATATCTTTATGATGAGAGTAG
Source organism: Trachops cirrhosus (assembly GCA_028533065.1). NCBI lineage: Eukaryota > Metazoa > Chordata > Mammalia > Chiroptera > Phyllostomidae > Trachops > Trachops cirrhosus. The sequence continues at coordinate 56,478,955 of CM052548.1, read as the reverse complement.
TTCCCTACAAAGGTTATTAGGAGGAATAGAATAATAAGTCTACAGTGCAGATTTAGAGTTTGACCCACAGTGGGTACATAACAGTACTTAATGATGATGCTGGGGATGCAACTGCTGATGACAGTGACTTTCCAAGTTAAAATAAATTTTTTATTCATTAAAATTCTTGAATAAAATAAGAATGAATTAATAAATAAGGAAGAAATAAATGAATAAATGCTGTTATGAGAGATAATATAACCCCTAAGAGTAGAAATAAGGATTTAAACTTGATTATAAAAGTACAAAGCAACATCAAAGTCACCTTTTATTATTTTTCCTTTTTTCTATGGAATTTGTTTTCCTGACTTTATCAGAATAGGGGTAAATGAGACTAGATAAGGGTTTAGCTGCCCTTAGATTAAGACCACCCACTTTCTGTGTCAATAAATTTTACTGGAACACTGGCTCACCCATTCATTTAGATAGTGTCTATGGCTACCTTCTGACACAAGGCAGGGTTGAGTAGCTGTATCGAGATCTTGTGGTCTGTAAGCCTAGAATAATTATTATTTGGTCCTTTATGGGAAAAGATTGCTGATCCTCAGAGTAGATGTTTGGGGGATTTTATGATTCGCAATCTGCTGGTTAGAGTAACAAATTCCTTATAAAGGTATACTTCATTATGTTTAGGTTGAAATGACCTCTGGAATTTATTCCTTATACCTCTCTGATTTTACATTCCACTAAAAAGTAATAAGTCCTTTTTCCTCCCAAACATCATTAAAACCTTAGACAATCAGCCAATCCTGCAGAAGAGTTTTAACAGAAAGTTGGATTTGGCAAAATTATCCTGAAGAAAATTTACCCTTTGCCAATTAAAACCTTTAGAATATTTAGAAGTTCCTGAACTTATTAATTCACATTTCTATTAAAGCTATATTGGTAGTAACTGGCACCACTTCCATGTAACAAGAAAAAACGTTTAGAAGATTCCAACTCATATCTGTAACTGATGATTCTGCTTCATTGGGCAGCTGCTGCCCATTAGTTTAATCCAATAAACTGAAGTGTGTCTTCTTTCATCCCTCTTCCCACACCCAATTTAATCACGGCTATGTTCTTTCACAGCTTGACCTTTCAGCAACAACCATGTCATTTAAACAAGCTAAATGATTCAGACTATTTCTAACAGGGATCTCATCCAGTAACAATCTCAAAATACAGATCATGCTCCCTCACCATGCCAAGCATAATAGCAATCCTTGTGGTGCTTTTACTGGACAGGTCCTTCTGTCTTTTCCAAATAAGTTCACCTCATTAAAGGGTCAACCTCTCCTTATAGTGCTGTTGTCCTCCTTTCCCCTGCCAACCATCAACAAACCCATAGATGAATGATGGGCACAATCCCTAGAAGCTTGCCACCCAAGACAGGATGAAGATTTAGAGGGCTAGTACCCTGAGAAGCATAGAGATACATAAGACTAAAATCTGGCACAGATCCTCATTGAAAAGCTATGCTAAGTATATGTCACAAGATTACAGGCTATTAAAGAAAGTTTTGGAGAAGGATGGTATAGTGCCACACAAGGTAAAAGGCACAGTACCACAGCTTTAAGAACTTCTCAAAACCATTTCTTCAGCATTCACTCATAATCATTTCCCCAAATTCTATAATTTTGGGGAAAATGATGGTATTATGTTATTCAACACACCAAACTCACATAACTTACTCAGGAGATAAAAAATAATAGTAATTCATATCTATAGGCATGGTTGTGGAAGATTTTTATTGTTCCCAGTTACTTGCATGTTCTCCCTGTAAAATGATATGATAGCTTGTATCAAAACTGACCACTGCCAATCACTTTCTTCCCATTGGAAGGATTTAGGTTGGTCTGCAACTGCTTTGATCAATAGAGCACAGGGCCATATGATGCTGTAATAGTCCCAGGTCCAGATTTTAAGAAGAGCAAGTTTCCATTCTTGCCCCTTAGAACTGTGAGCCATGAGGTAAGAAGTCCAGGATATTCTCTTGTAGAGAGAGGCCATAGGAGGAACACTGAGGAACCAGACACATGAGTGAGGAAGCCATCTTGTACATCCAGCCCAGCTTGAGTCTTCAGCTAACACTCACCTCTTCTGCTATATGGCTACAGTGGTTAGAAAGATTGCAGACAAGAATTTCCCAACTAAGCACATTTCACCCACAGAACTGGGAGAAATAAGAAATTACTATCATCTGGCACTAAATGTTGGAGTGGTCTGACACACAGCAACAGCTAAGTGAGCCAGAAGTGTACACATTCCCACTCTTAATGTGTGTTTTTTAGTACTTATGAGTACAACATTTTGCTACCCTATTTATGTTAGCCTTGGACAAGTGACTGCCTTTAATCAATAGGATATAGGGAGTATCATGTGCCACAACTCAGCAGAACTTAGGTCAGGGCCCTGTTTTTATGATCTCATTTAATATAAATGATCTCCTTATAGGCCTCATCCTCTAATACAGTCACATTGGGGGTTAGAGCTTCAACATATGAATGAGGCACACAATTCCGTTCATAGTAATAGGCAGTTTTATTATGTATCATGATTTTTACATAATAATTCAGTTGTGTTGCTCCTTTCCCTTTTCCTTATATATCTAAACTTGAGAAGTCTTCTGCCCTGAGAGACAGGACCTTATATCTTTATTATCCCACTAGGAAGCTATTGACATTATTAGAAAAAAATTAAATGAGCATACTTCTAAACTTAATCAAAATAGGATGCTCTCAACTAACATAATTATCTAGCAAATTTGTGATTTAATCACATCCACCTATAGATTCCACTGGAATGTCAATTATCTGCATTGATTAATATGTTGGATTTCAAAAATAGTAAGTGCTGTTCAAATAAGTAGGCATTTGCTTTAATATTGGATATCTTTTTTCTTTTTTGACCAGTTTTTTTTTTTTGGTAACCACATTTCTTTTTGTATACTAAACAAATTTCCTTGTTTTGACAGGATTTTATTCTCTTAATAGTAATACAAGATGCTATGAATAAAAAATATTTTACATAGGAATAATACGTTCTGTTGTCTGATATTTTGGCGACTGAACATTCCTATTAAATTGCACCAGTAGGCTTTATTCATTTATTTATTTATTTAAATATATCTTATTGATTATGCTATTACAGTTGTCCAATTTTTCTTCCCTTTATTCCTCTCTGTCCTGCACCCCTCTTCCACCATCATCCCCCTACCTTAGTTCATGTCCATGGGTCATACATGTAAGTTCTTTGGCTTCTCCATTTCCCATACTATTCTTAACCTCCCCCTGTCTATTTTGTACCTACTATTTATGCTCCTTATTCCCTGTACTTTTTCCCACATTCTTCCTCCTCCTTTTCCCCTCTGATAACCCTCCATTTGATCTGTATTACTGTGATTCTGTTCCTGTTCTAGTTGTTTGCTTAGTTCATTTTTGTTTTTGGTTTTGTGTTTTTAGGTTTGATTGTTGATAGATCTGAGTTTGTTGTCACTTTATTGTTCGTATTTTTCTTAGATAAGTCCATTTAACATTTCAAATAATAAGGCCTTGGTGATTATGAACTCCTTTAACTTGGCCTTATCTGGGAAGCACTTTATTTGCCCTTCCATTTTAAATGATAGCTTTGTTGGATAGAGTAATCTTGGATGTAGGTCCTTGCTTTTCATGACTTGGAATACTTCTTTCCAGCCCCTTTTTGCCTGTAAGGTTTATTTTGAGAAATCATCTGACAGCCTTATGGGAACTCCTTTGTAGCTAACTATCTCCTTTTCTTTTGCTGCTTTTAAGATTCTCTCCTGTTGGGCCATGATGGGCCCTGACCTGGATAGTCCCTGGACTGTGTGAGAGGTCAGGCCTCTGTATAGAGAGGCAGGCTTGAGCAGGAGGAATCGCTCAAAAAGAAAAAGTGAAAAAAGAGACACTTGGTTGCTGTTTAGGGAATTCCCCTGAAGCAACCACTCCAGCCTCCTCCCCACCCAGCCACCTGGCACTCCTGAGGTGGCGCAGAAGGCCCTGGGCACACTCCAGTAGCCCTGGGAAGAGTGCGAGCCTGAACCTGAGGGACAGGAGGTGGCCAGGCCAAGTGTGCACACCCACAACCCAAGGAGAGTGCGCTCTGCAGAAGGCCCTGAGCCCACACCCCAAGTCCCAGGGAGAGTGCGCACCACAGAAGGCCTGGCACTCACACCTGAAGCCCTGAGAAGAGTGCGTACTGTGGAAGGCCCCCGAGCCCACACCCAAAACCCAGGGGAGAGTTCCCGGAGCCCATACCCAAAGACTAGAGGAGAGTGCACACCTGAACTTGTGGGACCAGAGGCTACTGGGGAATGGCTGGAGACAGACTGAGTGCTAATCAGGAAGGGAGAAAAATGAAATCAATCACCCCTCTGCCTGCTGCAGCCAGGAAGAACAGCAAAACTGGCTTGGCCAGTTTAAAGCCAGCAAGAGGCTTTTTTTAAAGTAATTCTTTATTTTTTATTATTACTTTTTTTTCTTTTAACTCCTTCCCCTCTTTCCTTCTTTCTTCTTTTATTCCTTCTTCCTTTCTTTCCCATTTTATCTCTTCTGCCTTCCTTTAAAAAAAATTTTTTTATAATTTCCACAAGGGAGACAAAAAAAAACCTGGAACTGTAGAAAGACCAGAGTTGGACTCAAAGATGGGGCACCCCAACAGCTGAGACAGCAAGACAAATTTCACTTTGCTACTACAGAGAACTTGCAAGTTATTGCATATTTGTATTATTTTTCATTATTCTTACCTATTTTATTTTATTAGTATTTTTGTATTCCTCTTTCTGTTTTGTCTTCTTCATTTGGCTGGTTAAATTGCATTGTTTGACTGGTTTCACTTGTTCTTGCTTTCATAGTGTATTGTTAATTTACTGTCATTCACTTCACTTGTGTTCCATTAGCACATTACTCTAGGTCCTATACTTCCTATTCTGGTTATACAGATCATATAGATTCTGTCATATGATTGTTGCTCCATTATTTTTGTAAATAATAGCTGTTCCATACAATTTTAAATACTACACAGCACCCCTTCCAGATCTTAGCTCACTTCACAGTTCCTTGAAATCTATCACTGTAGTGGTTAACTCTATTCTCTCAAACACTACACCTATTTTCTACACTTTACTCTCACATTACCTCATAATCTGACCTCTTACAAGCTCATTGCTTTCTAGATCCAACTCACAATCCCTCCCTCCCCAACAAGAGTCTTATTTTCTTTCTACCCTTTCTAAAAAGTGGCTAGTTGGTTGAAATATCATGGTTAACACTATACATATCCAAAGGATCTCCTATCTCTTCTCTAAGGGCTGGTACTGTAAATATCATAGAATACACACCTGCTATCTTAAACCATTTTGCCTTCCCCCTCCAAATGATCACAAAAAAAGAGTAGGTGGAAGCTGTGAACACCAGGATACCTGTTGCAAGAGGAAACCCACCAACAAAGGAATCACCAACAGATCACAACAGAAAAAGGTAAAGGAGAAAGTGGAAGCCACAATAACCTCAATCCAGGACCTATTTGGAAATACAATTAAGTAGTGGAGAAATTACCCAGAACAAACAACTGAACAAGAGCAAACAGAATCCTCAAAACCTTCTACACATGGAAGAACCAGCTTCACCACAACCTTCTTTCACCAGCACAAAAAAATACAAGAGGTGGTAGACAGAGTGACCCTCAGGTAACCAGCTGCTGGGAAGGACCCGCCAAAGAAAGACCCAACAACAATCAAAACCCAAAGACAAACACAGAGCCAACTTAAATGACAGCCCAAGACCAGTGAGCTCAGGAGATAAAGGAGACTACATGACTGAATCTCACAGGTATTCTATCACAGAAGTTCACACCATAACCCAGGGAGCCAGAACAGATCAATTTAAGAAACTGAGGCTAACAAGAAGAGTCTCACAAACAATGGGAAGATAAAGAAACAATCCCCAAATGAAAGCAAAGGAGGAAGTCTCAGAAAGAATGATAAATGGAATAAAGGCAACTCAACTACCAGATATTGAGTTCAAAGCAATGGTTATCAGGAAGCTCAATGAGCTCACAATGAGCTACCAGAAACTACCGGGAAACTAGAATGAACTCACTGCAAACTATGTCAACATGAAAAAAGAAATAGAAACTATCAACAAGGGCCAAGAGGAAATGAAGAATACAATTTCTGAACTGAAGAACACAGTAGAAGGAATCAAAAGCAGGATCAATGAAGCAGAAGATCGGATCAGTGAGCTGGAGGACAGAGTAGAAATAAACACCCAGAAAGAGCAAGAAAAGGAAAAGAGGCTCAAAAAGAATGAAGAGGGATTAAGGGAAATACAAGAAAATATGAAATGTAACAATATCCATATAATAGGCATACCAGTAGGAGTAGAAGAAGAGCAAGGGATAGAAAACCTGTTTGAAAAAGTAATGATGGAAAACTTCCCTACTTTGATGAGAGAAAAAGTCAAGCAAATCCAGGAAACACAGAGAGCCCCAATCAAGAGGAACCCAAAGAGGCCCACTTTAAGATACATCATAAATAAAATGGCAAAATTCCAAGATAATGAGAGAATATTAAAGACAACAAGGGAAAAACAGAAAGTAACATATAAGGGAGCCCTGATAAAACTAGCGGCTGACTTCTCAAAGGAAATGCTCCAAGCCAGAGGGAATGGCAAGAAATATTTGAAATAATGAAAACTAGAGGCCTTCAACCAAGACTACTTTATCCAGCAAGGATCTCAATTAAAATGGAATGCCAAATAAGGAGCTTCCCAGACAAAATAAACCTCAAAGAATACACCTCTTCCAAACCAGCTCTGCAAGAGATACTACAGGGTTTGCTTTAAGAACAGGAAGAAAAACAGTGAAAGAGAGAGGTACAAAAAATGGTGATGATAAGTGCCTATCAGTAATAACATTTAAATGTAAATGGATTAAATGCCTTAATCAAAAGACACAGAATAGCAGAATGGATAAGAAAATATGACCCACACATATGCAGCCTACAAGAGACCCACCTCAGAACAAAAGACCTACACAGGCTGAAAGTGAAGGGCTGGAAACAAATTTTCCAAGCAAACGGACAGGGAAAAAAAGCCAGGGCAGCAATACTCATATCAGACAAAATAGACTTCAAAAAAAGAACCATAAGAAGAGACCCAGAAGGTCACTTCATAATACTCAAGGGAAAAATCCATCAAGAAGACATAAACATTGTAAATATATATGCACCTAATATAGGAGCACCCAAATACATAAAGAAATCCTTGGAGGACTTCAAGAAAGATATTGACAGCAACACAATTACAGTAGGGGATTTTAACACCCCACTCTCAAAAATGGACAGATCTTCCAAACAAAATATCAACAAAGATATTACAGCATTGAACAATGTCCTAGATCAAATGGACTTAACTGATATACATATAAAGAGCCTTTAATCCCAACGAAGCAAAATACACATTCTTTTCAAATCCACATGGAACATTTTCAAAGATAGATCACATGATAGAACACAAAACAAGCCTCAACAAATTCAAGAAAATTGAAATCATACCAAGCATTTTCTCAGACCACAAGGGACTAAAACTAGAAACTAACCTCAAGGAAAAAAAACCCAAAGCACTCAAAATCATGAAGATTGAATAGCATGCTATTAAGCAATCAATGGGTCAAGAATGAGATTAGGGAAGAAATCAAAAAATTTCTGGAAACAAATGAAAATGAACTCACAACAACCCCAAACTTATGGGACACAGTGAAGGCAGTCCTGAGAGGGAAGCTCATAGCGATATAGGCCTACCTAAAAAAGATAGAAACATGTCAAACAAATAACCTAACCCTACACCTACAAGAACTTGAGGAACAACAACAAAGCAAGTAGAAGGAAGGAAATAACCAAGATCAGAGAATAATTAAATGGCATAGAGACTAAAAGTACAATTCTAAAGAACAATGAATCCAAGAGCTGATTCTTTGAAAAGATAAACAAAATAGACAAATCTTTAAGCAGACTCATCAAGAAAAAAAGAGAGAGGACCCAAATAAACACAATCAGAAATGAAAAAGGAGAAATCACAACTGATACCACAGAAATACAAAGGATTGTAAGAAATTACTATGAAGAACTATATGACAAGAAATTTGAAACCTAGGTGAAATAGACAAATTTCTAGAAAAATATAATCTACCAAAACTCAATAAAGTAGAAGCAGAAGGATGAACAGACCAATAATACCTGACAAAACTGATACAGTAATTTAAAAGCTTCTAACACACAAAAGCCCTGGACGAGATGGTTTCACAAGAGAATTTTACAAGGCATTTAAGGGAGAGTTAATGCTCATTTTATACAGATTATTTCAAAAAATTCAAGATGAAAGACTCCCAAACTCTTTTTATGAGACCAACATCATCCTAATCCCAAAACCAGATAAAGACACAACAAAAAAGAAAACTTTAGGCCGATATCGCTGATGAACATAGATGCTAAAATCCTCAACAAAATACTGGCAAACTGAATCCAGTAATTCGTTAAAAAGATCACACACCATGACCAAGTGGGATTCATTCCAGGGATGCAAGGATGGTACAGTATTCCCAAATCAATAAATATAATACATCACATAAACCAAATGAGACAAGAATCACAGGATCATATCAATAGATGAGGAAAAAGCATTTGATAAGGTGCAACACCCATTTATGATAGATAAAAACACTCAGCAAAGTGGGAATAAAGAGAGCATTCATCAACATAATAAAGGCCATATATGAGAGACCTACAGCCAATATCATACTCAATTGACAAAAACTTAGGGCTTTCCCCCTAAGATCAGGAACAAGACAAGGATGCCCACTTCCACCACTCCTATTCAACATCATACTGGAAGTCCTAGCCACAGCAATCATATGAGAAAAAGAAATAAAAGGCATCCGAATTGGAAAGGAGGAAACAAAACTGTCACTGTTTGCAGATGACATGATAGTGTACATAGAAAATCCTATTGACTCCACCAAAAAACTACTTGTCATAATAGATGAATTTGGCAAAATAGCGGGATACAAAGTCAATACTCAGAAAGCAAAGAAATTTTTGTACACCAACAATGAAACATCAGAAACAGAAATCAGGAAAAAATTTCCCATTTGATATAGCAACAGGAAAAATAAAGTACCTAAGAGTAAACCTAACCAAGAAGGTAAAAGACCTGTACTCAGAAAACTATACAACACTGAAGAAAGAAATCAAGGAAGACACAAACAAATGGAAGCATGTACCATGTTCATGGATTGGAAGAATTAACATCATCAAAATGGCCATACTACCTAAAGCAATTTATAGATTCAATGCAATCCCTATTGAAGTACCAGTGACATATTTCACAGATATAGAACAAACATTTCAGAAATTTATATGGAACCATAAACAACCCAAATAGCTGCAGCAATTTTCAGAAAGAAGAACAAAGTAGGAAGGATTACAATACCTCATACCAAATTGTCTTACAAGGCCACTGTAATCAAAACAGTCTGGTACTGGCATAAGAACAGACACATAGACCAATGGAACAGGACAGAGAGCTCAGAAATAAACCTAAGTCTCTATGGTCAATTAATATTTGACAAAGGGGGAAGAAGCATAAATGGAGCAAAAATAGCCTCTCTAACAAATGGTGTTGGGAGATCTGGACAGCTACATGCAAAAAAATGAAGCTTGATCACCAACTTACACCATACACAAAAATAAATTCAAGGTGGATAAAAGACTTAAATATAAGTCATAACACCATAAAAGTCCTAGAGGAAAACATTGGCAGGAAAATCTTAGACATTCCATGCAGCAACATCTTCACTGACATGTCCCCTAAAGCAAGGGACATAAAGGAAAGAATAAACAAATGGGACCTCATCAAATTAAAAACCTTTGCATGGCTAAGGAAAAGAGCATTAAAATGAAAAGAGAGCCAATCGTATGGGAAAACGTATTTGCCAATGACATCTCAGACAAGGGCTTGATCTCTCAAAATATATAAAGAACGCACATGACTCTATTCCAGGAAGACAAAAAAAACATTTAAAAAATGGGAAAAGGACTTGAACAGACACTTCTCCAAGGAGGACATAGAGAGGGCCCAGAGACACATGAAAAGATGTGCAGCATCACTAGACATCAGAGAGATGCAAATTAAAACCACAATGAGATACCATCACACACCAGTCAGAATGGTTAACATAAACAAATCAATAAACAAGTGTTGGGGAGGATGTGGAGAAAAGAGAACCCTAGTACACTGTTGGTGGGAATGCAGACTGGTGCAGCCACTGTGGAAAACAGTATGAAATTTCCTCAGAAAACTAAAAATGGAGCTGCCTTTTGTCCCAGCAATTCTACTGCTGGGATTATACCCTAAGAGCCCTGAAACACAAATCCAAAAGAACCTATGCACCCCAATGTTCACAGCAGGACAATTTACAATAGCCAAGTGCTGGAAGCAAACTAGGTGCCCATCAGCAAATGATTGAATCAAAAAACTATGGTACATTTACACAATGGAATTCTGCACAGCAGAGAGAAAGAAGGAGCTTATACCCTTTGCATCAGCATGGATGGAACTGGAGAGCATTATGCTAAGTGAAATAAACCAGGTGGTGAGGGACAAATACTGTATGATCCCACCTTTAACTGGAACATAATCAACAAAAGACAAAAGCAAACAAAATATAACCAGAGACATAGAAATTAAGAACAATCTAGCAATAGCCAGAGGAGGGGGAGAAGGGTTTTCAGAAACTAATATAAAGGACACATGGACAAAACCAAGGGGGAGGGTGGAAGCAAGGGAGGGAGGTGAGTTTGGCGGGGGCGTGGGGAGAAAATATGGACAACTGTAATTGAATAACAATAAAATAATTTAAATTAAAAATAAGATTCTTTCCTTATCTTTCATCTTGTGTAATGTAATTATGATGGGCCTTGGTGTGTGTTTCCTTGGGTCCAACTTGTTTGGCACTCTCTGAGCTTCTTGGACTTTCTGGAAGTCTATTTCTTTTCCCAAATTAGGGAAGTTCTCCATCATTATGTTTTCAAATAAGTTTTCAATTTCTTTCTCTTCCTCTTCTCTTTCTGGCACCCCTATGATTCGGATATTAAAATGTTTAAAGTTGTCCCGGAGGTTCCTAAGCCTCTCCTTATTTTTTTTTTTTTAATTCTTGTTTCTTCATTCTGTTCTGGTTGAATGTTTACTTATTCCTTCTGTTCCAAATCATCGATTTCGGTCCTGGTTTCTTTCATCTCACTCTTGGCTCCCTGTACATTTTCCTTTATTTCATTTTCCATAGCCTTTACTTTTTCTTCTATTTTGTGACCATACTCAACCAATTCTGTGAGCATCCTGATTACCAGTATTTTGAACTCTGTATCTGACATGTTGGCTATCTCTTCATCACTTAGTTGCATTTTTTTCTGGAGCTTTGATCTGTTCTTTCATTTGGGCCATAAGTTTTTGTCTTGGCATGCCAGTTATGTAGTAAGTGGTAGAGCCTTAGGTATTCACCAGGATGGGGCAACCCTCTTTGCTGTGTCCTGGAGCTCTATGTTGAGGAGGGGTCTGAGAGGGAACAATGCTGCTTGCTCAGCTCTCTGCAAGCTTTCAGTCACTTCCTCTGTTACCAAAAGCAAATTGGGTCCTTCTGGTGCTGATTCCCGGGTAGGTGGTTGTTTGTACATTTTAGTACCCTATGAGGCTCTCCAGTGAACTCTCCTATGAGGATAGGAGTTTCTCCTGCTGCCTCAATCCCCACAGGTTTTTTTAGTTCAGAGGTTTTTGAGTCTTTATTTCCCAGTGCTGGAACCCTGGGTTGCGCAGTCTGTCTCACTCCCCACTTGTTCCTCCTGGTTTATCCGCATGTAAATGTGGGACTGCCCAGTCTGCCAGCTGCTGCCTTGCCTGCCCCAGTCCTGAAGCTCCTTCCTTGCCATGAGTCCTCTCCACCCCAGCTCCCCAGCTCCTACCCTCCTACCAGCCTGAATGAATGTTTCTTCTTTAAGTCCTTAGTTGTTGGACTTCCATACAGTTTGATTTTCTGGCAGTTCTGGTTATTTTTTGTTTTTAAATTTGTCATTGTCCTTCTTTTGTTTGTGTTCAGAGGCAAAGTATATGGACCCATGCCTCCATCTTAGCCAGAATTCAACTTTTTTTAATATAATGATGCTTGATTGCCTGGGGCTTTCAAAGTTCTGATGAGCTTTACAAATAAATATTAAATTATGTTATTTCTTGATGTAATAGTATCAGGATTGTCTTTTATTCAAGTTTTACAGAAACTGATACTCTCTATATGGATTGGCATTTTTTGTGATAATATTCTAGACTAGTACCCTTCATTTAAGAGAAATGATAACAAATTTCCATTGAAATAAATTAATAATTCAATTTCTACTGATATGCCATTGCAAATAAAGATAATTAATAGACATCACATTTCCTGGTTAAAGAAATGCAAAGGTTTACCAAAAGGTATCATTTCCCATTTGCACTACTCTTTTAAAGAGTATGGCTATGGTCTCTGTTATTCAGAAACATTACCTCAAATTGGATAACCATTAATCTCACAAATATCAGGTTCACTCTGAAAACATTGATTAAACATCTACAATGCAAAGGAATTGTGCCTGAAAAAGAGGTGATCCCTGCCTGGAAGTTATTTTATATCAAGAAATGCCTACATATAAAATATTGAACCTACTTTTAAAAGACACTGTTGCATACACTATTTTAATGGAAATTAATCCTGGTAGAATATATATGTCAAACTATATTTGAAAAAATTTAATCAAGTAAAGGTAAAAATAATTTTCAAATCATTATTATATATAACATTGTACACACAGAAACACACACACATCCATGTTCTCCACCCTTTTCTGGGAAAATAGGGCAACTCAAATGACTGCTTCCTAGAATAGTAGTCAAAAAGATTTATGCAGCTGCCAAAGATTATACTAGAGGAACACTGAGAGCCCTTTGATGCACAGCTTCTTTGATTCCATGATTCTAGGACTCTCTAACAACAAATACAAAATGCATTCAATATACTTTTAAAAATTATTCACAATACTATGCAGGAGAATGAAAGAAGGAACTCCTACCCTTCAGGACAGCATGGATGGAACTGGAGAGTATTATGTTAAGTGAAATGAGCTAGGCAGTGAAACACAAACACCATATGATCTCACTTATAAGTAGAACCTGATCAACAAAACAAACAAGCAAGTAAAACAGAACCAGAGACATGAAAATAAACAACAGACTGACAGTGACCAGAAGGTAGTGGGGAGGGGGATAATAGGAAAGAAGGGGAAGAGTCAAGTCAAGGAACATGTATAAAGGACCCATGGACAAAGACAATGGGGTGGGGGGAAGGATTGTATGTGGGAGGTAGAGGGTGGGTAGGGCAGGAGAAAGTAATGGGGGAAATGGGGACAACTATAATTAAACAACAATAAAAAGTAAAATAAAATAAATAAGATTTAAAAAATTATTGACAGAGTGAGATTAATCCTGTTTCATATCCAAAATAGAAATCCATCAACAGTGTTTCTCAAATTCCAGGTGCATATAGATCACTTGGGTATCTTCACAAATTTGCAGATTTCAATTCAATAATTCAATAAATAATTGAGATTTTGCATTCTCAGCAAGTTCACTTTAATTATCATGGCATTCACATAACTTTCCACCCCTGGCTGGGAAAAAACAAAATAAAATACATATGCCTAAGTGACTAGGTATTCAAGACCAGTGGTTCTCAAGCAATTATCCACATGCCAACAATGTCAACATTACTATTAGAAATACTAATTTCACTGGCCTCATCTAGTCCTACTAGGTGGGAAACTCGGGGAGCTGCTCTGGAATCCATTTTAGCAAGCCTATAGTGATTCTAATAGGAAATAATTTGGGGGAATAGCTGGTCATGACAATGCTTGGGAAGGGAGTTACTACTGCTGCCCAAACTGCAATTTGTCAAGGCCTGTGATGCTTTGATATCACATGCTACTAGCACATATCACCACAAGACAAAGTGGGAGAGTCCTTGGATCTCACTCTGTATTGATTACTATTCAGAAGGTCTGGGGTGAATTTGGGGATCTATTATATAGAGGAAGGTTTTAAACTGATTAATCCAAAAACTATTTGTACATAAACAGTGGGAGGGATGACTTCAAATAGCCTGAACTACTATGTGTGGGAAATATACTGCAGTTCTTCCCTACAGCGGGGAGAGTCTACTTGTGTGTTTGTAAGCATATTTTAAGTTTTAAAACCACAGATATCTTGTGAATCTGAAATACATATTCTGCAGTTTAATCATATTCACATTCCAAATAATTTATCATGATATATAGCCAATTTTATCTTCACTTCTAAAGATATTGTGTCATTTTTAAATAGATAGCTCAAGAAAACTCATATGATATTTATTTCTTTGTGTCTTTGTGAAATTCACCAAAATGCACAATGAAGAAATGCTACTCTTTCTTATGGGAAGACAAGTGTTTAAAAATGAACATAGGATTTCAGTCATAAATATTATGTTCTTTGTTCTGAACTAAATATTTCCAACTTATTGGTTTAAGTTTAGCAGCTTCTTCAGACTTCTGGTCAACAAAAGTCTTCAAATTTCTTAAATGAAAAATTTGTCAATAATATTTTACATACTATATTGTACAGTTAGCTTTTAACCATGAATGCTAGGTTTTAGTCTTTTAATATTGATATTACTATTTTATGTCAACATTATTTTAAAATTTCATCTTTTTATATAGAATTAACAAGTACAAGGGGAGACCTCCCAAAGACCCCAGAATTATCTTCTTATAGTACAGGCTTCCCCAACTAGGTGAGTGTTCAAGGTACCTATATATATTAGTGTACCAGCTGGTGATTTTGTGAGAGGCTGTATTCAGCTTCAGTGAATTTTTTTGAAAACTCTCTCAATGTGTTTGCCCATTTCATGATGGGTTTTATGAGTGCACCTTCCCACACTGCAATGAGTGTTCAGCAGTTTTTGACCAAAAACAGCATGACCTCCGTGGACCACCTTCCCTATTCATCTGATTGCACACTAGTGACTTTTTTTTGTTTCCATGGATGAAAAAGTTGTCCAATGAAACTTTTTGTCCATGTGACTGAGGTGAGACAAAAAATGGCAGAAGCACTAAAAGGCATCAAAGTCGGTGAGTTCAAAACTGTTTTGAGCAGTAGGAAATATGTCTCAATAGGTATATTGCATCAAATGAAAAAAGTACTTTGGAGGTGACTGAAATTTAAACATGTCAGAAAAAATACACAATGTTTTATAAATATGTTCCATTTTGGGAGTTCCCCCATACTTTCTGGTTTTCATTTTGTCCATCCACTTAAAAACAGACATTCTCATTATTTTGCCAATGGCTGTGTTCTAATGAAAAACTTTATTTATAAAAACAGGTGATGGTCTGAATTTTGTCAATAAGTGGTTTGTCAATCCTTAATCTAAAAAAAATGTTTTGTTTATAGATATAAAAATAATCACATATATATGTCCTTCCTTTAAATAACAACTTTTATATAAACATTATATGCAACAATTTTATAAACCTTTACATTTGAGGGAATCCACAAATTTAAGAGAACATGAAAATGATTTCCAAGGTGTCTAGGTTTAGTGACTTTTTACATTAGCTTTGTCAGCGTCTTTCATTGTCCCTCAGAGTGTTTTGTTTGTTTGAGATAGAAGCAAATAAACCATAAAAGCAATGCTATAATAAAGAAAAAACTGAAGATGCTTGTTGCAATACTGTCAGTATGCTATACTGAAGAGTGAACATAATGTTTCAAGAACAAAATTTACCTTGACAGACAATCTGAGAAGGAAAGGCGAACAGGGTATCCATATCGGATGATCTTCACCATCTCCAGGACCCCGATATATTGTAGCTGAGCAGACACATAAAAATTATCAAAGGTATCTGGCAGCTGGGAGTTATTGGGCTTGATGCAATGAATAAAGTGTAGAGTGCACTTCTGAAGTTTTCCAATAATATCCATTAGAGAGTTCTAAGGAGAGAAGTAAAACCAAATTGATTCTCCAAAGAAGACTCTGACTAAAAATATAAAGCAGCTTGCAAATAAAAATACCTTCAATCAAAACTTTTAAAATTATGCATTCACTCACTCTGTGTGTACGTTCAATTTTTCTGAAGGTACTCAGTGGTCAAAAAAATTGGGGAAAATTCTATGTAAACCCAATACAGTAAATATAATCTAAATTTAAGTTTTAGAATCAGAATACATAACTAACCCTGAGTTGAGATGCAATGGTAACTGGACCTCTTCTTTCCAGTCTTTGAAGAAATGCAGAAGTTCCTTTCTTTTTTAATAACTGTAAAGAAAACAAAAAGAAAGGAAGGGTGAGAAAATTTAGCTTACTAAATTCCATTTAGAACAGGGGTGTCAAACTCATTTTCTCTGGGGGGCCACATCAGCCTGGTGGTTGCCTTCAAAGGGCTGAATGTAACTTCAACTCCTTAACAGTTAAAGAGTAGTTACATTTACATAGTCATAAAATTATTTCAGCCCTTTGAAGGCAACTGCCAGGCTGATGTGGCCCCCCAGTAAAAATGAGTTTGACACCCCCAATTTAGAAGAAAAAAATTAAGCCTCTCATCCATGTAAATTCCCTTACAGGCAGATACAGATTTAAAACAGGCTGTAAAAATCAGTACCAAATGATTTTCTATAACATTACCATAAAGTTGGAGAAATGGGCAACTACATGTAAAATAACAGCTATTACTGCCAAACTTTCAAGTACATGGCTGTTGCCATCCTACATCCACTTTAATTTGAAAATAAATATAGATCCATACTTGCTTGGTGGTACAGTAAATTCACCTTGGTATTTTTACTGGTTGTACTACTAATGGTCTATATTCACCATGAAATGTAGCTGACTCTAGGGCAAAAGAATACTATTGTGTATTACAGAGGTTTGATATTTTGATAATCATTGGCTTGTTACCTTAAGATTGACTATGATTACTTTCTTACCTATTTTTCTTACTTTTTCTTATTTTTTAAAAACTACCGAAAGGGGTTAGTAAATTACCTGGCTGTGAAAAATGATAATAGACTTTTCTTTGATAAGTAATTAAATATGCTTCTTAAAAGAAAAAAATATGTGTAGCAAAGTATAAATGATAGTGGAGATAAAAGAAATCAGTTAAAATGAAGCCTGTGGAATGAAGAAATAAAGGGCAGAAGGTAATTAATTAAAGTCCATCAGGGGATAAAAGAAACCTCAGCCACTAATGTACCTTCACATTTCACAAAATCACACAGACTTAGGCCAACATATCTGTTGATCCAAAATCATTTATCTTAAAATAGAAAGACCTGTATAGAAGAAAAAATTCTGATGAAGCATTCTTGTCAATTTGGTGCAATTGCTACCATGGCAGTAGTTCTTTTCCTTCCATTAAGATGAGCTGTCAAACAGAGATGATAAATTATAACTGACAAGGGACTGTAAAATGAAGCAACTGGTTCACAATCAACCTTTTTCTACAAACACAGAGCCAAATGTGATGCTCAGTTAAAGAGTAGGCAGACTCCTACCCTGCCAGCTATAGGGGTGGATGAGCAGGGATGAGGGCAGTTTGAAGAGAAGTGAGATATGGTACACTTAAGGAATGATCATAATAAATAAATCTCCATCTCTTGAAATTGAACACTAAATTTCCTTTTCTGGGTGGAAGAACTACTGTAAATTATCTCTCTTCTGAAGTCCTTTAGGGAGAAGACTAATGGCATCTTTGCCTGGTAATGTTTAATAATTAAGGTTAAAAATTGCAGTTTAGAGTTGTGTAGTGATTTCTTGCTCTTAATTTTCAGGATGATTGAAAAAGGATGGGCCAGAAAGTTCATTGAAAACCTTAGGATAAAAGGTCTTTCTTATAAAGGGCAACCCTTTGTCTTTTTTATGTAAAAGATACATTTTGTATTCAGTGAACTAGAAGTCCCGTGATTATATAGTGCTACAACAGCTATACCAAAGGATCCCTAAATCAAAGGCCTACAAACTAAATGCACACACACAGACTTACTTCTAATATGTTATACATATTTCTATCACTCTTCTAAAATAGAGCTGATTTTAATCATGCTTTCATTTTAATTGGTAAGCTAAAATGCATTTCAGCAAGCCACAACTGAGTATCTAAAAATGGCTGAACTGGACACCTTCCCAATCATATTTTTCATCTTTTATGGTTTTGGTGGAAGCAAGCAAAACAAACTGGGCTACAATGAATTTTAAACTTACAACATTTCAGTTTGAAAAATCTCTTCACTGAATTTTTAGTTCTTCTCTGAATTTTAGTTCTATTGCATAAATAGTGAGAACCATTAGGTTGTAAGTACAACCACACTTGTGTGAGACAAATATACATTTAAAAAAGTATAACACAAAATAAGTTAAACATCTACAAAATATCCACTAAACATTCTAGCATCTGAAAAATGCACTATGTCTGTAAGAAACTACAATTTATTGTTTAGAGACCTAAAACCTCTGAAGTAATTAATGTCAAAAGAATAAGGTAGCTAAGTTAATTCCCTCTAAGCCTACCATCCTTTAAGTTACTTCCCATTCATCACAAAGACAGTCATAGAGATGAAACATAAATAGGATGTTGCACGGACAACCAACACAATTACTAATACTGTATTTGCTATTGAATTTTTAGTGTATAGTACTTTTCTATACTGTTCCTTCTTTCTGATGGCTATACTTCAGGTAGGTATCCTTCCCTTTAAATTTTTAAAATTCAAATACCAATTTCTTTCCATTATTATTGATAATTGTGCTCTTTTAAAAAAGAAGCAAGTGTTCTAAGCAAATTTAAAAACAACCAAATAAGAATCACAAAAATTCCTACCTTACTAAGTTCTAGATACTTCCTGTTTTCTCCGGTAATTGAAGAAGCTGTCATTTTCTTACTGAGCAGGGCAGATTTATGTCCTCTGAATTTAAAAGAAGGATAGGAAGATAGAAGGGATCCTGTTTGTGACAGTTTTGACTGGAACAAATGATTGATCATGACATTTTCACTAGCTAGAAAATAAATAAATAAATATTGTAAGTGGCATTAAAATTGTTATTTACATTAAAATTTACTCCTTATCCAAGTCCTTCAACCACTAAAACATTCAGAGTGGAAGATATAATTGGAGAGTCTATTGTTCCCTTTGCCTCCGTTATTTTCCCCACTATCAATTATTCCATTTGATGAATTTTGACCATCTTTGCCCTTAGCCAAGAGTCCTGAAATCATGTTTCCCAATCCTCCACCTGAGCACTTGATCCTTCACTTTCTAATCATCACTTACTACTCTCCTAGCTATCTGAACAGAATCTTACCTCATTAACCCTAAGGGCCTTTAGTGCACATGACCAAGTAATGAAGACATAGATTCTGTCAGCAAATCCCCATTTCAAGAAAATAACTACCCAGGAACATGTTTCCTAAAGATCTAAACTGTCTCTGTAAGTACCTATGAGACTATTTTGTGCCTACCGATTTGTATTTCTTACTCTCTTCACCTTTTTCACCCAGTCCCCAAAACCCCCTCTGCTCTGGAAACCATCGGCCTGTTTTCTGTGTTTGTGAGCCTGTTTCACTTTTGTTTGTTTGTTTATTTTTTTTGATTCACATATAAATAGGGAATAAAGTCAATAAAATTGTAATAAGAATGTATGGTGCCTGGTGGGTACTGGAAATATCAGGAATACACTTTGTAAAGTATATGACTATCTAACTACTATGCTGTACACCTGAAACTAATACAAAATAATAGTAAATGTAAACTGTAATTGATAAATAAAATTCAAAAATACCTATGAGAGTCCCTGTACCATTTGGTTACATCAGTTGTTAGGTAAAAAGAATTGTCTCTTTTTCTAATCCTGTTAAGTTGCAAAGATAAAAAGCAAGTTGGTATATATTAGATGTTATATTACATAAATTCTAATAATTCTGGGTTCATATTCCTTTCTTGACACATTGGGAAAAAAACTGGAACAATGATGAACACATTTTTGGTTATGTATTTAAATAGCAGAGTGAAAACTGTATATGGTATTTAAGGATCTAAGAGGAATTTTTCTCGTGTTACCTATATCTATATGTAGACAGGCTTTTAAGCTTTAGTTTCCTTTTCTTTAAAATGACCATAACCATCTTTTTTTTAAAGATTACTACAAGATGAAAATGTGAAATAATGTGTGTAAATCATTTAGGATCATGCTCAGCCCATCAGACAGTTAGCAATGTTTAGTAGCAAAGCATTTTACCTTTTCTATGCCCACATTATTTTGCTTGTCTAGGCTAACATATTTATTAGCAATACAATCAATGCAACATCACTATATGAGTAAACAAACAAGAAACTAGGGAGAACTGTCAGAGAAGAAAGACACATTTATGCAAAGCAAGAAGGCATAAATGAGCCCTGCCGTGTTGGATTGAAATTAAAGATAGCAGCATAAATTCATGACTTAAAATGTATAGCTACATATCTGTATATTTTCTATATATGTTCTGTATTTATATCTTAAATTCTGGAGTTCTGAAAGAGCCAAAAAGCTTAAATGAGCTCACTAAGCCCCCAGACCTTCATGTTTACTAATACTAGTCTGCTACAAAATAAATCAAGTCTTCTAGGACATGTGGTTGATTGCAATCTGAGGCAAGGGAGAAAATCATGGGACATCTTGGAAGGTCAAAATGCAAGAAAGTACTAAAAAAGATAATGAGAACCTGTCAAAAGGATATAGGAGCTAGCTTGAAGGGGTTCTCACTGGCCACATCATGGGCAATTTCAGCACCAAAATAACAATAGTAATACATTATGATTCATTGAGTAAAATAAGGGGGTCAAGAAGAAACTACACTTTGAACAATGGGCACATAGTAGAGTATACAAATACAAAATTATAGTTGTACACCTGCAAGTTACTGTATATGTTATCAACCAATATTACATTAATAAATTTTTAAAAGAGGTGAGAAAACAAAAAGAATTTATGAGTCCATACTGATAATTAACTAATTAATTAGAAAGGGGAATTATTATAGTAGAATTCACTGTTGATGGAAAATTGGGGTTAGAGAATTATAACCTTGCAACCATAAAGAAATCATTAATTTAGGTAAGATTCACTCATTTAATGCAAAATCAATGTGTGAAAGTTTGATTAGGATGAAAATATTTACATTTCCTTAAAGTATTTCCTAACAAATTACTTATCAAAGAAAAACTAGTGACTTTTGATTAAAAAACCAGAGCGAGGCCACCTAAAAAGTGATCAAGGTTAACCAGTAAAGTTTTACAAGGAACCTCAATTTAATAGGGGCACTATTATTGTTGTATTGATGTTACATATTTTGATAATTTACTGATGTTCTATAGATAATGTCCTTGATCTTAATATGTATACCAAAGAGTTTAGACATAAAGACAAATGTGACCTATTCTCAAATGATTCAAAAATATATGTATATACACACACACAGGGATGGAAGAAAGGGAGGAAGGAGAAAGGGAGAAAAGAATGGTAGGAAGAGAGAAATAGAGTAAAAGAAAGAAAAGGAAACAATAAGTCTGGGATAAGGATATATGGGAGTTCTTTTTACTAATTTTGTCACTTTCTTTAAGTTTAAAAGTATTTCAAAATAAAGTTAAATAATAAACACATATTACCATGGTCCATTTAAAAATTATATATATTTGTAGCAAGTCTATGTACAGATGGAACCACAGAGAAAATGTGCAATATGTTATTCCTAAATTGGGGGAAAAGACTGTAATAATTCATAAATACTAGACACAAATATTGATGAAAAGGTGTAACTGACTAGTTTCTGTCCTTCTCTGAATCATATTGTGAGGCTGCATGAAGATATTGTGCTCTAGTGGTATTCTACTGACACAGGAAGATGCGATTGTGCAGTAGGACCCTAACATTTGAGCCCTACCACAAACTGACCAAATGGGAGGTGAGAGCAGGTGCCTTGGGATATAAAATGAGAAATGCTGCCATCTTTTTCTTCTCAGAACCTGTGAGAAAATTCCTGGTGAAGAGTTTTGGCCTTTCCTATCACATGGGGTCACTTACTGCAGGCCATTTTCTTCATGCCACTCTATATAGTACACACTGAAATGGAAAGAATCCTCTCTGGGATCTATAAACATGGCATCAGGTGCCTTTTTTGTAAGTAAAATGGAACAAGCTAAGTGTCCAGGGAGTATAAGCATGTAGGCAGAGATGCTCAGAGACAAAAGACTCTATAATAACAATATGGACAGTAAATCTCAAATTTTCCTGTGTTATA
The DNA here is from genome assembly GCA_028533065.1 of Trachops cirrhosus. Classification (NCBI taxonomy): domain Eukaryota; kingdom Metazoa; phylum Chordata; class Mammalia; order Chiroptera; family Phyllostomidae; genus Trachops; species Trachops cirrhosus. The sequence goes on along the minus strand of CM052548.1, from coordinate 56,456,478 downwards.
AGCAGACTTAAAAAACTGGGTTTAGACTCTTTCTGCCTTTTACTGAGTCAAGTAGAATTTATTTCTAACCTAGGCACAAATGGGAGGGCTTGCTGCATGTCTGCAAGAGCTATAACTTCAAGTTACCTGCCTGCACTTAGTTAGGCATCTCATAAACACAACTGTATTTGAATGGACACCACAACGGACCCTACAATCTTCCTCAACTGGGAGTTTTTTGATGATGTGAGGGTTGAATTAGCATTGTATACAAAGTACTTAACAAGGTACTTGAAAATAGAAATTGTTATTAATAAACTATATTTTAATAAAAATTTAGAATCAAAATATTCCAATTCATAAAATATAACAAACATGCATCTTTTGTTCATACCATAGAATGGGTGTGCAACTATGACTCACAGGCCAAGTCTGGCCCACTTCCTGTTTTGGTCAGTACAGTTTTACTGGAATACAGCCAAAGGGCCGAAATAACTTTAAGACTGTATAAATGTAACTACTCCTAACTGTTAAGGAGTTGAAATTACATTCAGCCCTTTAAAGGCAACCTCGAGGCTGATGTGGCCCCCAGTGAAAATGAGTTTGACATCCTTGGCCTAAAGTGTTTAGAATAAAAAAAAGATTCACTAGGTTTTATCTTGGAACTTGTTAGCAAGTTTTCATAAAAGAGTGATTTTAAAACATAGGGATCTTTTAAAATAAGGAGAATTGCAATATCACTAGCCATCATATTCTCATTTTCAATATATACTCTGATACCCTAAAATACAAAAATAAAGAAAAAGTCACTGCACTAACTGGAAAATATTGGATCTTTATCGAATGTATGGGTTAAATAAAAGTATGTTATATGTAAAAGTTCAAATAATTGAAAACTAGATGTTTCCAATGATAACCAATAGAATCAATTACTTCAATTTTTTTCTTCTACACAATATTATTCCAAGTCCATATTTTTATCATTAATCTCAACCTTTAAGAGAACTCACAGAAATCTTAAGTTCTAAGAGGCAAGCAGAGTAATTCTCCATGAAAAACAATGTATTGCCCTTGGGGTGGTGAACACACAATACAATATACAGATGATGCATCATAAAATTATACACATGAAACCTATGTAATATTATTAATCAATGTCATTCAGATAAACCCAGTAAAAATAAACAAACAAACAATGGACATATATTGCAACTGTGATGTTTGTTTAAGGTGAATGTGTTCCTCAAATCAGAAGTGATATGGATGTCTTACTTCCACGGCAAAGGCTTCCACCTGTTTCATGAAAGACTATCATATGCTTCTTTCCCCAGGAAAGATAAATGACTCTGTCTCACTCAAAGCAACTTCAAGCACAAAAGATGGTATGTTTTAAATCATTGAAAGGGTTATTAGGAAAATGTGAATCACTGCAGAACTGCTGTTAAGAAAATAATTATTAGAAGAGACAATTATATATTGTCATACATATAATTATAATATATAAATGTAGTATATAGTATTATGAATTGTATAGAATTACAGATATATGTATATATATATGAAGTATTAAGGTTCATGAAGTAGATGAAACCTATAAATTTATATTGCAATATACATATATAACTGTATGTGCATATATATAAATTTGTACACTCACTCTATTGTACTTTGTGAGTATTAGTTTTTTATGTGAAATACATAAGAATAAACTACCCCTTAGGTGTGTTCCAGAGTCATCTTAAGTAATGGAATTCACCCTGCTGTGGCCTAAATAACTTGAAGCCATATTCATCTTCATTAGTCTTCACAGAAGAGCTTTTTTATATTCATAAACTAGAGTGTTAAAGGTGCTTTAAATTTCTATCTGCTAAAACCTTAGTTAAATTATGGTTTCTACTAGACTCCAAATTAAATTGTAACCAATGTATAGTGTAAAAAGATCCACTCTTTATTATTCTGAGCATTAGAATGTAAAAGAATTCCAATTATCCTTTAGCTGGTGGCATATTTTATAGGATAATGTTCAGAGAAATAATAAATGTGTGTATTTTAACCATAGGAGGGAAAAACTTACTTTTCATCACAAATAGAAGATTTTGTGAAAGGGAGTCTTTATTTTTTTCAATTGCTCCAACAATTTCATACATTACCTATGATAAAAGAAAATAACATAATTACTAATGATGAAACATGACCATAAAAATAATTTCCTTTACAGCAGGGGGCCCCAACCTCAAGGCCACGGACCAGTACCAGTCTGGGCCTGTTAGGAACTGGGCTGCACAGCAGGTGAGCTTGAATAAAATGCACTTGAATCATTCTGAAACCATCGCTCACCTCCCCAGTCCCTGAAAACATTGTCTTCCAGGAAACCAGTCTCTGGTGCCAAAAAGGTTGGAGAATGTTGCTTTAAAGAATAACTTGACACAGGGGAAGTTTTAAATTATTCATAAAAAAGCATCTTCAGGTCTTAGAGTTCGTGTTATATGCAAGTTCAAAGCACTCACCCATGTGCTGTCATTCTGCACATTACACAAGGGATACCTCTCCCATTAAAATTTGCAAAGCCCTCCTCTGATTGTGATTTTAAAAGAAAGTGATGGTCACTCATATTCATGTAGTCCCCTTTATTCTTAAGAACTCTAACCTATGCAGAAAACTCACTAAACCAAATAGAAAGACTCTGTGACACTTTGAAAGGAAAATGTGATATCAGTTTAGCAAATACAACAGTCTCTTTATTAAAAGGTCCTTTTGTATTTAAACCATTAATCTGAAGCCTTTAAGATGAAGAAAACATATGAAAAAGTAAATTATGGATTATTTAAGGACAGTTTACTTATAAATATGCTTAAATGACTTCACTGTCTGCTTTTATTGATGTTCTAGTCTGGCCTGGGGGACTTGGTCTTTGAAAAGAGACATAGCAGCATTATTTACAATAGCTAAATGCTGGAAACAGCCTAAGTTCCCATCAGTAAATGAGTGGATCAAAAAACTGTGGTACATTTACACAATGGAATACTATGCGGCAGAAAGAAAGAAGGGACTCCTACCCTTTGTGACAGCATGGATGGAACTGGAGAACATTATGTTAAGTGAAATGAGCCAGGTGGTGAGAGACAAATACCACATGATCTCACTTATAAGTGGGGCCTAATCAACAAAACAAGGAAATGAGCAAAATAGAACCAGAGACTTGAAAATAAAGAACAAACTGACAGTGACCAGAGGGGACGGGGAAGGGGGAAAATGGGAGAAGTAGGTGAAGGGGAAAGCAAAGGAGCATGAATAGAGGACTCATAGGCATGGACAATGGGGGAGATTGACTGTGGAAGTGAGGGGGATGGGGTAGGGATGAGCAATGGGGGAAAAGGTAGGACAACTATAACTGTACACAATAAATTCTTAAAAAGTAAAAAAAAAAAAAAAAAAAGACTTGGTTTTATTGCCTCTCCCAATCTCAACTAAGTGTGAACTCCAATGTAGTCTCAAGAAGTCAGATCAGCCATAAGGCTTGTCCATTTCAATAGCTGCTTCTGCTTCTTGTGAAAACATGTTGAGGTATGGTACTATGGTCAGGTCTCATAGGTTGTCCTTTGCCCTAGGTGGGTCAGGACTGAACCAAGGGAGGCGGCCTCCCAGTGAATGAACCCTCTTCATGCTGCATCACCCATGAGGGAGTATGGGTAGTTAGACCAATAAAGGCAATAATCAGCCCAGTCCTTTTGGAATTTTAACTAGATAGCCCCAAGAGAACTGTCTCATTGGCAGCAATAGGGGACTAAACAGAAAAGGAACCCATGAGAAATAGGCTATATGTCTAATGAGCAGAACTCAGAAAAAGGCCAAATAACCCCTAATGAGCCTTGCTTCCTCAATGGCTTTCAAAGTCTAGTGCCTGACCATGACATCCTTACAAAAAAAAAAAAAAAAAGCCTTCCCAAGTCTTTATTCTTTGTTGTTAGAACTTAAATGGCAGAGAAATCCCCAAGATGTCCTGAAGTTTCTCAGATTTTTCCACTATGAATTTGGACCACAAGACTGGTTGACCTGAGGCAATGTCAAAAAACTAAACAACTTTCAGATACTCCTAAATCACTACCTAACTGTCCAGTTTGCTCTTGTGCCAGAACATGGCTTATCAATATTAAAATGTGAACTATATATTATGTTACATATCATACATTGTTGAATATGAGCACTTTTTATACAATCTAGAGTAGTGCTTTTCAGCCAGGAGCTATGGTGACTCCAGGAGACACTTGTCAGTGTCTGAAAACATTTCTGTTCATCACAACGGAAGGAGTGAGAGGATAAAAATGCTACTGTAGTCTCCATCCTACAGTGCACTACACAGCTCCACAGAGAGGAATTATCTCGCCTAAATGTTCATAGTGCTGGGGTTGAGAAACCTTAATCTAGAGATTCCGCTTCTCTATGCCTTCCTACATTAGGAGAGCAGTGCCCAGTGAAACCACGGAAGAGAAGCCAGAACACATTCTCCTAAGCCACGTTGAACCTATATGGACTTGGGCAAGTCATTTAATGTTCCACAGCTGATCCTGTAGTGAAGTGCTGTCCTCTACATGGCTCATTCTAGCCTATTTTTTTCATGGGAATGTGATGATTCTGAATTGAACACACACACACACAAACACACATGTGCAATTGGACTACCTGATTGATTTTCTCTAAATGACATTCCTTGATTGCCTTTGCTTCTGTTCTGTCCCTGCTTTGTGATGGCCATTCCTAACTTCTTCAGCAAGCCCTGACTTATACCTTAAGGGAAGTGACAATGGTATGTTCAGCTCTGGAAATAGAAAACCAAAAATCTAACTCAATGGTTGTTCATGTTAAACTTCTGATAAATCCTCACTATCTAAGAAAGATATCCATAGGTCCTCTAATAAAATCCTTTGATGTATGGCAATTTTCCAGGTGCTTCCTATAGTGCTTTTCTCCTCACTTTCTGCCACTCTGCTCCAAAATTCCTCTCTTAACATCACTCCTGCCTTTCCATTTAGTAAATTTCCTTCCAGTGTTTCCAGCTGCAAATGCCAAGTCTTTTCTCCAAGGCTCAACTCTCCAGGAGAAATGAAGCTGTGGTAGAAAGAGCACCAGCCTTGCGTGGCAGCCCACCTCTCCAGCAAGCCCTAGTGCCTGGCAGGTAACCTGGGTCAAGATACTGAGACTTTATGACTTCTCATCTAAAGAATATGGAAGGTAATATAGATCTCTCTCTCTCTCTCTCTCTCTCTCTCTCTCTCTCTCTCTCAAGGTGATTTTGAAGATAAATGAAAAAGCTTGTCTGTATCTAGCTTTGCATAATACTTATAGTTTTCTAATAATATCCATCATAACCACTTCTAATGTTCTCCCATACTATCTTCTCAGAATTTCTCATAATATTTTTACATTATAGACTTGAGAAAGATTCATGGAGTCATCTATGTCATAGATTTTGAGGCTGCTAAATGGTCTGCTTATCCAAAAAGATAACTCTCATCCTGTACCTGTAATTTTACCAGTCAAAATTCATTCATTACTTTACAAAGAAATTTTTTCCAATAAAGCAAGTCTCCTTAAAAGACTAAGCATGTGACATTCATCAGCCTTAGCATCTGGATCTTACTGAGACCAGTGGCTTCTGGAAGGCAGAAGAGGAAAGAAAAGAGAAACCGTGGAAGCTGCAAAACAGTGGGACAAGGCCACCAGGTTCCTGGGCACTTCAAAGGGCAGTGAACCTCAAAGCTTAGCTGAACAGGCAGAGAAATTTCTATGAAAGGGAAACCACCAAGGAGGAACTCAATGTACCCTAAAAATCCCCTATATCTTGGTGAGTCTGTGATGTCATGAGAATAGATAAAGGTCTGTCCTCTCAGCAGTGCTTCCGGGGTGTGGGGGACATAACAGGAGCTGCTGAGCCAGCAGGAAGCAGGTTTTAAGTAGAGGCCTTTCTAGGTCATTCAGCACAACTGCTTTGCTCACAGCCCTGCTCTTCCTTTTCTTGCTGTTTTGTTATTTGAGGGATGAGACAAGAAAACCATGAAAGTTGCAAATGATAGAGACCAGGTTAAATTCTTTCTTTTTCCCCACTGTCTTCACATTTTTTTTCATTTTAAGGATTGGAAGATGGGGTTCACGCTATAAGTGACAGTGTCCCTCATGCATGTAATGGAGAAATTTATATGCATGCAGCCTAATACAAGTCTTTAAGAAAATTTTCATGTATTCAAAGATTTCCTTTGGAAAGATTCTGCTCAATAAAATGACTCCAAAGGAAGTTTAGCATTTTGCTTATGTTTCAGCAGTGAGCAATATTCATCTAAATGCTTCTGTGTGGATGCCAAATGAGGGGTGCAGTGTAAACCAGGGAACCTGGCAGTGTGCTGCTTTTTTGGAAGTACTTGCTGTAACACTCTGGTACTGCAATAAATATAATTAAAAGATGAATTATGTTAGCTATACATGAAAAAGGGAGTATAAAACTTTCGCCATGGCTGTGAATTACAATTCTGCAAAATACCTTTTTTTTCTGGATACACAAAGAAAATAAAAGTTATGAAATGCCAAATCATTTTCTTTCTCTGTGAAGGCTGTCAGGCTCATGCTTGGCTAATCACCAAGGAAACCGAAATCCTAAGGTGTGAGAGCTCCACGGCAACAGCTCCAGCCACCATCACTGATGTGAATTCTATGAGTTTCAAGCAAGAGCAGGTGGCTTGTTCGACCTTGATAAAGAAGGTGGTGTGGTATGCCAGAGCTGGGGCTTAGTGTGTTCCTGATGTCTGCAGTCTCAGCCCCAGTTCCCATGCCTGCTACACACTGGGAGGTCAACGAAAGATTTTATAATGTGTGCTAAACTGAGCACCTATTCTGTGGCTAATAATACCTTCAGAGTTTCTGAAAATGTACTTCATAGATTACCTATAGGAAGACATCCTCTGGTACTCAATAAACATGCACATACTTTAAACCTAGCCCAGACCTCTTTAATCATCATTTATAAGAATGGAGCCAAGGAACTGACAGTTTTATCTTGTTCCCCAGTTGATTCTGGTGCACATTCAAGTTTGAGAGTCACAGCTCTGGGTACTAGTGCTTCATGATGTTCTGTGAACTCTGTCCTCCTATGTGATGCTCCTATTAGGCAGAAGATAAGGGAACCCAGGGACAGGGTTTGCAGGGGATAAATGTTTTCTGGGCATTTGAGATGTGGGACCACTATTAGGGCAGATATTGGCATATTTTTCAATGGCTGATAAGTTTAAAATGGGAGTACAGTATAATTAATCTCAGGCTAAACACTTTTTTCTTAGGATAGCTAGCATTTTGTAAAAAGCTACAGAGAAAGATTTTTCAAATAACTTTTATTTAAGACCTCAGCAATAGACACCAGTATTTTTAACAACCTTGTTATTGTGGTACCTTGAATAAGTCATATATGGTGCTGGAAGTTTGAGGAGAATGAAATGAATACAAGTGTACTAAAGTAGAAAGGACAGTGAACCAAGGGTTATGAAGAGGGGTTCATGATCTCACTTCCACCTATGAGCCTAAAAAAAAGACTTATGGAACATGGGCTGTAAAAATTAACTACAAAAGCATGAGGAGTCAGCCACTCTGAACTTCAGTTTCTTATTTACTCAATTTAATATTGAACGGGGAATAATGATTTTATTAGCATAGCCCATCAATAAAAGAAACTATTTTTAGGGGATTAAACAGGCTGTATATGGCATGGCTGGAACTGGAAAGCATTATGCTGAGTGAAATAAGCCAGGCGGTGAAAGACAAATACCATATGACCTCACCTTTAACAGGAACCTAAACAACAAAACAAACAAGCAAAATATAACCAAAGACACTGAAATAGAAAACAGGCTGACAGTGACCAGAGGGGAGAGGGGAGGGAATTTCAGGGGAAAAGGGGAAGGGTTTATAGGAACAAGTATAAAGGACACATGGACAAAAACTGGTGGGGGGGGAAATGGGAGGGAGGAGGGGAGGGATGGGTGGGTGGGCTGGGATGGGAGTAAAAGACAGAAAACTGTACTTGAACAACAATTAAAAATAAAAAAATAAAAAAGAATTAACTATTAAAAAACAGGCTGTATATGTACATAGTAATGGGGCATAAGTAGATACCATCTATGTAGATTTCCAAATTCCTTTGATGTGGTTAATAGCAAAAGTTAATAAATATACTCTTCATTGAATCAGGGTTAGAAGACTACATTTGAAAACAAATCAAAGAAAATAGCTAACATTGATCTTTTAAAAATATTTCATAAAATATAATGCATGTGCACTTATAAAATTTGGACAATATTAAAACTAATACAATAAAATTTACCCCTAATTCCTTTTCCCAAAGATAGCCCCATATTTCTTTTCTTCTCTCTCTCTCTCTCCCCTTCCCTCCCTCCCCTTACCTACCTACATATCTAACCTATTTTTGTCTAAGTATGCACTTTCAAAAGAATTGGACTCTATCACACATTGTGCTTGGTGATGCCTTTCCCTTCCACATATGCCATTTGCTCCCAATAAATCCCTGTCCTTGTCTGCTCTGTGGTTTCTGACCTTCCCTCACAGCCAGGGCTGCCCCTGGGGCCCTGGCAGGAGACTGAAGGGCAGGACTAGGGTAAAAATCTTGGTAATTCCCTTCCTTCCCAATAAACGCTGGCTCCACTATCTTCCTACAGCCCACTCTTGATGACCCAGATTTCTGGGGTAGGCTACCATGGTTTTGGCTCCACCAGCTGTCTTTATTTCCCAGACTGGTAGTCTTTTCTCTTCCTCTCTCCAGCCTCACAGGAGGTGGCGTCTACCACTAGAGACACATTTCTGGGTCACCGCACGGTACCTTCTCTGTCTCCCTGACTTTTCCTGTATAGCCTAGCCTCTGTAAACTTTCTTATGGAAAATTTGGCACAGTTTCTTTTTCAGACTAGTTCCTGACCAACTTCCACCACTCCCAATTTCTTCTTCCAGCTAGTCGTTCCTTGGTGCTGGCAGCTCAGGTGCTTCCACCTGCTCAGCAGCTCATGAAATGACAGGGATAGATGCCATGTTTATCACTGTTCAAAACTCCTAAAGAAAGATAACAAAGCTCCTGTAGGTATGAAATAAGGCAAAGAGAATGACACAGGGAATAGAAGGCCTGATGGATGAAGACAGACAAAGTGATTAAGAACTATTCATTCTAGCAAGACTGAGTGTGAAAGGAGATATCATCTGAGCCTATAAATGAATTGTGTGGAGAGAGCAGAATGGACCTCAGCATATTTGAGAGGATGCACAGTCTTACAGTTTAGAGAAAGGAGAGAGGGAAACAATAGACCATTGTACTCTAGGCTGGAACGATAAATATACTGCAACTCTTCAATCCTTCATTCAGGCCAGAATCTGGAAGCAAAAACACAATTGCTCAAGTGGCAAAACCACAGTGTTACAGTCTTAGGAAGGCCTTTGGTGGCATCACTTAGATTCACTACTTAGACTACTTATGACTTAATTTTCCTTCTCTCATCCTCTCACCTAGCTAAGAGATTATCCATGGTTTCCAGATAAAACACATTAGAAGGAGATAGTTTTCTACAGCACACACATGGTACCTTATAAGACAACATTGTAGGGACAAACCAAATTGTTAATTCTATGATCACCTAATCAACGTATTCCTGGTATGGAAATCTATATTGCCATGTGGTTGACATAACAAAAGTTAGTTCCCCTAATAAAACCCCCTTCAGTGATGATTTAGGCATTTCAGGATATCTTACATTACAATATGGGTACTTACATGTGTTTTTGGTAGTATTGGTATTTGATTTATAAGTGTGTATCTATCCATATCTATCTATCTACCTATTTACCATATTTGATTTCTCTGGCTATGACTCCATCTGTGGGCCTATTGATCTATTACTCTCATACCAATCTGAGTACACAATAGTGATGGCTTTATGTAGCATGCAAGTATAGACATAAGTACTTTTACACAATTTCTTCCCTAGTTTTCTAAGCCAAAAAGGGAGGAGGCTCCCTGGTATCCTTCTTACACTTTGACATTGTCCCACTAGTTAGGAGACATTGCAGACAATGCAGACACATTTGACCTCACTAAGAAGCACAAAGGTTCAGGATGGGCAGGACAATGAGGGTTAAGACATAGCATCTTTTTCACCCAGCCCCCAAACCCCTCATCCTTCTGATAGCTGTTAGCCTGTTCTCTATGAGTCTGTTTCTATTTTGTTTGTTAGTTTATTTTGTTCATTAGATTTCCCATATGAGTGAAGTTATTTGGTATTTGTCTTTCTCTGACTAGCTTATTTCCCTTAGTATAATGCAGTCCAGGTGAAAATGTAAAAGGATTAAGAAAAAAAAACCCTCACAGAAACAAACAGCACTATGGTGATTACCAGGGAGAAGAGGAGATCGGGTGGGTGATTGGGGAAGGTAGAAGAGGGTAAAGGGAGGATAAATGATGATGGAAGAAGTCTTGACTTGGGGTGGTGAACACGCAATATACAGATGATATATTATAGAATTTTACAACTGAAGTCTATATAATTTTGTTAACCAATGTCACCCTAATAAATTCAATTAAAAAAGACATACATCAGAACTAAAATGCATAATGATGGATAAAAAAAGAAACATCCCCTGCTGCAGTGGGATGAGCTGTGGCAGCTCTTTAAAGTGGAGAGCACAGAACTTATGATTTTGATCAACTACAAAGGCCATGGTTATGTTTTTCAGTCCATGTTAAATCCTGCCCAAGAGGACACACTGGGGCTGGGAATAGAGGAGTCCAGGGAAGAGAGTTGGTGTGGAATGAGCATGAGAAGCCATGGCTGTGTGGGGAGCTGCTAGGCAGGAGACTCAGCATCACCTAGGTCATGGGAAGGGCATGGAAGGTTCCTAGGGGAGGAGGGTTTCAGTACACGTGAAAGCACCCAAGTGAGATTTAGCCCTAAATATCAAAAGGTGTAACATGTGTGAAATCATATTGTAATAGTATAAGACCAGTAAGCACAAAAGAAACAACTCAGGACGCCGTAGGCCGCTGTACAGTGTGGCCTCTGGGGTTAACACATTAGGGGCCTTAACTTTTGGTTACATTTGTAGTTCTGATTATTGTATAGGACTAGAAGTCCTTAATTACTGAATTGAGTCTGTGAGTGTCTATAAAAGCAAATAAAGAACTATTACCAGGGAAGTATCACTGAAGCTGCCTGAGTTTTTATCTGGTTATAAGAAAAGGACTGTCTTTGCTGAATGTATTTTAAAAAGTAGTGTTAGACAAAAATAAAATGGAATCTTGATCACATCCCTCAAGTTGTGCTTGTTCAACTACCAGGTACATAAAGAACAAGAATGTTAAAATGATCTGCAAAATTTGATTGTTTGAGGAAAAAGCAAAGTTGATTCTTCTAGCAAGTAGAGATAAGCTAAAAGGTAAAAATGTTTAAAATAATGGTTAATGAACAGCTGATTAAGAAGGCAGTCTTCACTGCCACTACTTTAGGTCTATTATTAACAAGGTGAATCAGAATAATCACATAAAATTTTATTTAATTATTTATTTTTATTTTTAATAGATTTTATTTATTTATTTTTAGAGAGAGGTGAAGGGAGAGAGAAAGAGAGGCAGAGCAACATCAATGTGTGGTTGCCTCTCACGCACCCTCCACTGAGGACCTGGCCCGCAAACCAGGCATGTGCCCTGACTGGGAATTGAACTGACGACACTTGAGTCCACAGGTCAGCACTCAATCCACTGAGCCACACCAGCCAGGGCTAATCACATTAAATTTTAAACAGTATTATCAGAAAAGCAAGACAATAAATGAAATAGAGGCAGTATGCCTTTAAGTAAAAATGTCCATTCATTCTTTTATTGATAATTACTATTTATGTTGTACTAACACAGTTAGTGTTAGGAGACAATTAAAGTATGCCAGGAGAGTTGTGAGGGAAATGAAAACTAGGGTACTGGCATAAGAAGGAGTATTTTTAGATTCAAGAGATATATAGGGGGAAAGTAGCTTATAATTGATAATTAACTGGATTTCTGATTTTACCATGAGTTGTGAAGTGGGACATATGGAAAATCAGTTTTATTTATTTATTTACTTTCAAGTAAGTCGAGAGCGAGAGAGTTTGGGAGGTGGCTAGGGAGTTTAGTTTAGTTAGTTTCTGGATCTGTTGCATTTCAGATGTTACCCAAGTAGAGATATTAAAAAGTAGATAGGCAGGTGTGGAGCCCACAGGAAAAATAGTTACATTGGAGATTTGGGAGTTATCTCATAGACAAAACTAATTGTGACAGTAAATAAACTCCTAGCTTAAGGCATAAAATACTATCATGAGAAACACCAATACTTATGAAATGGGAGTATGCTCACATCTATTTTATAATCCCTCTCTCCACCATGTTATTTACATGGTACAAAATATAATCCTGAGAAAAGGAGTAGTAGGGATTAACAGGTGACAAAAATGTAAAACTTTGAGATACACTCTAGAATACAATATATCACATCAGAATGTATGTAAAGATTGAATTTTAGCAAAAGGAATAAAAGATCATTCTCAGCAAATACAAATGGGCCTGACAATTTTTCATGTCTAGTTTCACTTCTATATCTGAGGTTTGCTGAAAAGAGTCTAAATTTCATGTGTAGAAGTAAATTGATCTCTTTATAGCATCAATATTTATAAGCAGAGGCTTCTACTTTTTACTTTTCCATTGAGTGAGTCTAATAGTTTTGCTTTCTTTCTTTCTGATTCACTTTAAGTTGATAAACACTAATTTTTTAAAAAAATTATTTATTCATTTTTAGAGAGGGGGAAGGGAGGGAGAAAGAGAGGGAGAGAAATATCAATGTGTCCTTGTCTCTCCCGCACCCCCTACTGTGGACCTGGCCCGCAACCCAGGTGTGTGCCCTGACTGGGAATCAAATCAGCGATCCTTGGGTTTGCAGCCCGGCACTCAATCCACTGAGCCACACCAGCCAGGGCTGATAAATGCTAACTTTAAAATAAGTTATTAGGGCTCTGGCCAGTATGGCTTAGTTGGTTGGGCATCGTCCTGCAAACTGAAAAGTCACAGGTTTGATTCTTGGTCAGGGCACATGCCAGGGTTTTGTGTTTGGTCCCCAGTCAGGGCCCAGGGAACCAATTGATGTTTTTCTCTCACATTGATGTTTCTCTCCCTCTCTTTATCTCTCTCTTCCCTCTCTCTGTAATCAATAAAAGGAAAAAAAGATTTGGTCTTATAAACAAGTTATTAGGAACACACAGTATTATTGCTAAGAGTTTTTACCTAGATATCTAGAATACAAATATGAACATTGCCTTGAAATTGACACATCTGAAATTTATAAATATACCACACTTTTCCTTTTAAAGATTAAAAAAACTATCAACAAGTTTTAATGTTATCAACATTAAAAAAACTAACAATAAGATATCAATATGCTAATCTATAGTTTAGCATGGTAATCTAAAGTTTCTTATTTATAACTTTCTGTCAGCCAATGAAGATAATAGAAGCTATTAAATCTTTGAAGAAACAGTCAGAGTCCCTAAATGGGATTCTGCATTTTATCTTCCTTACCAAACCCTGGGTAAGGAAACATTTATCAAGTTTCTTACAAAAAATTATGCCAAAGGTAAAATTGATAAAAGCAACACAGCACCATGGGCCTGGTTAATTTTTATTTTTCTAAAAGTCTGCCAAAGAGGTGAACACATACAGATGTAAATTAAGTTCTTTCTTCATGAGTGAAAATATCTTTGTCAAATAACCTTTAATAATATCAGTTTGACTTAGGCCAGACAGATTTCATTGTCATGTCTGGAGATTCTGCCTAAAGAAAAGAAAGAGGAATAAATGGAAGCCTCCCTATTGATTAGTCTAGCTCCTTTTTTTGTGTGTGATTTAAAGCTTCACATTCAGAGTCCTTTTGGGCCCACTGTGTCTCCTAAAAAATCTCTGGGTGGTGAAGGCCAGGTGACAAGCTATAGAAGGTGTTCCTGACACAGGTAGCATTGGAAAATATACAGTCCAAGGTGTCCTTTGCCTACATATTATATAAATATGTCTAAAAACAAAGAGGTTGGCTTTCACCAGTGGGTCACTTAGAATCCACTGCAGTATCAATGAGATAAAGATCTCTACTTCTCAGAGATCTGGGTAACAGCATAAATCACACAATAGAGGTAGATTCTTTTTAGGGAGAAGGAAAAAAGTCAGGTATTTTATAGACTGGCCACAAATCAGTAACATCATTCTTTTCACCACATCACTTCTATTGGCAATGTGGTTCCCATAAAGGCCTGTGGAAATCAGTGACATGAACAATAATAATCAGGGATTACAACTGTATTGCAGAAATGTGCTTTAGGGAAATGGAAAAGAAATCCTGATGTATACAATCAAGATTCACTCACAGAAAGACACATCTACCAGCACATTATATAAAGAGGCTATTCTGTCATAAAATTACCTCTCCAAATATGTATATAAATTGCAGACAATGCTTTAATATTCTTATCACCAATTTGATTTATGTAAGTCATCAAGGCCAGTCATAGAATGGGATATTTAGATGAGATCCAGAACTAATCATTTCATAATAAAAAAAAAAGTAAAATCACAATAAACAACTTTCAGACAAAGACCTTATGAGCAGAAAACAAGAGGGTCAGGTATGTATATGTCATATATTTTGTAACTTTTAATTTTGACCTATATTTTCATTAATTTAATTCTTATTACTTCAGTTTGCTTTGCTATCTCCCAATCTATTCCCTTTACTCACATTAAAATTTAGAAACTTCAAAATACTATTTCCCATTAGAGTTAGTTCAGAATCACCTTAATGGAAATTAAACTTTCCTAAGAGCCCATGTCTTTTGCCAAATAATTATTCTTCTTTCCTTCGAGATTCTTAATTTTAAAAGCCAATAAAATTAGACATACTTCTGGATTTAATGCTTATCCATCATTTAAATCACCAGTAGAAGTTTAAGAGCAACTCCTAAAACAGATAATCCCTTATATGATTTAAATTTTGCTAAAACAAATAACAACCAAAAACAACTCACAGCCTTTTTAAATTCAGATTCATGCTCATTAATGAGGCCCTGTTAATATTTCATGTACAGTCTCTTCCCATTTACTTTAAAATATTTCTGTAATGGAGGTTAGAAAATATACCATGCTCCTATGAGTAATGAAAAATTCAAATGTGTTTAGGCAAGGTCTTCCGCTATAATGCAAATAATGTTGCTTAAACATTTCTAAATGAATCTCTGAGCCTCTGTGCCAAACAATATCAGAAGCATGGGAGGATCCCATAGTCAGAACAGCATAGGCCACTGCATCCTGGTGCAGCTGGAGGTCAATATCATCACCAGCAGTAATGATCATTATTCCAAGAAGATATAGTGAGTTTTCACTAGCAAAACCAGGTAAACCAATCAAGGAGGAACACGTGGTAATGAGAAAGACTCTCCAGCTCATTTCTCTGGCCAAAGAAGAGGCTACAAACCAAACCAAGGACTCCAGAGCCATGGAGCTCTCCTTTGGGTTCAACTCCATCATCAAAGAGCTATTGGGGAATGCTCATCCTACTGTCCAAAATAGATTCTGCATGCTAATTTTAAACAAGTTAGCTCTTTGCTACATCTCTTGATATATATAATGCAGAATGTGTTGCTTTTTTATGAAAATGAAATAGCTAAAAATGTAAGTACATGTAGGTACATCTGATGATTAGAATGGCATATGGCTTGCCATATTGTCACAAATTACATATAATCTGTACTGTAATATGTGAATGAGTCTTTAGGGAATCCTTGGGCTAAGACTCATTAGTACATCTGCATAAAATAGAATATTTTTTTAAAGATTTTATTTATTTATTTTTAGAGAGAAGGGAAGGGAAGGAGAAAGAGAGGGAGAGAAACATCAATGTGTGGTTGCCTCTCACGTGCCCCCTACTGGGGACCTGGCCGGCAACCCAGGCATGTGCCCTAACTGGGAATTGAACCAGTGACCGTTTGGTTTGCAGACCCATGCTCAATCTACTGAGCTATGCCAGCCAGGACTAGAAGACTTTTTATAAAACCACAAAACTGACTCCAATGATGAAAAATCCTGCTTAAAATATAAAGGTGTTTTTACAGAAAAATTCATGATTCCATGGAGTTTTGGTTTTGATGGCAAGTAACCAAATGTTTTTCTCTACTATGCTTTATTGATACTAGAATTCAGTAATACAAATATATGCATTAAAACTATTTAGTTTTTCCCAAAATTTGCTTAAAACAATTAAAATTAAAATTTCATTAGGTGCTTTTAGAATAATTTGTAAAAACAAACAAAATAACTAAATAAAATATTATTCCAAAGTTGGGTCCTATTCAATTTAACACAATTAGCCTTTATTGAATACATGTACAAGATATAACACAAACGGGTTTACAGGGCAGGTCAGGCATATACTGACTTAAGATAGATCCCATGAAACTTACAGAAAAATAATTTTTCAAAATCATTAGTTGTACCTTATTGTAACTTTTCAACTAAATCCTATAAATTCAATAAATATTTCGTATAAATAAAATATAGATTAAAATATCTGAATACAGACCTAAAAGATTGCTATAATTATAAAAAATATATAAAGGTTAAGTGGGAAAATTAGGAAAGACTGACAAGAACAAAGATGTGTCACCAGAGAGCAACACTAAGATCACCCACACACTTGTGTGCCCAATTACTAAGTACAAACCAAAAGTTGGACAGTAAAGCAATAGGAATAAAAATGATTCATAGTGTTAGAGTAAAACTCTGCAGATACCCTGGAAAGGGAATTGAATAAGTGGGTCCTAAAGCTAATTAACCCTAAAATATCACTGGATGCAAAAATGACAAAATTGAAGCTGTCCTACTCCAGGCACATCATGAGGAGGCAGAGCTTTTTGGAAAAGACAATAATGCTGAGAAAAATATAAGGCAGAAGAAAAAGAGAAAGACCAAATAAAAAATAGATTGATTCTATGAAAGAAGCCATACACATGGGTCTGCAGGAGCTGAGCATGGTTATTGAGGATAGGACAGTAGGGACATCACTCATTCATAGAGTCATCAAGAGCTGAAGACTAGAGCATGTAAAACACACACACATACACCTCATATATAAAAGAAATAACTCTGAAGAAGTTCTTAACTATTATATATAAAATCTCATATTGACTTCTTCTCCACATCCATTAACTATTCAAGCCATTATATGGTATCATTCTACTGTAACCTCACAAAAGTGCTCTTTGGCCTAACTGTCCCATCTGGGTGCACTTCCTATTGACTTCTCTTCTCTTTCTCTAGGTTACTTTGGTCTTTCCCTTTCCTACTATCTTCTTTTCTCTCTCCTCTCCATGTTCTTTCTGAGTAAAATGATCAAGATACACATTTCCAAAAATATGACTGCATTGCTCAAAACAACCAACCTCTTTCATTCCAAGCATCAAGTATTTTCAGCATCCTACTGGGATTTCCATTAAAACCTCAAATCCAAACATCTAAAACTGAATATCTTTCCTGTTAAACTGCCTCGTTCTCCAGGATTTCTTCTCTTGGTTTGCATAATATAACCAACCAGGAGGTGAGAAGCCTCAGTACTATATCAAGCTATATCTCCCTTGCTCTGCACATCCAGTCAGTCTCTGTCCCCAGTCCCTTCCTTATGAATGCCTCCTTTGCATGCAATGGCCAGTGCTCACATGCAGTTCTTGACAGAGTGTTTCCATAGCTTCCTTTCCTTTTTTTCTCAATCCATCTTATATCATTGTTTTCTTACTTCGTCTCCAACTTAGTCTGAAAACATCTGAGGAATTAACACTGTCAAAAGGACAAAGTTCTGAGTAGTATAAGGGGGAAAACACCCCCCAAACTGGAATTACCTTCTAGAAGGCAGGCACCTTGTCGTACAGGCTTCTCCTACTAGGTAAGTGTTCTAGGAACACATCTGTATCAGTATACCAGCTAGCATTGTTGTGAGAGGCTAGTTCAGCTTCAGTGAATTTGCTTGAAGACTCTTTCAAAGCATTTGCCCATTTCATGATGGGTGATTTACAAGAGCACCTGCCCATACCACGATGAGTGTTCAGCAGTTTTACCAAAGAATGACATGACCCCTGTGCCCCACCCTCCCTATTCACCCAGTCTCACCCTGAGCGACATTGTTTGTTTCCCTGCATGAAAAAAATCTTCAAATGGAAATGTGTTGCCAATGTTGAAGACGTGAAACAAAAAAAGAGCAGAAGAGCTAAAAGGCATCAAAATCAAAGAATTCTAAAACTATTTTGAGCAGTGGAAAAAACTTCTCCATATTGTATCAAATGGAGAAAGTGACTAAAATCTAAATATGTAAGAATAAATACACGACTTTTCATAAATAAATTCCATTTTTTGGGTCCCCCCTCATACATGCATATTTATTCCAGACTTGGCCAAAACAGTAGTTTTAGATTTTTCTCTTACCATGCTCGGTAGACAACTAAATTTCTTGTTCCATTTCCCAACTACAATGTGGGTGGATATGGCAGAATGGTAGGTACACAGCCTTTATCCTAGTCGCTTTCCTGTACTGCAGATGTCAAAAAGCAGGAAAGTTGTCCTGACTGGTGTGGCTCAGTGGATTGGCCATTATCCCGACAATCGAAAGGTTGCTGGTTTGATCCATGGTCAGGGTACACGCCTGGGTTGCAGGCCAGGACCGCCGATTGGGGGCCTCTGAGAGGCGGCCAGTTGATGTTTCTGTGGCACATCAATGTTGCTCTCCCTTTCTTTCTCCCTCCCTTCCCTTCTCTTTAAAAATAAATGAATAAAATCTTTTTCAAAAAGCAGGGAAGTTAAGCTTCCCAGCCTCATTTGCAGCTAGAATCTGATTGTTCTGTAGCTTGGCCAGTCCAGCACTATGGCACATGATTTAGAAGGTGGAAGAGACAGAGGCTGCACACAGTGAGTTTGCCATGAAGTTTTGTTTTTCTCTGGTAGTGGAGATCTCCAGGCCCAGTCACTGACCTCCTCCATATGTAGTACCAGGGCATGAGTATTTTTCTGGTATTGTTGGCAGCACTAAAAAAGGGTCAGTACCTGTAGCAGCAGCTTCTCCATGGGGCTGGAGGCTCCCTCATCAAGGCAGAGGCCATAATTATATTGGTAGCCTTGTCAAGTGGTGTGGTTTTAATTAAGGTCATTTCTGAAAGTTCAACTGAGGGTCTCCTAATAATTAATTTCTTATACTAAAGTTATATCCTGCTTGAACAGAAAGAATGGAGTCTGTCCTATGCAACTGAATCCTGAGAGTTACACATGTCATTCTTTTGTAAAAGTCCATGTCTTTACTGGAATGTCCCTTTAATTCTTAGTAAGTTCTAACTTACCCTTGAAGGACTCAGTTGCCTCCTCTAGAAAATATTTTCACCTCCTCTAGAAAATATTTCTATACTTTTTTTGAATCCAAATAATTGCTTCCTTCTCTGTGGTACTATAGAACTTTGCTAATATTACTGTTATAAAGAAATTATATCATAATTATTTGATAACTTACTTTTTCCTTGTTTGACCATGAGATATTTGTAGGCAAGCCATATGTTATACTTAGCTTTGATTCTCTAATGCTCTGGGTTCAGTGCATAGTAGAGATTCAATTAACCCTGGTTGAAATGAACTGTAATACACTTGAGTCTGAGAGAGTGAGTAGAGACTTCACCCTCTAAAATATAATTTGTACAAGTGCCAAATGGGGGAAAATATCTGAGGGCTGCAAATTTAAAAGTAGAAGACATTAACTATAGATGGGAGCTGGACTGAAGATAAGTGAGATATGGTTTTAAGTATTAAAAGATGGACACAATTTGACATTATGACAAAGAAAAGAAGGCTGTTTCAAGTTTGAGTGTGAGGGAGTTTAAGTGGAAGTGTGGGGATGCAGAAAAACAGCAGGTGGATTAAAAAACGGGAACAGAGGTTTTGTATATGGCAGTTGTAACAGATGAGTCATAAAAAAAGATATGGATCAGATTGGAAAAGTCTGATAGGACCCTTGCCTAAGGAGTGTGAATTTTTTTTTTTAGATAGGTAAGAGTGATCCCTTGAAGATTTTAAAGAGAGAAGCACATTTTACAAAGCTGGCTAGGGAATTGAGAGATCTGAGAGTCGCTTTCTTAGGTTGACATTCTTTAAGAAAAATAATACTAAAAACTCTTTTAAGAGTAAACAAACTCAGATGTCCAATGTTTTTTTGGATTATAAAAATATTCCAAAGTTCACAGCAGAGCTCTTTGTATTAAATCCAGGTCCCTTACTCATATTAAGTTATAATTCTCAAAACATTATGAGAAGGATCATATTGCATGCTTCATTACCCACATTCTAAAGATGCTAAATCTTTATCAGGCTAAAAGAAATAGCTTAGAAAGGGAAAATTTTGTGGATTTTCACCCAACTTTCATTTATCAAAATAATAAACTCTAAAATATCAAACACTTTAAAGTTTGTCCTAAGACATTTGGTCCATTAGGTGCACATGATAAATTACATAGCTAACCTTTAACTTACCCGCCCTGCATAGTGCATAATAGTGAATGCTGTGCCTTGATCTTTGAGAGCAACATTCCCATTTCCATCCTTCATGGGGGAGTATACTGCATTTGTATTTGAGGATTCTAGGAGGCTTTGTAGCTTTTTGGGAAGATTTGTTTCCATTGACCAAATCATTTGACTTTCTTCATCCAATAAACAGAGAAATCCAGATGGCTTCTGAAAGTTAAAAAGAATTTTTCTTCTATTATTCAATTTGGTATTTTTGTTATTCATGAATGCTTATTTATAATTTCATTATTTCATATAAGGCACTCAGTAAATGAATGCTTTACTTTTACTACACATCTGTTCTATCTAGCTCACTGTTGTAGGCAAAACTCGGATGTAACGTAGGCCCTCAATAGTATTTATTGATTAGAGGAATGAATAAAATTGAAAGAGTATATTTTCACATTGGTAAAACATTGGAGTTACTAAAAAGTATAGTCTCATCTCAAAAAGAAAATAAATTTTCCAACTACAGGAAATTTGTAATTATTCTTGACCTATAACCTATATCAAACACTTCATGCTTATAATGGACAAGTTACTTATCAAAGACCAAGACCTACAATGATGTTAAGTCATAAAAATTATGACAAAAGCCCACTTATCAGAAAGTAGAAGTGACTCTGTGATATTCCAATACCTAGACTCAGAAGAAGATAGTTTGAAGCTATAACTTATAAAATTCAAATTAGAAGTCTCATAGTTTATTGATGCCAAATAAGAAAAATAAAATTGCACAGTAGGCAACAATACAAAATTACTCTTACATGAAGGAAAACGCTGCTTAAAAAACTTCCCAGCCTCTGATACTGCATTCTCCCAGACACAAACCACCATTCTGCCCAAGTGGTTTATCCATCAGTTGAATAACTTTTACTCAGTGCTATACTGCTTATCTTTTCTTTCCTGGGAAAATTTGCCACTGGTGAATTTTAAAGTAAGGTACTTTATATTATTTATGTACATTATTCTGTCACATATTGTATCTTAATTCTTATCATAGATTCAGGGTGCTTTTTGAAGTGTGAATACCATAAAAAATAATTCCTCTCAGAAAGGGATGAAATCTATATTGACCCTTGTAGCAATTTCAGTTTGTATTTTGACTTGAGGTAATCAAACCATACCACCACTTATTTGGACAATAGAAAGTCATTTCTATGTGTCATAAATATTTTAGTTGTTTTATGCCTTTCAGAGTCTCCTGTTTATACTAAAGAAAATCCGAAACTATATATTGTTGTCTAAAGGCTGTGGTGTTGAAATCATTCTGGTGCCACTTATGAGAACAAAGGGTGAAAGTGCCAGACATTGAGAGGACCTCCACCTGGTGGAGGCACATACACCAGAAGTGCCCCTTTGGAGCTATTTGGCAGCTAGGAGGGCCATCTCTAGAATAAGCATCCAATAGCCTCCCCAGGAAGGAAAGAGGAAGAAATACCGAGGTGGAAATGGCACTATGAAGGAATTGGAAATGCCTGCAAAAAAGCATTTTCACCCACCTTGCCAAATTATCTAGCACACCTGGAGAGACATTTCTTACCAACACAGAAATGCCTTTCAACAAGGAAATTTAAAGGAGAAAGTTCATTACAAAGAATGTTATCCTAGCAGGCCTTTCTGCATGATACATCATAAGAATCTCAGTGTGGCCATGGCCAGGGACCCCATAAAGAGTCCCCACAAAGAGCCCAGAGGTGAAAAAAAGGTTTAAGTATATGTAAGCATACAAAATGATGGGAGAGGCATTAAAAAAAACAGTGGATATAAAAAGTTTGTTGAGGACTGGTCCTGTCTGTGATGTTTTAAAAATTAAAAATTCTTTATTTCAATTAATAGCAACTTCCTTGCTGAAAAGTTAAAGGTGATATTATAATACCAGAAGCCATTCCTTCATCTGCTGATTTGAGCAGGCAAACATACACACAAGCACATGAAGATATGCAGTGGAAGAATACATGGGCTATTTAAAGTTTGTGTAAAAGTGTGTCCACATTCCAGGGGCAGTGACAGACCTCTGCTTTGGAGGTGAAGATTTCTGTTCATTTGATAAAGCCTTAAATGGATGTTTAGGTGAATCAAAGACAAGGCAGTTTTAGGGAAGCAATTGATGCAAAAACTGCTAAGCCACTCTGCTCCAAAAGCAAGATGATATTTTGCAAGGATGAGGTAGTTGGTTACCAATGGAATATATTTTTAAAGCATTATAATTTGTATTGTCTCCAAGCATTTTAAAGTTTATATGTGTTGTATTTTTCTGAACATTTGATATAAAGCCATGAAAGAATGGTGATAATCAAACTTACTGACTGGAAAAATTTGCTGAAGTTTCTGAAGAAAGTAGAACATGGAGAAATAAGTCATAAAAAGGGATTCATGGCTTTTCAATTCCTTCAGAAGTCTCAGGAGACTGAATTGTTCTCCTGTATGTGAAAGATTATCATATGCAATTTCACCCTAACAACAAAAAGCAGCAACACTGAATGTCATGAACTGTACTAGACACTCGGAAAATTTGGTAAGAATAGGGATCGGCCCCTTCCCTCAGGGAAATAAGACAAATATGTGTTCATTGAAATATAAATGAGGCCTATGCAAAAATTACAATGTTTGTCAGTAGTGGAGGATTAGGAGGTGCTGGAAAGGAAACAATAAGCTTATTTTGTATTGTAGGGTATATGCTTGCCTTGTATACAGACCTATACATTTCACCCTAGACTTGGCATGCCTTTTCATTCCATTTTCATGGGTGTCAAAGAGAAGCAGCAGCCAGAAATGTCCACTCTCATTTTCAACTCATATTGGTCAGGGCCCTTTGGTTTCATCCAAAGATGAAACCTCAGGGTAGAAAGCCGAACAGGGAGAAGAAACATCATTGTGCTGACTAGTGGAGAGCAGTCAAGGACCCAGCAGCAAACAAGAATGAGGGTGCTGGCACCTGAGGCTTTCCACATATCTACTGCTGTCAGCTTGAAGATGTTTTTAAAATCTCAAATAAATAAATTATGTACTATATGTGTCATAATGAGGGAGGGCTTTCTGGAGGAAGAGGGCTTCTTATGTAATTTAAAAAATGTTAACAAGTTTGTAGCAGAACAAGAGTGCTTTACAATGGGAAATGAACAAAATTTATAACTCTACTCTTTTATTTACAGAAATAAATTGGTGGGAAGTTAAATACTATGCTCTGCAATAACTAACTGAATGTTATGAGTTTTAAACAATGTTCATGTTTTAGAAATATTATGAGTAAAGTTACATAACGTCTTCCTTTATTAGTACATAGGGATTTCTGTTTATATGGTAGACTTTTGTTTATGTTATACAAATACTGATGCAAAGATTCTTGTGTTGTAAGATAGAAACAGATAAGTATAAACACCTCCAGATATTCTAACATTATATGTACGCAATATATTTTTCCTGTCAGTTTTTTCATAATTAAATTTAGAAACTAAAGATAAAATATTCTGTTAAATTTATTTATGATAATGATTGTCTTAGATATTTTTTAAATATTAATTTTGGTCATTGGGCATTTGTAACTATGCCAAAAGGAGAGGTTAGCAACATAATAAATGTGAAATACTTTTATAACAGATGATTTAATATATGCTGTCCTTTCAATGGATTGGTAATCCTTCAAATGCCCCCTCAGAAAAGGTAACTTGTACTCTTCTGTTGGCTTTGAAAGACTGTAAATACATAGCAGAGTCTCACATAAAAAGATATCTCAAAAATAAAACCCCTTGAAAGAAAATTATTTGCCTCCAGCATATTTAAATGCATGTATTCTGTAAAGTCACTAATTACATTATATGAATACCTGGAAAAAAAAATCCAAAACTCCAGTCTGGTTACTAGGAGAATAAGCTGTTTCCATGGTAACTCCCTCTTGTAAACATTCTGTTTGCTCCTGTAGAAAAAGCACTTCATTGATATAGTGGTGCATCTTCTCATTGGTCATGTTGACACAAAGCTATTGTGGAGAAAAAGAGAATGATTCACAAGATAATATGGCCATGCAAATCCACTCTAAGGAATATTAACTCAAGAAAGTTCAACACCAAATAGTCTATTGAGATAAAGCATTATAGTATTGCCTGAGAAGCCAAAGTAAGGAGTTTCACTTGATATTATTGTTGACTTCATATGGTCTGATTATTCAATTTAAAGTATGCTAAAAATAACAGCAAGAATGATTATAACATTAGCTTAAAAATCTGGAGTCTAAAATATATTGGAGGATTTAAAAAATATTGTTGGAAGAAAATATTTGGTCTTTAGTCAACAAGTGAAGACAAAAGATGGATTGAATGTGAGACCCCAAAGGAGAAGCATTTCTTGCCTCATTTCTGTTGCAAGAGAACATGCTCAAGGGAAAGAATAACCAGCCTAAGCATACTATTGCAGAAACTATGTCCTTTATCTGGAAATTTTTTTACAGTCCTCCAACTGTTACTTTTCTCTATTCCCATTAGGAAGCAAATATGTTATTTTTCAATCTTAAAGTTTTAATTTCTTGATCTTAAAAATTATCTTAAAATATTTTAAAAATAAAATAAGCCAAATCTAATCAAAATAAAATCTTACTTCCCACTAAGCTATTCTCCTAATTTTCTGTTTTCTCTTATACCAAAAACCTCAAAAGAGTTGTTTTCTTTTTATTTTCTCAAATTCTGCTCCTCCCCAATATTGAAACCACTCTAATACAATATTTGCCCCCATGGTATCACCAAAATTGCTTTTGTGGAAGTCACTAGTGATATGTACAATTCTAAATTCAATGTTCAGTTCTCAGTGTTCATTTTCCTTGACATCCCTGAGATATGTGACAGTCATTCCTCTACTTCCATGGAGCGCTGCCTTACCTGTCCTCCAGGACATCACTCTCTTACTGGACACTTGCCTCCTACCTCACTGGCCACTCCTTCTCTGTCTCCTTTTCTGATTCCATTCTGGTATTCCAGGGCTCAGTCTTTGAGCCTGTGTCTTTTCTGTCTACACTCATTTCTTTAATGAACTCACTCAGTCAAACAGACTACAATGTTCCCCAATCTGCACTTTAACCACTGTTATACTAGGTAAAATTTAAAAAGCACTTAGAAATATTTAGAATTCAGTACCTCACTGAAAATAATTAAAGGTGAATAACATATATAAATCAAAATTACTGATAGAACTTTTTGATCAGGAAACCAGATATTTGAAAAAAGAACAATATCTAGGGTTATATTTAATGTAAAATGTGCTGTACTTATAAAGAAAATGCCAAAGCTTTTATAAATCACACAAGACTGGACCACCATGGATTCCTCTTTCCCATGTACCCAAAGACTTCTCCAAGTCTGGTGTCTTCACAACATCAGTTACATAGAAGCAGAAGCTCATCCTACACATACATTCCTGTCCATCGACTGGGAGCTCATGGCTTCTCTCTAGGATACATAAGAGCATCCCTATGCGTCAGTGTCCAATCAGTGAACCAAATCACCTTCTCAAATGACCAGCTTAGGCTTAAAATTAGGCTTTAATTCTCCATGTGGCATCTGAGCCTGCTTATGAATTAAGAATGAGTGAAGGATAATGTGTACATAGGAAAAAGAGCCATTTTTTTCTCACAGATCCAGCTATTTGGAATGGGGGAATGGAGCTTATAGGTCTCCAGGAACATAAAGAAGTCACTGCTGGGAATTTTCTCAGGGAAGATACTAACACATTAGAGTGTAGGGCACTGGTCAGAAAACAGAAGGCATTTGTGCTGAGACAGCAATGGTGTTCTGTGAAGTGCTGAACACCAGCACTGAAGTGTGCTGTGAAGTATCTTTACTTTTTTGTCAGGACCAGAATTTTGTGAGTAGGTATTGAAAGCTCAAATGTCTTCAGAAATGGGGTGATTGGAGGAGGGCAGGACAGCAGGCACCAGGCTACCTTGACAACAGCTGAAGCTCAGAGGTTCTAGTGACTTAATCTAGTTAAGGTATTTCCATGATGACTACATCAATATTTCATTATTAATATAACAGGTGGAGAATGATCAATAAATTAGAAATTCACTAAAAATTTAAATATTAACTATATTAAAAGTAAGACATAAATTGCATATCTTGACACCCAAAAAGTAACAAAAATAATTCTTAGTTACAGGTCAGAAAATGGTTTTTGCATCCCTGCTTCACAGTGAAAAGTGGTTTCTATAAATTTGGTGATAAATGAATGTCTGTATATTGAATAAACTTCCCTAATTGCATTCTATGACAAAATAAAATCTAAGTTAAAAGTAAAATATGAACATGCCACATTGTTGCTGTCTTGGAAGTCACTTTATTTATTTATTTTTAAAAAAAATTTTTAAATAAAGATTTTATTTATTTGTTTTTAGAGAGAGGGGAAGGGAGGGAGAGAGAGGAAGAGAAACATCTGTGTGGGGTTGCCTCTTGTGCACTCTCTACCCAGGGGACCTGGCTGGCAACCCAGGCATGTGCCCTGAATGGGAATCAAACTGGTGACCCTTTAGTTCACAGGCCGGCACTATATCCACTGAGCCACACCAGCCAGGGCAAATCATTTTAAAACCTAAAATAAAAAAACTGAGAGAATTTCCTTAAAACTTATAATCACTCTTCATCATCTTCCTGCATAAATTTTCTTCCTTCTAAACTGATTTGACCAGTGGTTATAGAACTTATCCTTTATTCCCATGACAAGTAGATTTTATGAGTTATACACAAACCTAGAAGTTCTTCATATTTACAGCTAAATGTTTCTTAAACTCATGTTTCCACTGATCAATTCTCTGAATATAAAAAGTATAAAGACTATAGTCACTTCAGGTGAAAACATACAATATAGAAAATTTAACTTTACATGCTTAGTTGTTAAGACAAAAACTGAATATAAATATAGACTAAGAAATTCTGTGCATTATAACTAGCAAAGGGAGGGATAGAATTCAGTATTTAAATATCATATGAAACATATTTACTTCTTTGTAACTGATACAGTCTAACACATTCATTCTCTTTAGCTGTTCCATTAAAACTAAGCAATATCAATAGGTCAATAACTGTGTTTACCTCCAGGAATGATTCTGAAAAAGACAAATCATTTTCTATAAAACTGTGTAGCATCTGTCCACAGTAGCATCCCCATTGTGAAAGGAAAACATTTAGTTGTTGCTCTCATTCTAATCAAAAATCAAAAACAAAACATTCTGAAAATTGTTGTTAGAGAAAAAAGTGGGAGGTTTAAAAATTACTTCACTTTCCTTAAAAAATAAAATTTGGGGGATGCTCCCCCAATTTAGTACTATGTTAAAGGCCTTTAATGCTAAATTAATTTTGTTACTAAAGATTAATAAAGATTGTTAAGGTGTGAGGTAAAATATTTACAGAAAATAAGACTCCATTATGTAATAATGTATAGAAACTATACAAATATATGTACAGAAAATGAGTGACTCCATTATGGAATAAAACAATTGGAACAGATTCTCTTTGATTAAGTGATATGCACAATTGCAATTATTTTAACTTTTGATTTTAATCATTTAATATAACAAAAATAGACCCTATATCTCAGCAGTTTGATTTAGAAGTAATTATGGAAGGTATGCCTACATATAATATATTTTAGGAAATAGAGTGCTCCAGAAATAAATGTTGAAGCCATGAAAAATAAGGTGATGTACGTTACTGCATGAAACAATGAAAAGAAATCTAATAAAGGATTCCAAAATAAGAACATCAATGAATGATTCTCTGTTATACGAGAAATATCCAAATTATATAACACTTACCTTTCTCCTCATTTTGAGATTCTCTAATTAAAAATACTTAGATAAATGTAAATGCCTCAAACATATTCAATAGAATTCTCTTATCATTTTGCATTCAGAATAGACTGCAGCTCTGTAACTACAAAAATTACTTTTGATGACAATCTAAATAAATCCTCTTATTCTTTTTTTATTTATTGAATTTATTGGGGTGGGCCTGGTTAATAAAATTACAGAGGTTTCAAGTGTACAACTGTGTAACATATCATGCATGTTGTATTGTGTGTTCACCAATCCAAGTCAAGTCTCCTTCCATCACCATTTATGCCCCCTGTACCCTTTTCTATGTGCCACACCATCCTTTCCCTCTGGTAATCATCATACTGTTGTCTTTATGAGGTTCTTTTCTTTGCTTAATCCCTTCACCTTTTTCACCCAGCCCTCCAACCTCCTCCCTTCAATAGCTGTCAGTCTGGTCTCTATCAGTCTTTCTCTATTTTGTTTGTTAGTTTATTTTGCTCATTAGATTCCACATATAAGTGAAGTCATATGGTACTCATCTTTCCCTGACTGGCTTATTTCACTTAGCTTAGTACTCTCCAGGTTCATCTATGCAGTCACAAAGGGTAAGATTTCCTTCTTTTTTACAGCCCAGTAGCATTCCCTTGTGTAAATGTACCACTGCCTTTTTATCCACTTATGCCCTGATGGACACTTGGGCTGTTTCCAAATCTTGGCAATTGTAAATAATGCTGCAATGAACATAGGGATGCATATACTCTTTTGAATCATGCTGAGTTTCTTTGGAGATATTCCCAGAAGTAGAATTGCTGCATCATAAGGGAGTTCCATTTTTAATATTTTGAGGTAACTCCATACTGCTTTTCACAGGGGTTAATATCCAAATTTTATAAAGAACTTATAAAACTTAACACCAAAAATTAAAAAAGCAAACAGTCCAATCAAAAAATGGGCAGAAGATCTGAATGGATACTTCTCCAAAGAGGACATACAGGTGGCCAATAGACATATGAAAAGATGCTCATCAGTGAAATGCCAATTAAAACCACAATGAGATATCACTTCACACCTGTCAGAATGGCTATCATCAATAAATCCACAAACAAGTGTTGTCAAGAATGGGAGAAAGGGGAGTGCTCCCTCCTGAACAGTTGGTGGGAATTCACTAGCTCTGGACTGTCTTACCACTGACCATCTCTGTATGTATACCTGGATGTAGGTTTTAACTGACTTGAGCATTTTTATAATAAAAGAGACATTTAGTTGTTTTTATTTATGAATATTTTATTGAACTGAATTTTGGCTTTACAGAATTGAAATGCTGTTTCAGTCAAAATGGTCATACCAAGGGTGAAATGTTGACAAAGCTAAATTAGAAAGAGGTAGAAGGAGTTAAAATGCCAGTCTTCTTTTCTTCCCCCAGGAATGTCTAAAGCACTCTGCCCATATCAGCTTGTAATTTTGAATAGAACAACTTAACTTGTTACTCTCCTGGTCAAAGTGATTCTTAAAATGTATGGCTTCTCTACTGACCTTCTAATAATTTTCAAGCTGCAAGCATTGGATTGTATTTTGTGAAATGGGGTGACCCTTATAACATATCTAAACATTTTATTGTACAGCATGCTCTTTTTATTCTGGAGGAGAAAAAAGTAATTTATTAAAATCCCATAGGGAAAATTCCAGCTTGCTGTGTAAAACTGAGTAGCCTGTGGAGCAGTTTTTGTTTTGTGTCTTTAATTACGGTGGTGCTTCCTGAAAGGGAATGCGTATTTGTATTCCTAACACAGGAGAGCAATGCTGGGTGGTAAAGGGAATCACTGGGAGCATATGCAATTTGGAATAGAATGTTTTTCAAACTCACTTTCGAGTAATGTGTACATTAATTTTCTTTTACCAAAGAGTTCGCCTTTCCCTATTTTAAACTGTTGAGAGCACTCACTGTTTGAACCAAAGTAAAAATATAGGAGAAGTACTGTAACATGAACTTTAAAACTGCCAGTAAATGTAGTTAGGGGACCAATACAAACATATCATCCTATGTCAGATACCAAGTTGAAAATTGGAAAAATGTATCCCACCATCCAAATGGGAGCCAAAATCATGGTAAGAACCTGCTTAATTTTGATTTATTTTCACTGAATTGTGTTGTGTGTGCATATGTGGTTGTGCGTTAAACACCATCAGAGAAAAACACAGTGAATGATTTTTATAGGCAAATTAGTTTATGTATTTAGAAACATAAATCTCCATCAATAATTGAGAATGTCATGGACTTCAATGCAAAAACAATAATCGTTTTTACTTTTCAACTCTATCCATCAGAATTGTGTTTGGGTTTCATTATATTTCCAGGCATTACTCAGAGTAGACTTGAATGTAGGTGAAAGGTGAGGCTTCACAGATGATAATGAACAATTATTAAATACTGTTTAATTAGCATGCACTTTGTACATAAAGTGCTGTTGCTAACTAGTTTAATAATAAAAATTACATACCCTTTGAAAACATGTTTTAGTAACAGAACATTATTGCTTATCCAGATGGCCTATCATTTGTATTAATGACAAACTTAATTTCTTGAGTAAATTTTCACCAACTGTTCTCCCTTTATTACTCAGTGAAATATATCTGAAGCAAAAATATAATGGAGCATGACATATACTTCATAGAATTAAAGTAGGAGATTAATTAAAGCTGACTCCAGTTAAAGGCAGAGCCCCAGGCGTTAGACAGTGATTTGCAATCCCACTGCACACTGGAATTAGCTGGGGGCTCTTTTACAAAGGCTGATGTCCAGGCCTGACCCCAAACCAATTAAATCAGAGTGGGGCCCAGGCACTGATATATTTTAAAAGCTTTCCAGGTGATTCTAATATGTAGACATGGTTGAATGCACTGAGATAGATGATGGAAAAGAGCATGCACAATCCATTAACTGACTTGCTCATCAATATATTACATATATACACACACACATATATATGCCATACCTTTATATATATGAGAGAAAAGGATGATGTTGGTTTTCAGATATTCAATATTTTTCAAATATGTTCAGTAAAACACTAATTATATAAGTTGTCAATTACTATTGTCTAAAAAGAACAAAACAGAAGCCTATTGGAGAAACATTGAGCTAAACTAATGAGCTTCTCTGCAGGACTTTTCAGGGCCTTTACTGTGTCAAGTGTGCTATGAATCTTCAACTTCCTTTTTGGAATTCCTTGTGGCTTATGAGGCTACTATATGTTCTTCCCCCAACAAATCAATTATTCCCAGTTTTGGCCATTATCTATAAAATGGCAGGTGTGGCGTGTTGATGAGAGACAGTATTTCTTTTGATATGTTCCAGATTTCAGATTCTATAGTTTATTTTGCCTTCTTTGATTTCCTATTACTGTAGAGCCTTTCTTTTCTCCACCATTGTTTGGGGAAAGTCATGTATTACAATAATATATTATGGAGAATTTTAAACATATTCAACAGTGAAGAGAATAACATAATGAATCTGTAGCTACCATCAACCAACTTCAACATTTATAAACAGTTACCAGCTCATGCCAGTTTTGCTTTACCCATTTCCCTGTTACCCTCAAAACTAGCCTCATTTGAAGTAATTCTCAGACATTGTATCATTTAACTAGCAAATATTTTGATATAATTCTCTAAGATAAAAGAACTTAAAAATATACCCATATTACCTTTGCCACATACAATTTCTATCAGCAACAATTTATTAATTTCCCAAATATCTAGATTTCACATTACACTAATTAACTCATAATTTTTTTATACTTAAAAAATTAGGATCCACATAATGTCTGAATATTTAACTACACTTATGTATCCCTTATATCTCTTTAAATATACAGGTCACCCTCCTGCTTTGACATTTTTACCCTTGGATTTTATATGTTGAAGAAATCAGGTCATTTGCCCTGCAGTTTTCCACATTCTGGATTTTGCAGAGTGCACCCCTGGTTTATTTTAACACATTCCTCTGGCCTCTGTTCCTGTTAATTAGTACTAAGTTCACAAAACTTCATTATATTCAGGTTTTTTCCTTTCCTTCCTTCCTCCCTCTGTCTTTCTTTCCCTCCCTCTTTTCTTTCTTCCTTGGCAAGAACACATGATACACATCTTGTGCATGTTGTCACTCTTTCGATAGTGTTAGCAGTAATTGATATTCATTGCCTAGATTCATTACTTCTTAGGTGAGGCAAAATTGAGTTGCTCCGACTCTGTCATCTTTTCTTCATTTATTTGCAGTGGGTCTGCATCAAGTTATATTTATAAATTAACTTAGAGAGAAGCAGCATCTTTATAATATTAAGCCTTTCTCTCTAATAGTGCAGTGTGTCTTTCCATTTGGTTAAGTATAATTATATGACTTACGGGAGCATTTTATAGATTCCCTCATTTAGGCTATTTACTTATTTTTGACAATGTTGTCTTCATTTCCATCCTGCCTTCCAAAAAGGTATTTTAAAATGTATATAAAAGTAATTGGCTTTACATGCTGATTTAACAACTTTCTACTTTAACAAGTTCTCTCATTGTAGTAATGTTTTCATTCATTCTTTTCAGTTTTCTAATATATGATCATCTCTAGAATTGCAAATATTTTTAGCTCTTTTCTACTTTTTGCCTTGAATTGCCTTCTCTTTTCTAACATCATTGGCATTGCAATGTGTAAGAAGTTACCTGTGTGTTGTTTATCATCTTCTTACATATTAAGCATATAAATAGGAAATTCACTGACTGCATAATGCTGAAGAGTCAGTTAGAGATGTTTTCCTTTCAGTGACTTAGGAGATATTTTTACAGTGCTAGAGATCAATTTCACATAATAAAATAGAGTTTATAAAGTTTAGGTGTTACCTAACAGAGAGAGAGCTGATAATAATGTAATTATTTAATTAATCAGGATTATAGATTCAGAGCCTTGCAATATGTACTTTGGGACTCAAATTTTAGAATGCCCCTCTCCATTGACTCATCAGACTATAGTTGATGTGTGTGTGTGTGTGTGTGTACACACACATATACATATATATAATATTTTACCCTAAATATTGGTGTTTGTTATAATATGTGAAATAGCTTGAAAAAGAAATTATTAATTAAAAGTCAGATAAAATGGATTAGCATTTTCTATGAACTGAAACAAATTCTTATCTAAAGGATAACACCATCCATATAATCTTTTAGAGCTACGTGGGGATAACAAGGTTGGAGATGCTGATGTTGTAGTATGCCTCTTAATATCTCCTCCAGTTGGTCCCTTTTCTAACTGTCAAGTT
The DNA here is from genome assembly GCA_028533065.1 of Trachops cirrhosus. Classification (NCBI taxonomy): domain Eukaryota; kingdom Metazoa; phylum Chordata; class Mammalia; order Chiroptera; family Phyllostomidae; genus Trachops; species Trachops cirrhosus. The sequence goes on along the minus strand of CM052548.1, from coordinate 56,422,709 downwards.
TCCAATGGAGGAACAGTTGTCAAGAACTACATACATTTATTCCTCAACAAGTAGAACCACTAGGAAATACATTGTGAATATTTTTTTCTTATGAGTTTATTCTTAAAATTTCAACAAAAAACACATTTGTTAAGCTTCTGTTCTATACAAAATACTACACCAAATACAACTTCAACCCTGTAGAAGTTGACATTTTGGTGAAAAGCTGATAGATATGGGCCCAAAAGCTCAAAACTAATTAAAATAAATAATTACAAAGACAATAATATTCTTCTGGGTTTGAGTCTGAATATAATATTGGTTTGTTGAATGTTTCTTTGAAAGTTTCCAGTGGATCATAAAGTGAGGAAGCTCACCTTCTATTAGCAACTCAAGAATCTAGAATGTATCATTTAAATCAATGGCCTTTAAAAGTTCCCATGCAAGTTTAGGAATTTGCTAAGTCCACTGTAAAATGAGTTTTGGGTTCATCACAAAGAAAGTAATTTTATTCTTCTAAATGCCTTCTAGTTACTATTGTGCGCAATAGCCAAGCAAAACTGCTAAGAAAAAGGTAGTTTTAAAAATATTATTTTTTCATAATTTGTCTAATAATTTGTCTTGAGATTTTAACTATAAATGTCTAAAACTAGATTTTTATTTTTAATAGAGATTATTTCCTAGGATTTAATAAATAAAACCCATTCATTATTATATAAAAGTCTCAAACTGTAAATATATACTAAAAAAAGACACTGAAATAGAGTTGTCAGTGACCAGAGGGGAGAGGGAAGGGAATTTCAGGGGAGAAGGGAAGGGTTTACAGGAACAAATATAGAGGACACATGGACAAAACTAGGGGTGTTGGAGGAGGGGAGGAATGGGTGGGTGGGCTGGAATGGGAATAAAGGATAGAAACTGTACTGAATAAACTAAAATAAAAATTTTAAAAAAATATATACTAAAATATATCATTAAAATATTCAGCAGAAAGAATAATAAGAGCTATCCATAACTGTAGTAAAAAAAGGTTTAATGAAAAATCACATGTTTTGTACATATCAGCTGTCAGCACACAGTTGATAGATAATTGTGTTGAGGTGTGGAGTAGGGGCTTGAAAGCACAGCCTCTACTAGAGCCCTTGCCATCATTCCACTTGTGGTTTCTGCATGTTATTTAGCAGGCTATGGAGAATCCAGTGAGTCTCACTGCAGACACAAGAGTGTGCATGTTTTCCAAGATAAAAGTGTAAGGAATCAATATAGCTGCCAGATACCAATCTGACATCTACACTAAGAAATACATCGCAAGTGGCAGCCTGCAGACGGGCACATATTGTGTATATACTGGTCACTCTTAACTTCCCTCTTTCTTATGTTCATCACTATTTTTCTTCTAATAAGCAATAAATAAGTAAAACCATGAGATTCTCCTTTATTAGTCCATGGATACAAAGTATGAAAAGAGAAAAATATCTATGGTCTTCTTGGTCTCATTTCATACTAGATTTCTTGCAGTGTTTTCTAAAAAACATGCTTTATGAAAATTCACCAGGATTAGCATGATTTAGGATTTACTTACAGGATGCTGTATCACCTTTAAATTATTTTTAAATTGAATTTATTGGGTGACATTTGTTCTCAATAGCATACAGGTTTCATGTGTACAACTCAACAAAACATCATCTACACACTGCATCCTGCACCCACTGCCCCAAACAGTCTCTTTATGTCCTCATCCTCCCTGCTTTGCCCACCTCCACCTATCCCCACTTTCTTTCCCCTCTATCACCACACAGTTGTCTATGTGTTTGTATTTCTACAATATATATATATATATACACACATATATATTTTTTGCTGAATCCCTTCATCTTTTTTATTACAGTTCCCCAAACCCTCTCCCCTCTGACAGCTGCCAGTCTGTTCCCTGTGTCCACGTATCTTTTCCTATTTTGTTCATCAGTTTGTTCATTAGATTCCACATATAACTGAGATCATATGGTATTGACATGGTGTATAGCGACTGTTCCTATTGTAAATGGGAACACCTGAACAACTTTTTAAAAGCTAGCCACCCTTTCAGAAGAAAAAATTAACTGAATTTAAAAGGTTTTTCAAGTATTTCCATTTACAACAGGAATAGTAGCTACCCACCATTTCTTGAATAGGTACAGTGAGTTAGAAAACACCAGAATTTCTGTAATAGTAACTTTGTTTAATCTCACAACTGTGTAAATCTATTGTAATCTTGATTTTACAGACTAGGACACCAAAGCTCATTATAGACCCTTCATCTTGGCCAAGACAGCTCTGCTAGTAAAAGTCACAGAAGTGTGACTCAAATTCATTTTGTTTAATTCCTTATCCAGTGTCCCTTACCACCATGTTAGCATTTCTCCCTAAACAGAGTGGAACTGTAATTCTTGATGTACACCTTGAATTTCTATCTTTCCACCTATAACTTTTTACAGCTTTGCTTTTCCTTCTCTGCCTGGTAAGGCAAATTCTATTTCTACTCTTTTTTTAACACTTAATTTTTAGATATGCTTGATTTAATTAAGCTATTCATCTGGTATTATTAAGATACATAAAGAATTTAGTGTCTTTCAAGTTGCCCTAAATTGTAAATGTATTCAAAATAATCAATGTCTCTTTAATGTATTTTTATGCATTCCCATAGTCAAATGTATGCATGTAACATAAAGATGAATCTATAAATAATAGCATTTAGCATAAGAAAGTATTTCCATTCTGATTTTTGGACAAGGCTTCTGAAGATCTTTGCCCTGATTTCAAATACAGATGTCCTCCGTCTGTCTGTCTGTCTGACCTACTTGAAATAGCAGAAGCACAACTCAGCTCTTCATCTAGCATTGTGTTTTGAAACAAGTGCTTCCATTTAAAAAAATTAAAAGATTATGCCAGTTGTTTACAAGACCACACAAAAATGATGAATATGTCAACAAAGCAGAGTTGTTAATTTCAAAACAGGATGGCAAAGTACTCCTTTTAATTCTGTATTTGAAAGTAATTATACAAGTAATCTCTATTGAATTAAAAATAGCTGATTAGTGGTGAAAAACATTAAAGTTTATAAAAGTTCAAAAAAATCCTACTTACTTGTTCAAATTCATTCTTTTGAAATTCTTCAAAGCCAAAGATGTCCAGTATTCCAATATCCAATGTCTGCATGCTGAAATAAAACAATTAAACAGTGACTGGGCATACTTCAAGCTCTCACATTGCCTCCTCCTGCTCCTTGCTTCTTCAGGTCAGAGATATCTGGCCACTTAGCATATTAGTTAACTTGAAGTATCAGCATGCAAATAATTATCCTACAGTTTGATGAAAAACTCTGAAAATTAGGGGGAAAGTGTTCTTTTAATGCTTTGATTCAAACAGAGAATGTTAATAGAGTGATTTTTAAGTCTAAAATGTAACAATTCCTGGATAGTTTAATATTTGCTTTTCTGAAGCAGTCCTTTGCCTTTCTCCTTTGACTAGACTTGCTTTCTCTAAAGGAATTTGTGCCCACCTGTTAAATGGCTCTCACCAGCTAATACTTGTATCTCATTAGGCTACACAAGCAGGAATCAAACAATTCCCTCATCACACCTAAGTACAATGTGAGGTAAATGACAAATTAAGCCATGTGCATATTCTCTGATAGATCAAATTCAGCCACCTCAAAAATTATCTCATGATTTTCCTAAAGGAATTCTTATGAATAAAGAAGAATAGAGAACATGAAACTTAGTTGTAAAATTGAAAGAAAGCATTTTCAGGAACATCTATATAGGACACATGGATAAAATCAAAGAGGGGTAGGGATCAAGGGTGGGAAGTGGGGATGGATGGGGTGGAGGGGAGTGGTGGTGGGGAAAATGGAGACAATTGTACTTGAACAACAATAAGAAAAAAAGAAAATGAAATTAAAAAAAGAAAGAAATCAGTCTAAGTACCTTGTGTTACTTTTATTTCCCCAATGCAAACTAGTAATAGGAATTGGCTACAATCTTGGATGGTTCAAGCCACTGATGTCGGAACCCTCATGATGAGCGAGGAAAGAAGGAAGAACACCTGACTGCTGACAGCGGCTCTGACAGCCTGGCTTCTGTGAGGACAGTGGTGGCAGCATGCAGGAATGTGTGTGAGGTTGCTTCTTGCAAGGAAGGCCCCTGATGTTGACTGTGGATGCTGGTGATCATTAGGGTACACACATGTCCCCTTCCACGTTGCTGGTCCAGAGCATGAGGAGGACAACTGATGTTCTTACATTCTGCCAGTGGGTGTGGGATTCCAACATCATTGTGGTGTTTATTGTTTCAATACCACCACTCTTGCTCAAACAGATACTTTTGTTGTTGTTTCCTCTACACTTGGTTTGTCCAAGCTATGGAATCACATCGACAACTAACTCTTTTTATAACTGTATTTTATTTTCACAATCACTCCATAATCATGATCTTTAGGGGCTTTAATATATTACTTGAGTGACCATTTTTTCTTGAAAGAAAGGTAGAGAATTGATTCAATGGTATCCTGCCTCTAAGATTATTTGTTGTGGTTGGCTTCAGAAGCAGAAGGTAGAACATTTTAAAAGCCTTTAATATAAACTTCACATGACAAAGAATATAAAGCAATGAGGGGACAGAAGAATCATTTAATGGATGTCTCCAGGTAGTGGATTTAGTCTTTTAGAACAAAAACAAAAAGTTAGCTTTACACCTCAACTTACCCTACATGCCCAAATAAACTGTATATGTATTAGATAATTAAATTTTAGAACAAAAAATCAAATGAGATCTTTTTTTCAGGTCTGGAAAAAAGCAAAAGAAATGTTTAAAAGTATAATAGACATACACTAAAATTTTTTGCAGGATAAATATATAAATGAAATTAAATTCTGTTAGAGGTAAGCATTATTTTAAAGTGCATAGTCTCATTCATTTTCATGAATTTCTTCAATCTATTGACACATGTGCCCAGTCATACATTATCTCCCAGATATCCATGCTCTGTTCATCCAACTCTCTTTATAATGTGCATAGATATGTTGGGAGTGATGTTCACTCAGTGGTAACAATAATGCTCAGGTTTTGGATGATCTCTGTGTGTGTGTGTGTGTGTGTGTGTGTGTGTGTGTGTGTGTGTGTGTTTCTACATTATGAGCTGCATTATTTCGCTTGTAGGAGCTTAGTGATGAAACTGGTCAGGCTTTGGAGTTGTTTTGTTTTAGGTAAGAATTCTAGTGCAAACACTTCTTAGTTAGATAACTTTGGGCAAGTTACTTAAAATATGTGAGCTGCAGTTTTGTCATCTACAAAACTAAGATATAGTAATATGCACACACCTAGATCATTGTTATAATTAAAGGTGCTGCAAATAAAGATCTAAGATAATAACTACTATACAGTATATTTCTAATCACTGGAAATTGCTTTTAAAAAGTAGTTGGTATAGAAATGAAGAGAATGGCTACTAGAAGAAATATAAATAGCCAATAAGCATATTAAAAATGTCAATTTCATTAAAATTGCAAAAGAAATACTATTTTAAAACTTAGGATGAGAAATTCCCATATACTTTTGTTAGAAGTTTGAACTGGTAGAGCCTTCTTAAATAACAATTTAGTTATGTGGTATAAAGCTGTGAAATGTTCATTTCATTTGAACCAGTATTTTCATATATAGGAGCCTATACTAACACAATTACCAAAAATGCAATTAAAGAATATGAACAAGAATGTTCATTGTTATCTTAATTATGGTAGCTAAACAAAAAGGAACAATAAATACTTTACACTAAAGATAAATTAATTAAATGGCATGTATCCTATGACAAATATACTAAAACTCTCAAATTAATAGAATGTAGTATATAAGTTCTGTATACAGAATAACCCCATTTATACATCCAACACATCTAGAAAGAAGTACAGTCAACCTGAGAGGAGGAAATATAATTTTGTTTACTTCTTTTTCTTATTATGAATTTTTTAAGGTTTCTATAGTGAGTCAATATTACTTTTATAACCAGTAAGTATTGAACTGATATTTTAAAGACACTGTGAATGCATAGTAAATGTTCTTGCATAACAATAAGCTAAAACTTAAAGCAGGAAAAAATTTATACCTTTTGTGTATCTATAGTAACTCATAGTATAATCTCAACAATGTTAAAAATAAATCAATGAAACAGAAAAAGTTGACATTAGATGTCTTTAAACAGCAGACCTAAAGGTGATTTCTTAATTTTTTAAATGCTCTATACTGGGTGTTACAATATTCTTTATTGTTAACTTTTATTTCAAAAACAGATGATTAAATACACATTAGGTATTTTCTGAATTGGTGGAGGAAGGGACAACAGTACCCTTCAGGACAGAGAGACAAAAGTGTAGCCCAGCAGGTTTCTGCTTGTGCAGAGATGAGAGGTGCAACAGGGCCCCTAGGAGTCAGGCGAGAAAGAGCAGGGGCACTTCCTGAGGGCCTCTCACTGGTCGCAAGCATGGATGCTTCCAGCAAACTGCTATCAAGATCTCATTTGTGACTTACCTGACTGGCTCCCAGCTGCCCTTGGCAGCAGAGGCTCTGTAGTTCCATACTGATACTGAGTTACATACTGATACTCATACACTGTATGAGTATATATGATTATATATACACTGATATGTATATATGATTATACATATATAATACTGATAGGAGCTGGGAAAAAAGGCAAGAGCTACGAATGACACGATGTCACTGTGTATGTCCTTCCCCTTCTCATAAAGATGGGGACTTTTGTTGACAAGCAGAGGAAGGATGCTGAAGCTATGCAGGTATATGAGTGACAAAAATATGTTAAAAGATTCTGGTTCAGAGTGGGGAAAGTAAGTTATTAGTAATTTAGAGTAGTATAAATTTGGTTTAAAGCACGTTCCTTTTAAATGATTTTTAAGATTTCATAGATACTGTATCCCAAACTATATTTAGTTACAAAATTAAAATGCTATTAAAAAAAGATGGTATAGAAGGAAATCATTTTCAGAGGAAAAATTAAATGCAGGTTTAATGCATTTTAAGGATTACTTTTGCAACTACTGACAGACATAATATGTTCATTTTCTTTCAAAAATCTATTTCATCATTTATGATTGAATGAAATATGTGTCTGTTTTTGCAATAGTAACCTTGGCAGGAGGGTTACAAGAATTTGCAGCCAGCAAAGTGCCCATACTATGTAGCAGTCAGCATTACTGTCATTTCTCTATTGATATCTTGCCTCATATTACACAGGCATTTAACTCAACATCCCATTTGTAGCAAAGAGGAACAGGCAGAGGTCATCTGATCAAACAGGATTCAATCCTATAGGCAAAATTAACATATTAATGAGATGGTCTGTTTTAGTTCAAATTCTTCCTTAGAATTCTCCTGAGGGCATTCCTCATGGTTAACAAAACGGTCTAACTTGCAATAGCTTATTAATAACATAAAACACCTTTTATATCAGAGAAAAATATTAAGTGCCAAGGCATCTTTGTGGTTTTGATTTTGTTTTCCATGTGTGAATATAGGAAGATCTGAATTGAAAAGAATGTCTACCTTAGAAGATGGATGAACTAATTTTATTCGGGCAGAAGGAAGTCTGGTGGCATGTACAAGTCAGAATTTGTCCTCAGTAATCCCTAGGCAAGGACATTAACTAGAGAGTTACCTAAGCATGTAGTCATTCTAGGAAATAGCTAAATCCTGCTTGGCATAAAACCCTTAGATAGATCTTGAGTTGAGTCAGCCTCTTCAGCTGATCATTGACCTATAGGACCCCCAATGGGGTCAGAATGAAATATAAAAGCATTCCAGCCTTGAGCAATCTGGCTGTTCAGACACACTACCCTTGGGATCAGAGAGCTTACACAGAGGTTAGTGGTGCAAAGTCCCTGGGGTTGTTGAGCTACACTATGGCATTCACTAACTTGGCTACCGATACACTGAAGAATTGAAGTAATAAGATTTGTTTTTAACTGGCAACATACATTCAAGGTGGAGGCTCATTGTGCCCATCCCACAGCTCACCTCCCAGGGTTTTCTCTCATCTGTGGGAAGAACATGGGGTGGAGAGCTGTGACTCCAGGGTTGCATCCTTTCAGGAGTTCCTCCCTTTTATTCTTTGACCAAAGCAAGTACCTGAAGTTTACCATTTTCTGAAAACATGTCAGAAATTAAGGAAAGATTTTGCACTTCCGAACAAATTAAGCTAGAAGCTGGGTGATGGTGGGAGTATGTTTACCAAAGCAACTGTCTGCCTTCTCCTATCCTGTGTGGAGCTGTGCAAACCAACATTGTTGCTAAATACAGTCCTTCCTTGTACTTCTTTCTTCTCCACTGGCAAAGGAAGTTAGGAAGCAAAATTACTCGGAGAGCCCTTGAGGTGAAAACTGCAGTTAATTAGCCTGGGTATATAAGAAAATCCAGGGATAGCAATGAACACTAGAGCTAACGTGTGTACCAAGCACTTTTATGAGCATTGAAAATACCTTACCTCATTTAGCCTTAATAAGTACCCTAGGAGATAAATGCAGTATTACCCCCATTTTATAGAGGAGAACACTGAGATGGGAACAGTGCAGTTTTAAGTTGTCCAAGGGCACCACTAAAGAGAGCCAGGATTTGAACTCAGGCTGTCTAACACTAGCCCCTGTGATGGTAAGCCCTGTGAAGAACTGCATAGATCCACTCCCAATTGCTGGTCCTGTAAACAAGTCTAATTCTGACCTACAACAGAGAATCCAGGTGGGGAACTCTCCCCAGGATTAAGAAGAGTACAAAGAATAACAGATCAGTGAAAGCTACAAGTCACAGCTGAAAAGCATTCATACTTTTAATAAACACATGCTCTTTTAGTATACTGCATTTGTAACAGTGATATATATGTTATATACATATTTTTGTTACCAAAAAGCATTTTTAGAAATAGGGGTCAAGCTGCCATACAATTTACTTTTTTAAAACCATAAATAATATTTAGTTTATATGAACTCTTACACTCCTAGTTTAAAACAACCCTGCTTTTGCAGAATAGCAGACCACTTAAGTAGATTATGACATAACTGTTCCACCAAATATTTTGCAATTATAAATCAATGGTGGTTATAAAGAATAGATAGAAATGTGTACAGTTAGCACAATGAAAAGAGCCAGATACAAACTGTATGTATGGAATGTGGAGTAACTAGAACCCTCATACATTGCTGCTGATAGCTGAAATTTGAAATTTGGAACATGGTTTGAATTCATCTATGAAAGCTAAAGCACATGCCTACTGAATGATCCAGAAATCCCACTCCTGGGCATGGATCCAGAGTAATGAGTGCATGTGTCCACTAAAAGGCATGCACAAGAATACTCATGGCTGCTTTATTTATACATTCAAAACCTGGAGACAACCCAAGTGTCTATCAACTGTAGAATAAATAACTAGTGGTATGTCCATACATGTTTTTACCAAGGGAGTAGAATAAGAATGAAGTACTGCAGCACTCAACATTGTAGATGTGTTTCATACACATAATATAGAACTAAAGAAGCCAGACAAAAACAGTGCATGAACCCTCCTGGTGTACTGGACAGATTCTACATCCCCATTTGTGTGGATGTTACATGGTCACATTGCACATGTAAAATCCACTGAAATGTGCACAGAATATGTGCACTTCAGCTATGTTATGCCTCAATAAAAGAATAAAAAAAGTGCACTAGGTTCACTAGGATCATGACTATGCATAGGGATAGAGAGATGAATAGTTAAATATTTGTTAAATACGAAGCACTCAGCTGGATGTTCACTTTGGTCCTACTGAATCTAACATGATATTATAATAGTGACCCTTCTTACGGTTGACCTTGCCTAAACTCCCATTTATTAATATAAAGACATCAGTGGGGAAGACAATTACAAACAAGATGTTAGACTGACCCAGAGGTCAAGGAATAGATGGGAATACATTCTTCAAGCAGTTGAATATAATTACAGCAGTATTTATACCATTACCATTTTCATTCATGTTGAAGATTTATATCTTTCCTCCTCCTATGTCTACTGATTCTTTTGGCAACTTCTTACTGCTCTTTGAAAGCAGAGCTGCATTTCTTGGGAATACCTTTAGACCAGCAACTTTAGTCCCTCCAACAAAAATAAAGAGAAGTAAGTCCTTGTGTTCAATCAATTATTTGGACAACTGAGTTGAAGGGAAACTAAAGTGAGGTTCCCCATTTTTGGTGTCTGTTAGTATAAGGAAAGGTGATGGATTTCCTTTAGAGCACACACCATGCCTGAGAGCTTTTTGAAAAAGCAAGACAAAACAACAATGACAACATGGAATCAACAGAGCTGTGAGTTATTTGTGGCTTATTCTTGCTGTTGCAAAGTCAGTGACCAACTGTATTACTCTATATGCCATACAGTGACAAGTAGTGTTATAGCTATATGCCTCTAAGTTAGGATCCTGTATCATTGCACTTGGACTATCTTCAGTAAATCAGCAACTATAAAAATAAAAACCTATATGAAAATGTGGGATTTCTGTAGCTTATATCTTTTCAAGGAAATGGTTAGTTCAGACTTATGTCCAGAAGATACTTCTCCTTTCCTTTAGGTCTGTGTCAGTGGTACATGACTACAAGACAAAGCATAGCAGCAGGATTCAGGACTTGGATCAGGTTGGTTCAGTGTGTTGGAGAGATCTGTGCTCTGAAAGGATCCACACACATTGAATAGAGGCTAGGATTTAAAGGACAGAGAACTCTGAAGGTATATGTGTAGGTCATGTTTTGTTCTTTGACAACTAGCCTGAGGTATACAGGGGAGATGGTGAGTCGGGGTATATGGCCAAGGTCAATCAGGGAATGCTCAGGACAAAATGTACAGAAACTCAAAAGGTGTGGGTCTGATGGGTCTGGTTTGGGAGGCAGAATAAAGCCAGGATCCCTATCAGGGTGGGTAAATAAGATAGGTTGGGTGGGAGTAGTCCTCAGGATGCCATCAAAGCACTGCATGCACGGTTTTCTGTGATCGCCAAAGAAGAGGTGTCATTACTAATCACAGAAAGAAAGTTCTCCTATGTGTGAATGTCTCATGTGAATGGGTGAACAAGTGCTAGCAGGCAGACACTACTCTGCAAAAGAAAGCCAGTCATGGCAAATAATTATGGGTAGTATTGCATCACAGGCAGAAGTCTAGACTTCCAGTGGAGTCTAGCAGTTCACTGCCACTTGTACTTGTTAGGGTAGAGCCAAAGGAAGCAGTGAGCTACCCCAGGTCATGATTATGAGGATTTACAGGTGTGATTTTATCTGACACCTTTAAAATTCACCTATTAATAGTGGTACTACAAGTTATAAGACTTAAGGATACATTGAATTTGACACACTCTAGCATAATTTGGGTCAGAGAAGACCAAGTAAGAGTTCATCCAGAGGAAGCATTTCTGTGATAAACTGTGGTAAAAAACATTGTGAAGCTGTGGACTGAGCCTTAAGAATGTGTCATTCAACTCAGTGGACATTTAGAAGAATTCCTGGAACAAATAGCTCTTCCTGGTAGTGAAAACTTGTCCGGGCTGATTAATCTTAATTTGTCTTTTTCTTGATGTTAGACTAGTGCAATAAGAACATTATAGGCAGTAGGGTCAACTTCTGGCAATGAGAGGTGAGGAAGAACTCAAAATAACTGCTTTGCAAGTTGAAAGACAAGCCTACAGATAGTTCTTCATTATTATTTCAACCTATCAGTTAAAAAGTATAGTGCAACCCTACCACTGTACTTCATTACCCAAAAGCTTGGGAATTTACTCCCAGAAGATAATGTAGTGAATATTTGAAAACAGTGAGAAGGGGACATCACCTCAGCATCCCTCAAAACACCTGTAAAGTGGAGAGCTCTCTTCTATCTCACCTTCAAATGTACATAGTCACAATTTATGGTTCAAAGTAGGTGCTATGAAAATTAAATTAAATAAGTAGTGACTTGCAGCACATAGATATTGCTGTATAACCAACCACCCCAAAACTCAGTAGCTAAAAACAGTAAGTATTTATTATGGTTTGCAACTCCTTTTGTCAGCTTGGGTGGCCTGGCTGGGGGTGGCAAGTCTAGGATGACCTCACCCAAATGCCTTGGATTGGCTGGCTGGCTATTGGCTGGCTAACAAAGTGTCTCTCATCTTCTTCAGACAAGCCTGGGCTTACACACATGGCAACGACAGGGATCTGAGAAGACAGATTAGTGCAAACGTTTGGAATTGGCACAGCATCATGTTTGCTGTATTCTCTGGGCTAGAATAAGTCACAAGGGAAGCTCAAATGGAGAGAAATTAGATTTAACCCTTGATAAGAGAAGTGTCAAAGTTATATTACACAGGACCTGGATCCAGAGAAGAATAAATAATTGTGAACAATTTTGCATATACCAAGGCCTCTTCTCTTGAGAATGGTTTTTAACTAATCATTTATTAGCTCATTCACCTTCTCAATGATTATACACTGAACAACTAGTTTTGCTGAACATTCTGCAAGATGCTAGAGACCCAGTTACCAGGGAGAGAGAACAGTCTTGCCCTCTGGCCCATGTCCATAGATAGATATTTTAAACTTTAAATAACAATTTCATTGAAAATGAAGAAATCATCTATAGTTCAAAAGGTTAATTTTTTAAATTTAGTTTTAAGCCATGAATTCTATATCACTCTCTGACAATCTTCATTGTGGGAGGGTTTTTGGAAAAAAAAACTCAAGTAGTATGACATACTGAGGTTCACATGTCAAGTTCATCACTTTGTAGCTGTGTGACTTGAGCCACTCTCTCAACCTCTCTGAAATCCAGTCTTTGTCTGAAAAAGGGAGACAATAATACCTACATCATGGCTAATATCAATATTAATTGTGATAACCCCCTGATCAAAGATAACTCACTTCTAGGTAATATCCAATAAATGATAACCACAATAATTGCACCCCACCACCTATCACGTCTCACACATTAAGAAAACAGGCTTGAGCCCTGGCTGGTGTAGCTCAGTGGATTGAGCATGGGCCTGTGAATCAAATGGTCACTGGTTCAATTCCCAGCCAGGGCACATGCCTGGGTTGCGGGCCAGGTCCCCAGTAGGGTGGTACATGAGAGGCAACCACGCATTGATGTTTCTCTCTCTCTCCTTTCCTTCCCTTCTCTCTCTAAAAAAAAAATAATAAAATATTTTAAAAAGAAAGAAACCACATTAAAAAAAAAAAAGACAAGAAACCAGGCTTGGAAATGTACTTCCAATGAGACAGTATGTAAAGAGAGAAAAGTTAAAAGCATAGAGGTGACAAAAAATAAAATTGTTCTTTAGCTTAAAAGTATATCCTCCCCATTTACAAGATTATTTTAGAAAAAGGCAAACAGTATTTAAATTGTGGTACTGACATTTCCTTCCTGGTGTTTTCTACAGGGAGCGGCAGGGTCACCAAGAGCCAGAATGGGACATTCTGCTCTCATTTCTGAATGGCACTGCGGCATTATTTATTCTGGCAGAACCGCCACTGTGCTCAAATGACAGACACAGAGGAGCATAATAAATACAGATTTGGTTAACTCTATTGAGCAGGATGGGTTATCAGGGGGTTGAAAAGAGGCCAAATGCATTTCCCTGGTTAGAAATGAAACAAGAAAGCAGGCATGGCTAGCAATGCAATTAATTATTTGCTTTGTATAGAATATACAGGCTTAGCCTCTGCACTCCAGCTCAAAAAAGAAGTAGAAAAGTAGAATGCTAGAAGTTTTTTATTAGACTTATAAATCTCTGAATTTCTTATACATTTTCTTGAATTTATTTGGCCCACAAATATTTGCAAATCATGTAATTGTCATTATCAAAAAGGAAAAACAACTACTGTTTGATGCTAAAAATGCCATATTCTTACAGATATGACAAAATCTCCTTTCTCTTCCATTCCCTGAAAATATGTACTTAAGGAAAAAGCATATATATCTTTATTGGTTAAATAAGCTACACTATTCTTGAAACAATTTATCACATTATCATAATCAATATTTAAACTTAACCATTATTGTGTCCATGTTATATGCTAATTTTTATAATAAGGGTGGTAAATTTTTAAGCTTTATTTTGTATTGAATTTGTGGTAATTTAAAATTATTATTGAGTATTATAATATACAGGATGCTTTGGTAAATCTCTAATATTGTCTGTTATTCTGAATCCTTCCATTTAAAAAATGAATCTTACAAAAAATGCAAAACAAATATATGATTACAGAAAAAAGACTCAGCTCTTTAGGAAATCATTATACATATGGGTGTTTTGGTAAGGAAATGAAGCAGAAGGAGGATTATTTAGAAAGCAGGTTTTGTCTCAGCTATTTTGCTAAATTGTGTAGTTTTGGTTGTCATGGCAATGAGAACCATGATTTAAATAAGTCTGTGCAGAAATAGAAGTCACTCATACTATATTCATAAGAATCAAAGAAATCTCATTATTTAATGGGAAAAATTCTCCACTTTGGATGAGGGAGGGAAAAACATGGTGTTTCAAATTTATTTTTTCTGACAAACTGTTTGTTATTTTATCTCTAAATCAACATAAAACAAAATATTTAGAACTAAACAACAAAAGAAGCACTACATGGAAAATATCTGGAATGCAGTAAGAAGTGCGTTCTTAGGAGATACTGACACTATGTAGACTCAGGGTCAAAAAATCATCAGAAAATCTGAAACAAACATTACACTCAGTAAGTCAGAAAAAAAAACAGAAGAGTAAAATTCAATGTAAGTCAAAGTAGGGATATAATAAAACTGCAGAAATTACTAAAAACAACATAAAATGAGAAATAACAAAACAAAAATGATTTTTGAAAATAAATAATTCTTATAGGCTAGTTTCAAGTGAAACTTAGCAATGACAATAGAGCAAAGGTGAAAATAAATAACATCAGGAATGAAAAGAGGACAAAGAATAGCTACAAGAGAGACTGAGGATAATAAAACAAAGCTATGATTTATTTGATGAAAAACTTAAAATATGAAAGTGGACAATTGTTGAGACAATATAAGTGACTCAAAAAAAGAAAATAATCTGATTGATTTATAAACTTTAAAATAATTGGTATTCAAAAGTCAACCCTCCCTTTACCTCCCAAAAGATGTTAGAGAAAGTTTCACTGCACATTCAAGGAACACATCGTCTTCATTTAGTGCACTGTTTTAAAGAAATCTACCCAATTTTCTCTTTAATATAAACCTGACAGCAAAGAGCTGCATAAGAAGGAAAAAATAGAACTCATTTCACTGATGAAAATAAATGCAAAATTCCTTAATAAAAACTAGAAAATTGAATCTACTACATCATGACCAAATAGGGTTGACACTACAAATGAATTATTCAACATCAAATAATATACATCAATACAGTTTGCCACCTGAGCAAAGAAAGGGAAAGAATCACTACAATGACCTTAATAGATAAAAGAAAAACATTAGATAAAAATGTGCATCGACAATTTAAAACACTTAAGAAAGATTATCTACTGGAATGCTAAGTAAACAGATTATTTAATGGCAAATATTTAGAAATATTACATCAAGTTGGAAACAAGATAAGAATATCCACTGTGACTATAGATTTTCAACATTGTACAGGCAGTGCTAGCCAATGCAATAAAATAAGAAGAACAAATAAGAGATGAGAAAATGAAAAGAAAAAGATAATTATGTTCATAAAATAGTAAGATACTATGCAAGAAAATTCTTAGAACTAATAAGAAAAGTCAGCAGGGTTTCTAGATATAAGATCAACATATGAAACTCAATATTGAATATCTCAATAAACAAATTAAAATGTAATAAAATATAGCACTCATCAAAGCAACAAAAAAGTACAAAGTACACAGTAAAAATAAAATAAAAATGTGTAAAACTTTATAAAAATGCAAAAAAATATTTAAAAAATAAAAAAACACATAAACAGAAATATAGATATTTGTGGGAAAAAATCAACAGCCTAAAATTGCCAACTCTCCTCATAATAATCTATAAATTTATTTCAAGTCAAAATCCCCAAAGACTTATTTGTGGGGTAAGTAAAACTGATTATAAAATTCATATGCAAAAAAAAAATCTAAGGATAACCAAAACAAATAATAAAAATAAAAACTTATGAAAATTTGCTTATTAAAACAATACATTATTGATACAGTTCTGGTCAAATAGATTAAAAATCAAGAGGAGGTGGAAAAGCATTTCTAATAAATGTGATAGGGACTATTGAATATCTGACTAAAATATAAAAGTATGTCAATTCCTCATATAAAAAATAGTATCTGCTTTACTGAAAATCTAAAGGTTTTTAGGGAAAAAAAATGCAAGATGATTGAGGAGTAGGAAAAGAATGTCTATGAAAAGTCTCTAAATTCAGACGTCTATATGTAATTGACCAAATCTCACTGTACATCTATGGGCATGTCATCATGGGGCAGTGCATGGTCTGCATTGCCATGTTCAACTGCACTCATAATGAAAATGCAAATTAACATTCTACCTGAAATTTTCTAGCACTTAATATATAATCCAGAGAAAATTTTAAACATGTATGTCAGGAGACATGTATGATGTTGCAACACTGTTCATAATTGAGAAAAAAGTGAAAAGAGACCTACGTGTCCATCACCAGGGAAAGAGATGAGAATGTTGTGGTTTCTTCATTCAGAGGAATTAATACAGCAGTTAGAAAGAATAAATTAGCTCTTTCAGTATCAATATAATTAAATTTCCAAAAACATGTGAAGTTAAAAAGGAAAGTACAGCATATTTTAAAATTCTTAATGTCTCCATGTTATATAGTATTATGAAAAAACAATATCTAGACAAACAAAAAACTAAATTGTAGAAAGTTCACACAGAATTGATGATATTACTGTTTCTGGGGAGGAAAGGTGAGGAATGAACCTATGTTGATAAAAAAAACTTCAGCTCTTAGCTGCAAGTCTATTTCTTTTATGTTAATAAAAATCTGAAGCAAAGGTGGCAAAAGTTAATAGTGCAAGTTCTGGATAGTGGTAAGTGACTTGCCTATATGCCTTTGTACTCTTCTTGATTATTAAGTCTATGCCCCCCAAATTAA
Organism: Trachops cirrhosus; assembly: GCA_028533065.1. Taxonomy (NCBI): domain Eukaryota; kingdom Metazoa; phylum Chordata; class Mammalia; order Chiroptera; family Phyllostomidae; genus Trachops; species Trachops cirrhosus. The sequence continues at coordinate 56,405,563 of CM052548.1, read as the reverse complement.
AATAGTCAAGAAAAAAAGATATGTTAAATGATAAAAGAAACAGATAAGTCTGCTTTCATTTTCTCACAAAGGAACAGCAGGTGTATTACTATTTCTGTAAGTTATCTGGGCTTGATAAACATACCATAAATTTATTTATTAAAAAATAAGTACTTTACATATAATTAATAAGGCAACATACAAAATATCTTTTTACCAACTCTTAATGACTTATGAACTGATTGTTTAGATTTTTAAATTATTATCCTTCTTGCAGAAGTATTTTTATTTGTAATTTCCATGAAAGAGCTTAAATCTTCATAATCCATCAAATTGCTGAAGGAGACCATTAAAACTAATAACTAGAGTAAATATTTTATTTTTAATCTGATTCATTTATAAGCTCAGTCCCTGCTTCAGAAGCAAACTTCACATTGTTCTCAGTTTTGTGTCTGCTAAACAGATAATATTTATCAACTTTTTTTGAACTATTAGCAGCAATGTATTATATGTATAGAAAGACAGAGAGAAAGAAAATTAAATTTTAATTAGGATTCTTAAGTGATGTTAGATATATCATATGGTCAGATGTTTTCCTGGGAAAATTAATCTCTGATTTTACCCACAAAAAAACAATGGAAAAAACATTTAATTTCTATATGCTTTCTATCCTCTAGTTTATCATTCAGATTAAGTTTCTTAACTTGCTTCAGCCTTTGAAAACCTGATGAGCATTGCAAACTCTCTCATGCTGTGATTCCTTGAGTGTTATGGGAAAGATGTATGTGGTTTTGAAATCATATTTAGATTAACATTCCTCTGCTTTGCAATGGTCCCTGCACCTTGTCCCACCCAATACAGGTTAGAATTACTCCAGATCATCTGGTAAGTGATGCAGAGAGTCCCAAACAGCACAAAGCTCTTAGATCTAGAGTTAGGCAATAACTGTACAAGTTCCATTCTGTACTGGGGGGAGCGGGGCAGGGAAGAGGGACACAAGCATTCTGGAAAATCATGTTGCATCTTTTCAATAAAATCTTCCCTAACCATCTGACTCATGAAGGAGTGGAACACAGCCCACTTTAAGCTTTCTTGTTGGAGGAAATGACAAACGCTTACAAAAAGGGAAAGTGCCCTGTGTGTAAGGAAGCATGGCAGGGAGTAATTAAACCTTCTGAGATTATTGACTCCCGGTAATGGACAAGTCTTATCATCTGGGATGCTCCCAGTGACTATCATACTTGGAGGAGATTAATCTTCAAATTTAAACTGAGAGTTAACCTGCCCAAAGTGACATTGCTTTTTGCAAATGATAAAACAAATTATACCTTTATAAGGGCCATTTATAACTAGTGATGGCTACATTTAAGTCTTTTTAAAAAGTCATAGGATGCATCTAAATTTTTTTAAAAAATCTCTTGCTGAAATAGTTTAAGAAGAAAATCACACACACTCACACACACCCCTACATATGCACACACACACACCCCTAATTTGAATTTTAGGCTTATGCATTTTTTAAAACATTAGGAAATGGTACAGAAGTAATAACAAACCCCCTACATAAGAAGCAACAAACAACCCATAGATGGAATTTGAAAACTGTCATAAGATTAGGTAAAGTATTTGTTGGTGATCTGTGCAATAGCAGAGCTGTAAGTGGTTAATACAGAAGACACTTTTACAGGCTTGCCTGCAGTGCACCAAAAGATGCTCCTTCCTTAGCACCATCTTCAGGCTCCCTGAGCATGCACTGTAAACTAAGTTACTGACTGCTGCTCAGGATCAAGATCCCTGAGGAAAATGTGGTTATAACCGAAAAATCTAATCTGCTAAAAATAATTTTACAGAATAGGTTCTTATGCTTACTGTCATAGTAGTGTTTTTAAAATGATGTTACTCATGTAGTAAGAGCTATCTCAGTGTAGTTTTTTAAAAATACAGATTTGGTCTAAAATTTTAAAAGATACCTTTTTTAATTTAAAAAAGTTCAACAACAAAATCATTACAAAAAATACATTGACTTGACTTAAAAATCTTCAAGAATGACTGGGAGACTTGAACCACTTTGAAGGTATTAATTCAGCATGTATTTATTAATTTTTAATCAGCAAATTAAAAATTATTATAGGCCAGGTACAAGAATTTTTTATTGAGGGAGGAGGTATTAATGTCCTGAAATTATATTAAAACACTGTGTGTATGTGAGCGTTTATGCCATTCATTGAATTCTCAAATTGAACTTTGACCTAAAAAAGGACACACCACACTATAACATTGCATAAGTATATTATGTGCTACGCATCTGATTGCATCAATGAAAAACAAACATAGAAATCATAAGAAATCTGCTCTCACTCCAATATAAATAACAAAAAATAGTCTCTTCTCTTTAAAATCCTTTAAAATTCAACATATATGTTCATACACACCACTAAATATTCCAAACTAATTGTATACATACTGAATCCAGTAGAGCAAAACTAAGAACAATTCCCAAATGAAAACTGAAGCCACATTTAGACTTAAATCAGTCAATCTGCTCTGCTTTCATTTACAGCAACACAGTAAAGATCATCCTCTCTGCCATTCAGTAAGACGCTTCAGACCAACACGGATTATCCCAAATGCTGACATGGGGTTGCTTTTTAAGACCAGCCAGCCCATGGAATTCTTCAAGGCTATAATTATTTTTCCCTACATGAAATATTTGTTCCCTCTAATTAAGAAAGAACAGCAAGTCTCACCTAAAGAAGAAGTGTGATTTTTCTGATGATTAATATTACATTGCTTGTTACGATCTTATTAGTGCAGACTGGATGTTGTCAGAGTGGAGTGGAATGAGCTCACCTGATAGACACTGGGAAGTTAAATCCCTCCGTTACCATGACCATCCTTTACAGTGACCTCAACCAGACCATTGGGGAACACATGGGCCATTTGTAAATATGCTGATGGAAGTCTTTCTGGACATCTAGGATATTCATTACTAACAAAATGATTTTCCTTATCATCACAATATGTGAATTTATCAACAGGATGAGTTGCAAAAATATCCTACTGATGACTTCAGGAATTAAATTGTTGAACTGACATGTAAACTGAAAAAAACTTTTAAAGAATATAATTTCAACTTCTCTCTAAAATAGCTCAGCTTTCTTATTAGTATACATTTAATGTTTCCTTCCATTATTTAAGCCCATATCAAAGTTATATTGGGTTGGAGAGAAAAGATTTAATAATTTCAGAAATTTCACAAGTGATATATTTTTTCAACATCCTTCTTTTCTCTCTCCATAATCAATCTCAGTCCATGGATCGAAGGACAAAGACTCTAGACAGCTACTGAGATGATGACCCCTGGCTCCCAGTGAAAGAAGGATCACTTCCATATTTAAAGCTTGGTGACTTCACTCCAATTTGACCTCATTCTCCCACCTGTTCCCAGATGCCCAGAGGGTCCCTACCCCTGCAGATCACCAGTTCCCTGTTCATCTATTGTGCCCTCTACCTTGTAGCCAGTTCCTTAGTCCAAGCACCACTTACCTGTCCATGGTTAGGAACTGGTGTCTCCTCATGTGATGTTTACCTCAAGGAATCCTTACCGATCAGGAAATACCATGTTTTCTAATACAGGTGGAACTGATTTTTGCAGTAATCAAAGACTACAAACAGTGCTCTAGACCCTAGTCAGGCATTTTGCAAGCATGTTATGTGCATGTCATAAGAGAAAGAGAAAGAGGGAGTGTGGAAACTGATCAAATCGAGTCCGTTATCATTGCTAACTGCAAAGCAAAACTGAGCAAACAAAAAAGTCACCCCTCCCATCCCAGTAGTGTATACAAATAGTGTTATTTTTGTGTCTCCAGAACAGCATATTTCTTCTATTTACTAGTCTTCAAAACAAACAAGATTACTGAATTAAAAGGGAGAGACTAGACTACATCTACAGTTTCCAGCATGTTATCCATCTGCATTTTATCACAACTCTCCCTTCACCACAAACTACCATAAACTAGGACACCTTCTTTGCAGCCACGACCACTGTGATTTTACTGGAGCAACCATCCCCACTGTGTCAGGGACCATGCTGAAAACTTTGTGTGTGCCATTGCAGTATCCTCAGCTGACTCTGGAACCAAGTTCTTGCATCCAGGTGTCAAAGAAACGGGCTTGGATACATGAGGACTCATAAGGAAAATTTGTTGCAATAAAATGTAGGTTTTGATATCTAAGGGCATTTAGAGAGTTCTATCAAAATCTCTGTAGCTCATCCAAGCTGAATGTAATTAATCACAAAGTTCTTAAATGTTTATGTTTAGCTCAACTAAAATATTAAAGAGTGTAATATAAGCATATTTAAGCAACTGATGGCTCAGTGACAAACCAAAAAAATCTCAATAAGTATGTTTGAAATTTAATTTATTTGCTGTATTATATCTGTATGCTAAATTGTGTTATCCAAAACATGTGGATTTCAGAATATATATGCATAAATGAATGAAAGAATACATATATATATACAGAAATAAAGTAAGTAATCTTCAATCCCTTTTATTGGGTTATCTCTTAAACTTCATCTATTAATCTTCTATAATTTTTAGTCTATTTATTATTAGAGTATTTCTAATGGTAAGAAGAAAAATGTTCCACTGGTTATATTTTTTACATGTTCCCATAAATATAAACCATTGTATTCAGAAGTCATGACAAGAATAAGTTGCTTAAGCTGTAGGTTTTGGTGTCTGAAGACTTTTATAGAACTCTCTCTGAGTTTCTACAACCCCCTCTGCCTGCCCAAGACTCTGGTAGAGTTTGCACTAAAACTCTGATGAAGATAACAATTTAGGAGAAAAATTAATTTAATATTGATAATTCACACTTGGGAATATGTGTTGTATTATAAAACAGGTTCAACTTTAGAATCCACAAAATAATTAATATTTTTTTTAATTTAAGGTATTTTTCATTATACTTTACTAAGACTCTCCAACCATTTATCTCATTTGAGAATCACAGGGATCATGTCCTTTATAAGAGCTAACTGCAGTTTAGTCACGTCTTTGCTTTAGCCATTCGAAAAAGTGAGTCACTGAAATGTCCACAGCTCCTCACAGGACTGTCCCATTCCCAATTCCCTCTCCAACCAGAGGAAACCTGACCAAGAGATGCACCTGGGAAGGTATGGGGACTCAGCCGCTGTGCGTTTATGTCTAATAGACTGTCCTGAAGCATGGGTGATGGGGAGCAAGGAGTGCAGGAATGAGTGCACTTCACATTTCTTGAGGACTACAGGAGGAGAGGTTCAGCAGTGGGAATCTATGAGGGAATCAAGAGAAGGGGTCAGGGATAACCAACTATCTTTCTCACTAGAAAAGCCTTAAGATTTCTGAAAACCAAGACATTCCTCATTTCCTTGTTCCTGCCCCCATTTCCCCGGAGAGCTGGGGTACAGAAGCCCACCTTGCTCCCTTCCTGGGAGACACTGGGTTTCCACCATAGGCCTTGACTATGGGGGAGAGAGGGGACCACTTCTCTTCAGAAGCCATCAAGTTCTCTCCAAATACTGGATATTTGGGAACTTAAAGGATTCATAGAACTGTGGTTTATTTAAAAGTGAGCAGAAAAGTCTTGGGACTTAACTATGTTTTTTCCCAGGATCAGAAAAATATTATCCTCATTGAGTTTATTTAAAAAGGTGAGGCATAAAAAGAACATGTGTTTTCATTACAGTGCAAATAACACTTGTTTAATATAGTGATTATATCAAAATAAGTAATAATACAACTACATGTTTGAAAAATTATGAAAAATTCTACTTACAATGTTGACACAACAATAAAACACTCTTCTGTGGCCAACATAATATTGTTCACAATGCTGCCTTTTCATACCATAGATAAATTTAATGTGTTTCCTTAACTATATTTTTCAAAAGTTTTGTAATTTTATTAAGGAAAGAACAGGATGACAGCTAAGTGGGGGAGAATAGGGGTTGGAAGGATTGAGCAAAAAGGAAAAAGGACTCATGGACATGGACAACAGTGTGGTGATTGCAGTGGGGAGAGGGGAGCATAAGGGGACTAAATGGTAATGGAAAAAATACAATAAAAAATCTAAAAAAAAGAACAACAAATGCTTAAGAGTAAGACTTTCTATTGTAAATGTTACACTAAAAACACCAACCAAAATTACTAAATGAAAGAGAATTTTTATAATAATGAAGCAAAATGAACCATGGAAGAATTGGAATATTAAAAACAATTATTCAGAATCCTCTCTACACCACAAAGTTTGTTTTCAAGGTGCTATTCTAAGACACTGAGGTTAGAGCCTGGAAGCAACCTACTTAGAGCTAGCTATAGGAAGGTGCTGTGACAGAAATAAAGGAGTTGACAATCCGCAGTTTCTACTGTGTCAGGACAGACCAGTAACTGAGCTTACTTGGGAAGCAGGGGAATTGTAAAGCCGCAGGATACTATTTCCTGATCAAACAAGCTAACCCAATGAGAGAAAGAGACCCTGGCTATCATCTTAAAGATTCCTGAGAATGAGGGCACCACAGAATTAGCCTGATTTCAATGAATGGAACCTCTAAGGGAAGACCTGTCCGTGGGGAGAATGGCTGCATCCTTGGGCTGGGACTGGACGGCAAACATGCCATCACATTCACTGAAGAAAAGCTGGCCTGTGAAGAATGAAATAGAAGACCAGTGTCTCCAGTGTCCTAAATTTCTACATAGGAAGATGTAGGAATCTATACAAGGATCTCCATGTGGTTTGACCTAGATTTATTTATGACCTAGATGATCTTTGCGTGTCAGTTGACAATTCACAGAGCAGTGGTGGCCAAATAACACTAGAAAAGCCAGATCAAATTTAGCTGCTTTATTAGCTTTCTTTGGAAATTATGTGATATTCTTTAAATCATGCTTTAATTAATAAAGTTTTAAACAAATAAAGGCATTATATTATTATTGTTATTATTATTTTATCATTACTATTATTAGGATCATTCCCTTTTATCTGCTTTGGTAATCATTTTCAAGTAAGCTTAATAAATAAAGGTTCAGTGTATTTCTGTGTTGAAGTGTCCTGACCACTGCGTGTGGGCCTGGAGTAAGGGCCACCCAGCGCGGCTGGTTTCCAGGCTGCAGGGGTTAACGCAGGCAGCCTGCAGCTGCTGGTCTACATCCTCACGTTAATCTCACTGTCTGGTGTTTGGCCAGGCAAACATGGCAAACACTTCTACTCATCTTAAATTAACTAGTGGTCAGCTTCTGCATTATACCTCATGATTTTCATTTAGAAGCAACCATATTTGAAATCTAGGTAGAGAAAGTAGAGTCTTTTAAAATATATAATATTATTTATATCGTACCTGTTTGCCTTAATCCAGGAAATGAATTCAGCATTCCAAGACCAAACATTTCATCTGCTTCAATCTCACTTGTTTTCCCTTTATTACTTTATTCCCTTTATAGCTTATTTCCATTTATTTTCTCTTGCAAAATTTATAAAAATATATAATATGAAACATACTTTCCTTCAACATCAAGGGTGCTCACCAACTTTAACCATAGGAATATATATTTATTTATGTTATATAATCTTTTTTTGACATTACAAAAATTTCTACAAAATTAGACATTCATAAGAAATAAAGCCTATTCTAAGTTTACCCAAATTTTGAGACCTTTCTGTGACTTTGGAAAAGGGTCTATAAATCTGCAAAATCTTTAACTTTCCATGAATTTCAATGAGTTAGAAATACTGCAAACATAACCTTTCTTTGCATTATTTCAGGATTTAAATTTAGGTTTGGGTGACCCATGGGAGAAATAGGGAAGAAAAAATGGGAGTTACAATTCAAATGAGAACACTGTATCTTAGAAGTTAAACTTAAACATTAATTCATTTCTAATTTCCCACTAATCCCTGTCCTCATTCATTTGCTTAGTAAAGAATTTTAAAAGATAAAACTAACATCATAAAATAACATATTGACATAGTGATGATATATCCACTAAAAGGGAAATAATGTGTTTTCCGAGGTTAATGTTTATATTTTTGTGGTGGGTGTATGTGCATATATTTAAAAAATCTAGATTATGTGTGTTTTCAATTATATAAACTTAAGACTCTTTAAGACTTAAATGTCAAAAGGAAATTTTCTAAAAGTTTCTTTGTACAGTTGAACTTACATATTAATTTTTTTCCATGTCAACTTCAGCAGAGCTGTTAATGTTATGCAAGATTCATATGGTATTCTTAGCATATTAGAATCATTCTGTAAATAATCTTAATATTTAAAGGAAAATCACAAATTAACTGATAATTATCAATAGTAACAAAATAAAAAATCCTCACTATGCCAAATACTAAGGTATATCTGCTAAAATATAAATACTATGTCTACCCTCAAATCACAGACTGTATATTGTATATGTTTATCAATACATGGTAAGATTTTACACATGTATGTTCTAATGAGAATTTTAGCCTCCCTTTGTCCTTGAAATTTTCTGAGATGTCTACATTTATTTAGGAACTTTCCCATTAATACATGTTAGTTATAGTGTTTTCCAGGAAACCTCTAAAGGCAGCAATTTTCAGGAATTTGGTGAAGGAATCTATATGAACAACTAAGAAATTATTCAAAAGGTTTCATTCAAAGACAAGAATGTGCAAAGCCTTCTGGAAGCAATTTTGCTGTCAATGACCTGCTCAAGGTCATTATTAGTGACAAGAATATTAACAAAGTTTTCCATTGACAAGATGCCATAGAGATCTATAATGTTTAGGTGATCAGATAGCCCTAAAAGCTTCTGCTTAGGGCTGATGAAGACTTTAATGAATGGAATGACTGCCATAGAGACCATCTGCCAAGTGACCCACACAGCTTGGGAAGGAAGTGGGAAGAACTGGCGACCTAAAAAGCATCAGCAAATGGGTTCCATGGTAGACATGGGCTGCTCAACAAGTGTAAGTGCTCTAGGTATTCTTGAACTATTTTCTTCCTAGATTAATATTTTTATACTTCTTAATGCTCAAAAGGCCATATGTACCATCAGTCCAGAGAGACTGTTTGTGAATGAGAGATGATTTGATTAATTCACCAATGTGCCAGGAGCCAGGGGCTAGGGGTGCTTAAATCATTAAAAAAGTAAAAAAAAAAATCCTTCAAGTAAAATCACCTTGTTAAAATATGTTAATAATAGTTTAATTTATGGGTCACACTGGGTGGTAAAGCATCTTTATGAGGTGAGACTTTTTAAGTCATCCATGACAGGAGAGCATTAGCAACCAGCACCCATCGGTCTTACCTGCTGGGCTCCTCTTGACTGTGGAGGCAACAGTTCATGCTATTCACCAAAAAGCTAAACAAACGACTATACAAGGACTTGGCCAGGAGATCCCGGTAAAATTCAGCCATCTCCACAGTGTATCGTCGTGTGATCATATCTCCTGGAACAGTGGAAAGGACAAGAGGCATAAGAACAAGGGTTTCTTTCATTTAAAAGCAAACAAAACTGTGTATATCCTTATTCATCCATCACACATCTCCATACATCAAAAGCTGTTAAAGAATATATTATGACTCTAATAAATGAGGTCTCTTCCAATTATTATCTAAAATGTTTCCTAACGGAGAACGTACTTTCTTCTAAGGAACTGCAGTTATGTGGATGCGGGTAGACTTTTTACACTGAGATAGTCACTCCAGCATTTTTACCTGCACGTTCCCAGTCAGTTAGGCACATCAGTCCTTTCAGCAGAACCTGCCTTAGGCACTTAACCTTTCATGGCTCAGGTGTGCCAAGACAAAAAAATGGCCCAAATGGAAGAACAGATCAAAGCTCCAGAACAAATACAACTAAGTGACGAAGAGATAGCCAGCCTATCAGACGCACAGTTCAAAACACTGGTAATCAGGATGCTCACAGAATTGGTTGAATT